>CM036549.1:29130368-29312868 GCA_020745685.1 Tautogolabrus adspersus | reverse complement strand
GCCAAGTCGTTTTGTAGAGACATTTCTATCTGCTCTAGATGAATTGTGATAACTTCGGCGATCCTTTGACTTTTTATATTATTTTATTTTTTTTAGATTTGCACTTTCAGGTCTCTATTTTAATCTGTTCAATAACTCGTTTCATGCAGTTAATAGTTTGGGATAATTCACAAATGACATTCACATGTTGGAATATTGGTGTGACAATGTTTGCATTCCAACATTTACTTGTATAGCCTTAAACACTCTCCATGAGCTCAGCCTCTCAGGATGGGTGTATGGTCATGTTCAACACACGTTCATTGTCTCAGTCTGTGCTCAGCTTTGTCTTATCCAGTCCAGTGTAGTCTCCACATCTAGTCATTATGTAAGTGCTACGCTGACACCCATGCAGCCTTCACTCTATTGGGCAGAAAACTGGAACGCACCGAGCATTTCACCATCTCAGGGTTACCGACAGCACACATCATTTAAACATGTATACATATACATAAGCTGAATAAGTGACAGATCCAAATGTCATCACTGATAGAAGTGAAAGTAACTTTCTTTTCTTCTTTTGTTGCTGCTTGTACCAGTTGGTGGACCTTTCATTGACCTTTCATTGACCTTTCATTGACCTTTCATTGTGATTTGGACTTTTTCCTTGGGTAATGGACTTGCACTAAATTCACATAAAGTTTAATTATTGTTCAGTTTACAATGTGAGAACGTTCATGTTTATAGATTTCAGTTTTAGGACATCAAATGCCCAGCTTGTTTTTTTGACCTGATGCCAAAGTTAGCTCAACGATGAGAAATGCTTCAACACTTTCAAACTGCACTGAATGATTATAACTCAGCAGACTGGAGCTAGAACAACAGAAACAATACAAATAAGACTTTGTCAAACTTCCTGCAACACTGTTGATTAGAAGAGTTACCTTTCTAACCTGCAGTATGCATTTATCAAAGCAAAGTGAAAACCATTGAATTCAGCCTTCACATATTGTGACTCAACATGTTATCTGTTCTGTCTCTCCTCTGAATAAAAGGTCACAAAACACAAGATAACTATTCAAGCAGCGAAAAGGTATAAAACATGTCAGTGTGCATCAACATCAGCCCCCGACCAAATAAGCTGTGCAGCAGAAATAACCCGATTTTAGTTTTGAAGTCTGTGAGGTTATTACAAAGGAGTTATTCAGTTCATTGAGTTTCCAGTGATAAAAGGAAGCCATTGAATGCAGCATCCACACAAAGTATGCAGACAAGGTTTATTATCGAGTTCAATAAGCCAAAGAGGAGGAAAGGGAACTTTACATCATGCACTTGTTGAACGAGCAAATGTCTTTGTCTGAGAATAGCCTCACTTCTTTTCTGTAAAATAAAGATAGAGGATATTTTGCATAACAATAGTGGAGTTCAGTACACAAGGGCAGCATCTGCAGAAAGGAATCACATCAGTATGAAATATTTCCCTTCCAGCGATAATGAGGGCGTCTTTGGGTTTAAGGTGAGAAAAGTCCGACTTCCACTCTGCAGGGCAAAAAGGATTCATTTCATATGCAGAGCTTATCAAGAAGTGACTGAACAAACTGTATGAAGAGAATTATACTTAGAAATGGAACCCTTTCCAAACAGTTGGGTCAACGATAATGAAGATAGTCTGTATTTCACCACCTCTTGTTTTCAGAAATGTGTCTGGTAAAAGTTCAACATAGAGGAGAAAGTCTTTTAAAAGAAAGATGAAATCATGGCGTCTTCAGGAGATCAGTCAGGAGACAGTCGGAGGTACAAAAAGGTAAGTGGGGGCCTTGAGGAGTCAAAGCCAGCTGACGGGTTCAAGAACGTCGAGTACATTTTCCTATTACTGCTTGAAGTGACATTTTACTACTTGACTGATCCAGAATTGTGGAAACACGTTGGGATGTGGTGCTGCTGGAAAGAAAGAAAAACAAAAGATAGAAAATGTTGTTTTACAGGGTAGTCAGTTATTGTCTTTCCCATCTCCACATCGTCTGTCATCGGTCACACAGTAAAGATATCTACTATAAACTGTATCTGCTGCTCCAGCATGCATATTGACATCCTGCTTATAGATTTCTTTTGAACTTCGGAGTTCGACAGAAGATCATAAATGTGTGTTTGACAGACACAACACTTTATGAGCAGGTGTAGCCTCATTAAGGCCAGTCGTCATCTGATCCACCGACCCAGCCCACACATTAGATCCATTTGAACCTATTCAAAGACACGTGAAATAACAAGGTGGAACAAAGCTTTGAGATGATAGATGTTTGCACATTGTGTCATTCACTAGAGCAGTTTAGTATCAGACTCTTCTCTTCTCAGCTCTGGGCCGAGACGAAAGGAGCAAGAGGTTGGGGAGTGAAGGCAGAATGAGCCCCCTGCTGGATATGAAGTAGGCAGGAGGAGGTGAGCTGGAACCTAAAGTAAAGTAAAGTGGTATCGATCAAGCAGCTAATGACGTCTGCTCCTGGCCGAAGGCTCCACATACCTGTTAGCAGCTTGTGTTTGGGAATGTCAAAGAGAATCACCTGCTGCTGTGACGTTTGAATATATTCATTAATACCTCAAATAATAATAATCCTGAACATTCAAAATAATTAACAACATTTCATAGAATGACGTCCCCCAACTTAAACAGACTTCCAGTGTTTAGTATGAAAGACACAGAAAACTCAGCACAATTATATTAACATCTTTTTTTAAACAATAGAAAATATTTCAAAGGGCTCATTCAGGCTGTGATGGAGCACAGAGTCTCCAATGCAAACATTTAGATTTTTATATTTATGTTCTAGTCCGAGAGAAAGGTGTTCAAACCAAATGTTGACGTGACATTTTTCTTTGACATGTTTCTTATTTTTTCCTTTGTGATTCTTGAGTCTCATTCTCTCCAGGGGAAGTGACATTAATTACACCTGGAGTCAATCTGGCACTGATTGAAGCTCCTCTCTGATTGGCCAAGAGGACTGGTATTTAATGCCTGCCAGTTCATCAAACTGGTAAATGTGTTGTTTTAGGAGGGCTGTGAGGAGAGACAGTTCTGTTTAAATACATTTTGGTTTCACGGACAAATCTGCAAACTTGGTAGTCAAGTTTTTTTCCACTTTCCACTGCCTGCCATCCTGAAGTACAACAAAGGCTTTGTGATGAGCTGACACAGGAAGTACATCACCCATGAGATTGTACTCACAGCTATCACAGCCACTCTTTGTTTACTCAAAGTTTGAGGAGCTCGACAGGAGTCACTGAGGATACCACAACTTTAGTTGAGGAGGTTCATTCAGTAAATGTCATGAGCAACAATAAGAGAGGGAAATATTAAATTAAAAGTTTAGGAATAAACAGGCCTTCATCGAGACAAATGGAGAGCTACATAAACAGGTATAGCTGACTTTTCTCAGAATCCTCACATAGTACAAGTTGTCCGTATTAAACTAAAACACAAACTCTTTTATGTGGAACATGTCCCTGCCTCAGAGTAATGACTTTCAAATACAGCCAACCCATCTCTGAACTACGACCAGGACAGAACAGCACCCTCTGCTCTGCATCTTTTCTCTGTTTTTCCACAGTGATCCCCTCCCCGACTCTCTCCTGACAGCCTTCATGTCTAAGCTGGAGCCACAGAATTCATCTTCCTTCTGTCTGATTAATGATCCCACTAATAATAACCGTCACGCTGTCACCTCTGTCTCGTCATCCCAACCGGCACAGCCAGGGGCAGCTCCCTGCAGAGTGCCTCCACAGATTATGGACTCCATTAGAGGAGATATTTACCCTTCTTTCCTCCCCTCAGGCTCCCCTTTACTCTGAATGCCCACCAAAAGAGGCCATGGGTGACACTAGAACCTTTTTTCAAAGTGAGAAATATCTTCTTCATGTGTATTGCTCTAGAGGATTCTGACAGAACTGGACTCAGGAAATCTGTTTCACCTGCGTCTCTGCAGGAGAGCAAAAAAACGACAAAGTTCCTCATTTCACCCCCGAAACAAAAGGACAGGGTTCTTGGTTTTTGCTTTTTTGGTTGGAGTAGCAGAGTTTGAAGCAATACGGATCTGATGTAAGAAAGTATTATGTTACTATGAAACCTTGTGTTCTTTCTGTGCACAACGTTTGGGATCCCACTGACTGCTGTAATTTAATGCAATGAGCCTTGTAAAGCCAATAGTCATCCAGTCTGGAATGATAATTGCAAGAAAAGCTTCTAAGACAAATAGGTATTTAAGCAGATACAAATGATCTATAATTATGATAATGTCATTTCTTTGTCTTTCAGATTTCCTGAAGATATTTAGAATTTCAGATGCCATTCAGTCCTTCCCAGCAGAGATAAGTTGTTGAGTGGATCTCGTCAACGTCTGTCCATATTGTGCCAACTTCTCTCCAGGTAATTTCACCGCCGAGCGACTGGTCCCTATAGACAGAATGGAAAAAGAAAAATGTCATATTTCCTCCACCACTCTTTAATTCATGAGTCCTCTGCCTTATCAGACCACTGGAGTCCTGACCTGTTTTACTTTCTGCAGGCGTCCATTATGTGAGTGGGAGTTCTTCCCCCTGACGACTTCTGTTTTTCCCTTCGCTAACACTGCACGGACCGAGGTTCCCTAGCTTCCCCGAGGGACTGATAACACCTCACACATATTGAGTGAGGGGGATGGGGTGGGATAAGAATTTCAGAATTACGATTTTGCCTAATATTATTAGCATTTCGTGGTACAACATTTTCTCACCTTGCACCAAGCAAGCAGTCACATTTTTACAGTCTATCTTATGTGATCAACCCTAACAGCAGCAACAATACTTGGCATATTTTCAGTGAAGTGGTGTTTAAGGACACGGTGAATATACACGAGGCATGTTTGAAAGGGCGTTCTGGGATGGCGTTAAACTACCAGCCTGAATTATTATCCGCTGCGTGACCTGAACCCTGATTGAGAATAATTAAATGGAGTTCAATTGCTGACTGTTTACAATTCTTCCAAGAAATCAGTTTTCAACAAGGTCGCTAAAATGTTTCATTGACAAAAGAAATGATAGCCAGAACGTCAACAGTTGAATGCTAACTTTTAGTAAACGGGACTTTACTCTTAAAGTAAAACAGTCTTGTACTTTTTAGTCAAGTGTGGATGAAACATATTCAGTGTTTCATCATGAGTACTTTAAAAAGTACCAGAAGATGGGGCTGTTGATGATTGTCATGTATCCTGTAACATAAAGCTTTAGACTACAGTAAGCTTTGTTGTCTTTATACTATTTTTCACTGCTTGAAACTGCCTTCAATGTTTTTATGATCGCTCCTCCACATAGAGACCTGCTCTCTGTGGAGCCTACGGGCCATTTGGTCACACAGATCTCAGTCAGGCTACTTAGCTAGCTATTCTGGGTTTGTGTAGACTGACCTGGTCCCTTACTGACAAACAAGTCACTGATTTTAAGCACTTCACTGCGTCTGTGGCGAGGGCCTTTCTCTTTCTTACTCTCTCCCTCTCTGCTCCACCTTTCCTTTTCTTTTGATTTCACCTCCTGATGACGCTAACGCTGTAAATGTCAGTTAAGAAGCAAATGTGGTTCCTTAAATGCAAAATTCTTACACCAACATATCTCCAGAGATATCGGTTAGTTATCTGCACATTTCAGGTTCACCTCTTGAAAAGTGTACAAAACAAATATGATTTCCAAACCTGATGATTTCAAAAAATAAGGAAATGTAAAATAAACTACCGGACTCATAAAAAAGGGAACTGAACCTTCATAAAAGAAAATCAACATACGTTAAAGTAATAAACAAAATGGTGTTTCTCCTCTTTGTAACTTTGCTGTGGGGTCATAGTAAATAATGTCATGCATTGCTTTATCCTTTTTTTGAGATCTGTGGTGGAAACAGCAGAGGCTGATCTCACTCTTAAGGTTCAGTTTTACAGTCTGCTTTCTGTACCTCCAACCCGTGTTCCCTTCTTATTCTGAAGGCATTTAGATATTCAGAGAATTCACTTTGGATATTTGCCCCACCGTCCACAGATTGATGGCCCCCATTTGGTCTCACAGGAACACCTCTGATTGGCTCATTTCAACACGTATAAGCAAGCCCTGACCTTTTTCTTTGGCAGCAACGATGGGTGGCCAATTTCCCATTGTACTACGCTGCACTGCCACCACCTTTTCATCCAAAGAGGTGGCTGTCAGGGTGAAATGGGCGGGGTTGTCGTTGACTAGTGGAGAAATAGATCCGTCACTGAACTGGAGCCAAGCACTGATGAAGAAAGTACACATGCAAACCAGACTCAGTAACACAAGTAATGGTAAAATGAATTCCAACGACAGTAATCTGCACATTTCCAGCTTATGCACGAGGATACTGGAATATAAAACAAAGGAACATGGTGGAAGAAAAAGTAAGCTTTAATCAAAGAAGAAAGGCTCATGAAAACAATTAGATAGATTGGATATGAAACTATTCTTGTAAAAGCCAAATGTTCTTTACTCTCCAAGGACAGAGACAGTAGCCCTCTTCTTTGAAATTATAATTACAGGAACAACAGAACTGTGCAGTGACTGGATATGCAAATCAGAGACATGGCTTCAGTTCATCAAGAGGGAATTAATTCCAGAGCATATCATAGACACCATAATAACCCTGATCTACTTCTAAGCCAAAGACAATGAACGGTAAAACTGGAACAAAATGTTAAGCTTTACCTCTCTTGAGGCCAAGTAATGAATTTTAATAACAGATCTTTAGATTTCTTGAATTTGTATGTGTGTGAGGGATTTAATCACTTCTTGTTGCTCGCTGGGCTGAGCTGCAGGGACAGAGAGAATCCGGACCCCCTAAGTTCTGACACACTCATTTTATCCAGCAGCACCCTGATGCTCCTCTCAGCCAGGACAGAAGACGTAAGAGGGGACACCACCTGCAAACGTACACTAACACTCCTTAGTCATGGTACTACAATAAAATCCATGCTGACATCGTTGGCCTCACTTCTCTCAGAGAGGGATCATTTGATGAGATAACAAAATCAACATCAAGGTGCAAAACATGCAGTTACTCTGGTCACCAACTTGAGACTTGCTTTAAAGACCTGAAATCTGTCCCCCCCTCTCTCACTGACACAAACTCTAACCACACACCTGAGTCAGACTCAACCTACAACAGACCCAACATTCGACTGTAACTCTGGATCAAAGCTGATTTAAGACAGAGTAGTGGTCCAATAGTTGGGTGATAAAGCTTGTACCTGGTTTGTGTTGCTTTTTAAACTTCTTTTGTGCTCAGCAGTGATTGGTAAGCAGCTGATTTTTTTTTAAAGCCTGCGATTGGGTATTATAAACAAATGCATGCTAACAGACTATCTCTCCTAAGATTTATGCAAACATCAAATCTCCTCCTTACAATCACATTCTCCTCCTCACAGGGTTGCCAGAGGTGTAAGCGTGTAAATACTTTTGATATTCTAATGAGATGAGAATCCCTCCCATCCGCTCCAATTAGAGCTCCAGTCGCTCCATGAGCCGCCCCCTCATGGTTTCATTTACCAACCGTAATGAACTGTCGACTCCTGTCACTGCGCCATTTGTCGAGACGCTTTTCCATTTTGCTCTCTTTGGTTCATCTGCTTTCATTATTTCCCTTCACCTGACACAGTCACACTGATGTCATTAAATAAAGTCTTTAAATGGTTTAAATATGCTTTGACATTATTTCAAAGATCTGCAATCTAAATTTAAATGAGAGATTTTAGTGACATTAAATCTGACATTTTCACACTAACAACAAATAAGAAAGTATACCCACAATGTCCATATGAACAGTATCTCCTCCATCTCATTACAGAATCACAGATCTTTGGCCTACATCTACGTTTGTGAGATTCCCCCAACACACGTCAAGTCGTGTCCTCATAAACAGTCCGGGAGTTTGCAGAGTAATTCATACAAACCTTGGAGAACAATTAAAGGCCTCTCTTTCTATTCAGAGCTGTCAGAGTCTTGTCTTGTACGATTGGTGTCCAGATCTCAGAGGGTGTTCACCACCTGACCCCACACAATCCCACTTGCACCTGGATCTTGGCAATTACAGCCAAAAGTCTTACATACCGTAGAACCCAGTGACTCCGAGATGATATCTCTCCGAGTCGTCATACTGCAGTTTGCAAAGGTTAATGGCAAAAAAATAGTTTTGTCTATTCACATATTCCAACCCATAATGCATCAGGGGGATGGTGTGTGAAAGGCTTTGTTCATCTCTCTTGATACACCACTTTCAGTCAGTTTATGAATCTTAACATTTATTTAAAAAAAGGTTCATTGGAGGTTTCTAGAGACAGAACAGGTCGAGTCGGAGGGGGACAGTTTAATAGTGTTCACCCACAGGTTTGGGGGGGGGGGGGGGGGGGGGGGGGTTTCTGGGGATCTCCCCAAGAAATTTTCTAACATTCATTTTCCTGCTTTCTGATCAGTTTGCAGCAATTTGTGCCTTTTCTGAAAAACAATTATGATCCAATGTTTTGATTGATTTTTTTTTTCCAGAGACCCCCCAAAATGTTGCTGTTGAGGCTTTCAGGGGGTTTCAAGTTTCAATCAAGGGGTCTCAACCCTAACCCTGGGGGAGGGGTTACTGCTCTTTGTGATGTCAGGAAGGGAAACTGTTTGAGCACACATTTTCTGAAAAGTGGAGCAGGCAAAAGAGCGAGAGGTTGGACTTTTCTCGTAATTGCTTTTTTTTTTATAGACAGGCTAGGGACACACATTAGTGTTTGAAAAAAATGATGAAGTGTATTTTGTATAATATACAACCTTTAAAAAAACCTTAAGTTTGGTGCTTTTTGGTTCTACTTGACCATCAAGCAGTTTTGCTACATTCAGGTAGAATATCCTTGACCAGGTGTGTATCGTCTAACTTCTCTGCTGTCCACCACAAAGTGTGTGAGGCTGTGTGTGGTGGTGCTCTGATAGTGAGCCACACTGCTGCTCTCTTATCTACCACTGCATCGTCCTCTTCTTTTTCAGTGACCCGCTCATATCTGCAGCTGAAGAACGGAAGTAAAGCATGCAACAATGACCAAGTTAGAGACAATTCCTATAAGTCTACTTGATGTTGTTTCTTTGAAGGTAAAAACATTTAGTCATTTTAGTGTTATGTCTCTCTTATGCCTATAAAGTCCAAACTTTGTGATGCATATACTCCAGTCAAAGCCTCTACTGTCTGTTGTGCTGCAGGTTTCCTCGACCTCCCCAAAGTCCGTGTTTTCAAAAACCCATTAAAAACTGCGTGCAGAGAGAAACTGCTGCCTTCTGCTTTCTTTCAGATTTTGTATTGTAAAAGGGAAACTGATGTTTTTCTGCATGTCTGTCATTTATCTGGCCCGCGGCTAACACTTTGCAGTATCGCCATCTCGGGAGATATGTCTGCAAAAATGAATGCTTGCAAAGCCAGTAGTTTTGTGACACATTTGTTCAATTTTTTCATTCCTATAGATTATACAACCCTTCATCACAGTAAAAAAAACTACGATAAAGCGCAAATAGATGCCACAGTGGACCAAACAAAACATCCAGACACTGATAAGAGTTGACAGCATAGTGCCATGGAGTCTTAACGCCTACATACATTTAATGTGGCACTAAATGTTTGACTTTATTAAATTCATGATTAACTGTTAGTGAAGGTACCTTGCAAAATGTTTCGGGTCCAATTCTTTCCACTATAACGCATCATATTATCGACATGTTGGATTTTCTGGTCTCAAGGCTGAGCGGTAGCTGAACATGTGGGACAGAGTTTCTCCTTGAAGTTGACCGTGTTGATGATGAAGAGAAGCAGCTATAAGTCGTACACATTACTGTTATCCATCTGCTCGTCATCTGTGTTGACAGCTCTGTTTTTAATGTGCATTGTCATCTCTCTCTCTCTAACTCACACCTTTATCCTCTGACTGTTTCAACCTCTGTCTGCAGGGGGGAGTGACAATTAGTTTTTAATGAGCAAGTGGCTCAGTTCCTAGCCTCGCTTCACCCTCCCCTCCCCTCCTCTTCTCTTGCCTCCCATCGGTGAAGGGACGGCAGTCTAAACCAGGGAGAAACACGAGGTCAGGTCATGTTTGTGGAAGTGAGTGACAAGTCAGGCACTCGCTGCTCGTTGGAGGGTAATGAGGCGGCCTATAAGCTGATGTGAATGAGAATCAGAGCATTCAATGCTTACTGACAAAGAAGTAATTCTGAGTTCTCACGTTCTACGCTCACAGACCTCACATATCTTACATTCTTCATGCGGTAATGACCTTCACAGACATTAGTGACACGACCTCGTATGGACAGCACGGGGGACTTGTTTTAAAGTGACATGTTTTTTTTATGCTTTATGTCTAAACTACAGCAAATGAAGAATAATCACTTATTAACATGTCAGTATTTCAACCATCTTGTATGACTCCTGAGACTTCTCACAAATCATTGCATTTTTTATTTAGTGAAAGTTCCTTTTGGGGGAGACAGTGGAATGAATAATGAGACTCTCATTTACTCCCTCTGCACCTGCAGCTGCATTTTATACCTCACGTCTGCATCAACACCACAAAGCTGATTTATGTGATTTAAATGATCTCTCAGGAATTACTAAAATCACCTCGGACTAAAATAAAGAATGAGAAGGTGCCGGAGGTTATTCCAAAACAGCCAACTGGGATATGAGTTACTGATAAAACCAGGAATGTATTTTGTGTGTAGACTTATTGTTGCACTAGTTTAAGAAGTACGGATTGAGTTTGTTGGGCTGTAGAATAACTGAAGCTGTTCTATTAGTGCTGCAGTGATTCATTCTACACACATATAACAGTAATACATTGCAGGAACATCCAGCAGTAAAAGTAAAATACACAATCAGGTCTTAACTTCTGTTGACAACACCAACAGGGACCCTCCAGCCCTTCATCTGGCAGAGCTCAGGATCAGCTTTATGATGAGCATCCATGCTCTCATCTCCAGCTGAGCATCACTCTGCTCTTTTCTCTTTGTCTCCTCCCCATTGACCTACAAGCAGTCATATCACTCCAGCCAATGGAGAAAGAAGCGAAAAATGTCGGCAGGATGAGAGAACACAATGAAAAGACGAAACTGAAACTATATGAGAGTTACAACTTGGACCAAGGATAACAAAAAAAATGTCCAAATTCCGTATAAGCAGTCGTATTTATC
This sequence comes from Tautogolabrus adspersus, assembly GCA_020745685.1. Lineage (NCBI taxonomy): Eukaryota > Metazoa > Chordata > Actinopteri > Labriformes > Labridae > Tautogolabrus > Tautogolabrus adspersus. The sequence continues at coordinate 29,301,660 of CM036549.1, read as the reverse complement.
TGGAGTTTCTACAATTGACAACTTTCAGGAAGATTGTCTTTTATTTTTTGCCAGTCAAAAGGAACACTTGGCATTTCTTCACTGAAAACTCATTTGTCAGGTCTTCTGTTCTTTGAATATGTTCAGAGGCTTTATGCAGAATAACTAAGGGCTAGATCTGTTGAACACTTCCCTCCATTAAAATGTTGTTTGTAATCACTTCAATTCATTTCAGTCTCAAACACCATCAGAAGATTGGCACAAGCAGTAATTTGAGCACCCGTCCTCGGTACTTTCAGCTGCTTCTTCAGAACAGACACACGAAGACTGTCATCTGTCTCCACGCCGTTTCTATAGAACTTGGCCCCTTCTCTGAGAAACTAAACTGACAGCTCTGTGCCTGTCAGTTCTCTCCTCCTTTCTTTCACTTCCTGTGTCGCTCACACTCCTCACTCTCTCAGCCTCGGGATCAATTATTACTGTACCGCCTTCAGGTTCAGACTTCCTGTAATGAAGACAGACGATGTAGAAAAGAGCAAGATTTAAGATCTATTAGTTAAAATGACCTCTTCTTCTGTTTGGGTTGACTCTGTCTAGCTCAGCAGGTGACTCTGATTGTTAACGAGCTGCACCTGGTCTTAGATGATTATTAACCCTTTAGTGTTTGAGAGGCTCTTAGAGTGTGGACGGATGTTGTGTGCCTTTCAGACATGGTTTCTTATTGTGCTGTGCTTATTTACTCCGTAGTTGATCCTTGTTCAATAATTTGAAAGAAGAAAAACGGTATAACAGTTCTTCCAGTTTAATTTTTCAGTTGTCTAGTTTCGATATTCAGGGAAGAACATTCTGTAAATTCAATGTGATAACATTTTTTGAACATTATTTGAAGGAAGGTGAATAAAGCTGATTATTAAATGATAACAAGTCACTGTCTCTCTCTCTCTCAAGGTGCATCTCATTAAAGATGTTTTTCACATGAAGAAACAAAGACACCAGAGTGACAAGCTTGTCTTTTGATTTACAACACACCTGAAGGTCACCTTTGCATAATGTCTCCCTTGATCTAATACACACACAACCCCATAGACATCAATGTAACACGTACACTTCTTATCATTGCTGCACAGCGATGCTTGCGGTCATGCTTGCTGCCTTCATGCCGAGGCTATTTGCCCTGCAGGAATGTGCTTGCTCTATACGTTTTTCTACCTTGCAGCCATCGAACAGGTCAGTCGGTCGTTAACCAATAGGATATACCCCTTCTCCTAACACCCACCTAGAGAGGAATCACTTCAGACGGTGTCTCCGCTCAAGCTCTAACAACTACTGTACCATCTGCAACTGATTACTCACAGTACTTTCCCAACACTTCCCGTCATCCCTGGGCAGACCTGCTGTACAGCCCCGTTTCCACCAAGCACTCCGGTTCAGTTCGGTACGGTACGGTACGGTACGGTACGGTATGATACCCATTTATTGGTGTTTCCACCGTCAAAAGTTGGGTATGGTACCGAAATAAGGGATCAGTACTGTCCTACTTTTTTGGTACCCTTTTGTTTGGGTGCCAAGGGTACCGATCCGACCCTAAAGAGTCCCTTGTTTACTGTGTCCTTGTTCTTCTTGAATGTTTAACTTAATTAATAGCGGGCTACACTGTGTTGGGCTGCTATGATGTCACACTATTACACAGCTAACGCGGCTATCTCCATCTGGCTTACACTCCACTTACCAAATAAGGGTACGGTTGGCTGCACACAAAGAAATCAAGGTACAGGAATGGACCTAAAAAGGTACAACTGCTTTGTCGCCCCAGCAGTACCCTAGTAGGGTTCGAGCACCGTACCTCTGAACATGGTACATTTTTGTACCTTCTAGTCTGCACCTCTAAAAAATGTTTTCTCTGAAGAGGGATGGAGAGAGGAAACACCTGGCCCAAAAGTAGAATCCTAGAATATATACAAGAATATATTCATGAAGACATTTAGCTTTTTGAACCTCAACACAGATAATATAACGTCACATTTAAGTAATGGTTATTTCACTTTTATTGACAGAATTGAATCAAAATTATATTTAACTTGAAAAGTTGTCGTATTCTTATTTTTATTTTGAATACTTTGAAGTATTTTTCAAAGTTCAAGTTCAAAACTTTTGTTTCTGATTTATCTCCAGGACTCTAAATATACTTCTGGAGGAAAGAAAGTAAACCATCTTTCAACTTCAACGTGTGATTGGATCACACCTCGAGCAGATTGTAAAATACATGAATACTTAACTGACCTTTTCTCTCCTAACAATGGACCACTTCCCTGGTAGCAGATAAGCACCATTAAAAGGCGCTCTATATGTGCTCCTGTTTCTACCTGTGATGGTCAGTGTCTGTTTCCTGTAATGATCCATTATCACTGTAATAACACGGAGACCTTTACCTTTATTAAGGAGACTGTTTGTGCCACAAAGACTTGAATATCTAATGTGCTTATAGATACAATTCACACAGACTCTTCACTAAAATTCAATAACACGGGAGCTGGAGTGACGCATGAGGCACCAAGGAAATATGCTTTTCCATGAAATGTGTCTGCCTCTCAGCAAGCGCTGCGCTGCTGTCTAATAACCTCCTGGGGTGTTGAAGAGCTGCAATGAATGACCTATTCATGGAGCCTATTACACAAGTGGTGAAAAACACTCCAAATGGCTGTTAGCTCAAATGACACACACAGGGACGTAACTTTGACACACACACGAGCACAAACACAACCTGGTTGCTTCTTCCCTGGTTGCTGAGAGAGAGAAGAAAGATGGTAAGAGAAGGCGAAAAGGCAATTATGCTTCTTCCTGTGCAACCTACCTGCTTTTCTATTTGTACTTACATAGAGAATGTGATAAATCATTGAGTGTTCTGGGAGTCAGAAAAAACAGCAAACAGGAAGAGTACATTTCAGGACCATATCTCCAGTTTTTTTGGGCACACAGCTTTTTTGTACAGTGGATCTCAAAGGCGCCCAGACATGCTCTACTTAAACACTTTGTTGTTGAGAAAGAGATCGCAGATCAACAGTGATCTGTTGCACCACTTCAAGGAGTTATTAAATGCTTTAACTTGAAGTATGAGTACAACATTTGACCAGCATGAGAGCTCCTGATGTTGCATTACATCAGAAAGACATTTGGCAACCCTCTGAAAATGGTGAATACAGAACACTATTTATTTAGCAGTAATATCAAAGACACATACTGACCCTAAATGTACGAAAGGCCGCTACAGTTCACCTTACAAGGAAGGGGACTGCACGCTCAAGTGGTGAGAAAGCTTATGAACCACTTATGGACTGAACCCATTTCAAGAGTGAAGAGAAGGAATGAAGCATCAGGGTTACGTTAAAGTTTGATCATGGACCTCAACACTGCTTAACACAGTCACAGTGTATATTTTATTGACCCAACATCTGCCACTGATCCACAGAGAACCACAACTCGTCTTTTTTGCTAACCAGCTCAGATTAAAAGTAAGCTCACAGGTCCTTTATTGTGCTGACCTAGAGCACTTGGCTGATTTATATTACTACTGCAGCAGTCCCAGCTTTTCACTTCACATCTATTGTCAATAAAAAGTCATTCCCCTCCAGCACATATACCGTCTCACCTGCCACTCACAAAAGCAGGAACATGTCACGGCCTATAGCAGGAGATTAAATGGAAGTAAGAGTGGGGGAATCTACTCCATCCTACTTTTTTGGGGGCGAGCTATGTTCATTGGATGTAAGCTTTGGGGGGAAAGGCACAGGAGCCAAATTATTCTGCACTGTGATGAGGAAGTCTGAGAGAAGTTGGAGCAAGGTGGGTGAAGATGAAGTGATGAGGGATGTGATAGAAGAGGAGAACATATGGAGAAATACGTTGTTCTCAGGAGAGCGGAAGGTGTCGGTCAATTCAGGTTGCAGCAGGTTTTTTTTAATCAGCACATTTAAATGTTTAAATTCTAGGACATGAGCTTGGATGAAAGGAAGCTATTTGGTTAGAATAAGCCAGTAGAGCTGCTCTGTGCTGGTCTGCTGGCCAAAATAAAAAGTTTTTTTTTATGTGCTTCGATTTTTAACTCTGAGTGTCAAATAAATACATTCATAAATAAAAGCCAGACTGACAGAGTGGAGGAGTGAGAGAGCAAGCCAGCAAAAAAACAACAACAACACATTACAGAATGGACAGCTTAGCTTGAAAGTAAAGCCTGACTGACATTAGAAGATGCACCCCAGACTCTAAGTCAGCAGTAAGAGATGTTGGGTGGTAGGAGTAGATAAGTGTGTCTACCATACAGAGGACATACAGTATGTTTATTTGATTCAGGCAGTTCTCTTTCTTTGCAACACTGCACTCAGGACATGAAGAGACTCCAGCTGCAGAGCAACTACAGTGATGGAAATGATAATCACTGCTAAAGTATGCAGAATCAAACATTTCCATTGCTATGTCTTTTTAAAAGCATTGCATGAATATAGATGGGTAATAAAACCATTCACTGACCCTTTGTGCCAAATGGGGGTATTAACTAACTGGAATGGACCACTCACATCTTGGAAAAAATGCATATAGAATAAAAAGTGTTCTCTACAACTCTCCTCACTGTTCAGGGGAACCTGTGCACTTCTCTTAATACATGTTATTTATAAAACTCAAAGACACTATACGTTAAAAAATGACCGAAGGATCAGAACAGTACGAACAAACATTGCGACATTACACACAGGTCATAAAGACGACGACATACAAGCTACAGATAAACAGAACACACATCACAATCAGACATTAAGAGTCATTTGAAAAGGTGAGTCTTGATCAGTGATTTGAATGTAGATGGGTCAGTGCAGTGTGTGTGGGGGAGTGAGTTCCAGAGGGAGGGAGCAGCTATGGAGAAGGTTCTGCCCCCCCCCAGGTCCGGTTCAGGTTGGGAGGTTGGCGTTGGCCAGTGGAGATTTTGTGCGGGTGAGAAGGTGTGCAGCAGAGTTCTGGGTGTATTGGAGTTTATTGAGGACTTTGGATGATGTGCCGTAAAGGATTGCAATAGTGGTGGGCGTATCGATCCAAATATCGATAGTATCGATACCAAGGTCAGTATTGGCATCGGATCGATACTAGCGTGATGAGATCGATACTTTTTGTTGTAGTTTCTCTTCTATAAGTTCAGCAAATCACTCAGATTTCTTCACAGAGTTTGTGTGAGCGCAGCGTCTCTCTCAGTCCTCATGCGCAGCAGCGCTCCTCTCTGCTCTCTCTCAGTCTGCTTGCTCACTCAGGTCCACTAGGCCCCTCCCCTCCCCTCCCCTCCTCTCCCCCTCCCCCGCTGCCTGCCAGGCAGTTAGACTCAGAGCAGAGACGGACTGGTGAGATGGCGGAGACGGAGAGGAAGAGCTAACTGCTAGCTGTGACATATGCAGTAAAGTTTTAAGAACCTGTGGTAACACTACAAACCTGTACAAGCATTTAAAAGCTGTACACCCAAACATAAATGCTGAGCTGCAAAGCAAACGGAGGGAGGAGGAGGGAGCTCCCCAAACCCAAACCAGACCCCTTGCACAGAGACAGACGTCACTGACAGAGGCCTTTCAAAAACCTCAACAATATCCAGGTAGCAATTTCTAGAAGTGAAAGTTATTTCCAGCATTAATTAATGTTGTTTTTTCAAAGTGTAATTGGTGGTCAGAGATGTAATTTAGCAGAGAGATTAAACTATTATCGTATATTCAGTCAGTTGAAATAAATCTTAATTGTTTTACTAGAACTTTTCAAGAAAAAAGTATCGGTATCGGTATCGGTATCGGCAATACTGGCCCTATAATTACTTGGTATCGGATCGATACCAAAATTTGCAGTATCGCCCACCCCTAGATTGCAATAATGGAGGCTGGATGTGATAAATGCATGGATCAGGGTTTCAGCAGCAGATAATCAGAGTAATGATCTTGGTTAGGGTAAGAAATGGACTCACCTATTTGTGGATAATTTGATAAAAAAGAAAGACTCTTCCTCTTTTGTCCAAATCTCTGTAGAGAAGTTCTTGTGGTTTTAGCACCACTGAAACATCCATCTGTCTGTAAAAGAAGGGTTAATGCACTGCGGCCAGGATATAACATCCCTCTCTGTGTAGCTGTGACTGTTCTTGCAGACACAGTCTGAGTAGTCATGCAGTGACATTCACAGTCGCCTGCGAAAGCAATGCTCCTCTGTTCTCTCACAAATGGCTCTAATGCAAGAGCATCATCATCATCATCATCAAATGTTCTCTGTTGACAAAAACCTCTGAACCCTATTTTGGAGTCTCTGCCATGGAACTAAACACAGATACCACTTTAGTTTCTGTTCCTTTTCAAACATGAAGCCGTCTTTGAGACTGAGAATGAACTCTCTGTCAGACGCACTCAGATCAGATTAGAACGTTATTACTGTGTTTTTTCTGTCTAGCTTTTTTTTTTTTTACACCCCACAGATCAGAATTGGACCAAAAATACTAAATATTATGATGCAGTGCACCTGTGTGTGCTATGTTATATAAAAGCCTGAGTCAAATGAGTTCAATGCTTATATGTGCTAGCACACATTTGACATGCTCTTGTTTTCTTGCAGTAGGATCATTGAGTCCTGAGAGGAGAAAGAATCCTGAAAGAGGAATCCAGCAAAAAGGGAAAAATGTTGTAAAAATCCACAGAGGAAAAATAACACAGTAAATAAAGGGTCCATATATACACACAAGAGGACTTCATTTAGCTATGAGAGGCATTATAGCCACATGATGCAGATGTCTAATGCTGCCTTGAGGACACTTAGCATGCTGGTGGATATCCTCACTGCACAGCCTATTAGCGCTCTGCCAGGACATTCTCCAAATACAGTTTCTGACAGCATGACAGTGTGACTGATGGCAGCCTGCGTGGTTACAGCTAGCCAGTCCTGATGCTGCGATAGATCTGTGAGCAAATTAAAGATATGAAGAGCGCTCTCTTTTTGACTTATCTGTTTCTCATGCCTGCAGAGGACAAACATCTGACTCATTCTGCTGTCCTTGTTGCCCCAGTCTATCACTTAAGTCACATTTTTATATGGAGTCAGAATGTGAAAAGCAGCATTAGAACAAGCTCTCATTGATTGAATAGAGTGAATAAATATAACAAGCTAACATTGAGCTAGCTGCCGTTTGGCCCTGATTATAATGCTCTTGGACTGTGAGAAGAAGCTAATGTTGAGTTTCAGAGGCTATACATAAAATGCTAATGACAGCAATTGTGATGTACTGTAAAGAGCTAAGTAGGCCACACTGGCTTTCTCTTCTAATGAGCGGACGCAAGAGAGCGATGAGAAATGAATGGGAGGATGCGAGTTGGCATGTTCTCTTCATGTTCTGTCTTTAAAGGTCACTAATGAATCCTGTTCACTGTCTCTCTTTTGTCTGCCTTGTTGCTTACAGGAAGCAATTGTGCTCTTTCTTATATTCCCATATAGAGTCTTAAATAGCATGCTCATATACGGTATGACGCCAGTAAACACCTTTCATACACACTGATGTATTCAGTACAAGGCCTCTCCCACTTGACGGAAAGCTAACAGCGTGGTCTCCTTAAGTACACACACAACTTTCTCTCAGCTGCACGTTTAGATTGTTGAGGGTTGTTGGGCATGTATGGATGTGATGTTTTATTTCAAACATTTAAAAAGAGAAATCTCAGTCTCTGGGGGTCTTTATAGAAGATGCACCACTGGGCGAAGTCTGACTTCTACAACACTATAATCCCCATGTATCCTGTAACAAGGACAAGTGTAAGAATCTCATACCAATGCCAGAGTAGTTCTGCTCTCATTTACCTTTTAAGCTTTAGAATGTTGAATCATTTCTTAAGACAAATGTTATCTGCAGCGTTGTGAGCATTTTACTAGCCTTCTGAAATATCCTGTCCAGCCACAAAATACACACAGCTGTGAGTTATTGACTGAGCTATGTAACATGAGTCTGTCCGTTCATCTCCTCTGATTTAACACACGTGGGTTTGTCCATCACTTCAAAGTGACTACCCCAGTTCTGATCTATCTTGTTTTTCTGCAGTGACTGGTTGGTCACCAGAAGCCTGTTAGTCTGACAGTCTGAGGACAAGAATCAACATATTGTTAAAAACCTATCCCTGCATGTAGTTCCCCACTTGCTCTCTCATCCTGGCTTTTGACTCTATCCCTCTATCCCAGGTCCTATCTCTAAAATAAAGGCAGAAAAAGGCCAAAAATAAACCTTTAAAAAAACATGTTTCTGTTCCTTCTTATCACCAAATCATCAAATATGGAAGCTAGACAGTGGCTAGGGAGTGGCTACACTACACTTGATAAATACAGAGTTCACCACCCTTCTTATTTTTGAAGTTCACATCAGTGTTATTATTTAAAAACAGGAGTTTAAAGAATATTAAGAGCCTTCATTTCAAAATATGACTATGAAGAAAAAGAATATAATGCTAGTGGAAATTAAGTTATTCAAGTTTCTGTCCCCCGCTTGTAAGTAAGTAAGTAAAGTTTATTTATATAGCACCTTTCAAGAGCAGACGTCACAAAGTGCTTCACAATCAAAATTTTAAAAGTGTGCACAGAGGTCAAGGCTCTCAGTTCTGGGGGAAGACAGTTCCAGAGTTTAGGAGCCACAACCTCAAAGGCTCAGTCTCCTTTGGTTTTTAGCCTTGTGCGAGGAACAACCAGCAGACCCTGGTCAGAGGACCTCAGGGACCTGCTGGTGTTATAAGGCCTCAGCAGCTCAGTAACATAAGCTGGAGCTTGACCATGCAAGGCTCTAAACACGATAATAAGAACTTTAAACTGGATTCTAAAACTGACGGGGAGCCAGTGTAACGACCTAAGGATAGGTGTCACATGAGACCGTCTGGATGATCTCGTCAACAGCTTAGCAGCAGCATTCTGGACCACTTGTAGGCGGTTCACAGAAGTGACACTAAGACATGTGAACAGAGAATTACAATAATCAAGCCTTGATGAAACAAAAGCATGAACAATCATCTCTAGCTCAGCTCTGGACACGACAGGTCTGAGTTTCGCTATAGTCCTTAGATGATAAAAGGATGAGCCGACCAAACTGTTCACATGCTGGTCTAGACTCAGAGCCTGACCCATTTGGACCCCTAAATTACGCAGGGCAGGTTTAACAAGCTTGAAGAGCAACATTCATTCATTTACTACTAAGATGGTGCTGCCAGTACTGGTAAGATGGGGCCCCTTAGGGAGGTTTCCTACTGTCATTGCTAACTTTACACATGTTGAGCCACTGCTGTGGATCAAAGTTTGTCTTTCCTTTGGGGGGTCCCTACTGGCCTGGGGCCCCAAGCACACATGTTTTTTTATACTAAGATTAAGATAACATTTATGAATGAATGGAGAAGGGGTGGGAATAAGTTTACACTTCTTCTTTTCGGAAGTGTACCTTGAAGTAGAAAAGTATCTGAGAGGTAAGATGTATTACTTTTTATCTGTCTCCTTATCTTAAAGATCCCATATTGTGCCCTTTTTGGGGTTCATATATCTAATGTATGTACCTACTAAAGTACGTTCACAATCGCTAATGTTCAAAAAAAGTGTCTGTTTTCATGAACTGACGATCGATGCAGCCCGTCTCATCTGCCTGTGTTTGCAACGCTCTGAATCCCCCCCGAGCAGGGTCCCCACGTGTGCCAAGTCTGACCTGATTGGTTGGCCGATCTGCTCTGTTGTAATTGGTCAGTCGTTCGGACAATTCTCGGAAATGTTACGCCCCTTTTACCATATTGGGAATGTAGCTAATGTGCAGCATGAGCTTGTGCTTGCCTCAACGAGCCAATGGGCTTGGATCAGTGACATCATCGCAGTGTGATATCACACTGCACTTTTCAACGAGGGGGGCTAGAACCGAGCGTTACATGCAGCTACTGCTACTGCTAACAGGAGGAGGTAGGAGGGTAACCCGCTAACCCTAACCCACCTGAAAAACACACTAAAGAGCATCTAAAACCAGAAAAAGCAGAATATGGGACCTTTAAGTCTTCTTTACATGTTCAAAGTAAACTTCAAACTTCAGTTGCCTGCCTTGCGTGTTGACAAGCAGTGCCTCTGCTTTTGATGCAGTTGTTGTCATTGCTTACTCTTGCTTAGTTAGTTTACTCCTTGTTTTGTTGCTGAGTTATCATTTCCTGTCTTATTTGAGCAAGTGTTGCCTGCTTCCCTAGGGTATATTTTTGTTGTATTATTTCCTAGTTTAGTTTCTTTGTTTTCCTGTTTTATTTTGCCATCCCCCGCTCCTTGTATTCCTGTTTTCCTTGTGTTTCTTTACAGTAATATTCTGAAGTTTAGTGTTTCCTGTTTTATTTTGTAGTTCTTTCCCCTGTGTATCATGTCTAGTCTTACTTCCTCCCTTTGTGTGTTTCCCTCCCTTTTTGATTGCCTTCATTAGCCTCACCTGTGTCTTGTCTGCCACACCTTTCTTTAATAACCCTGGGTGCATCTGAATTGCAAAGTGCCTACTCAATCTGTCAGTAGTCAGTACTCAGTCCCTCCTCTCCGTGCTGTATCCTGTTAGTACCTACTGTTCAGTAGACAGCACAGTAAGCAGATATTAGTTCCTACTTCGTTTGATTCATTCAGTGTGGAAGTGACGTTATTAGCGTTACCTGAACCGGCCGCCTCCATCCTCGTTTTTTTTTGTTTATCTTTATTGAAGAAGAGTAACGCACATATACAGTCAGTCAACAAAAACAACATCACAATGTACATCAAGACAGATGAAATAATAAGATACAGTACATAGAGGAAAGAAGAAGAGACAGAAACATAGGGAATCTAAAGGTAAATAAAGACGCAGACATAAATGTGTAAATCATTCTTTAAATAGAGGGGGAAAGGTTTTATCATCATGCACACATGTGTTACATGTTTGTTCATTAAAGGAGATTTTAGAAGAGGACTTTAACTCGAGATTAAACATTCAATTAATCCATGCTCCTTTGTTTTCATTTGGAGGATCACGTGAAGTCACGTTTTACGCTTAATTTCACACTGCATTGTGGGTAAAATACAATTCATTTCCTGAAAGGACCACGAGGGTTCAGTCTACTGAACGACCACGAGGGTTCAGTCTACTGAACGACCACGAGGGTTCAGACTACTGAACGACCACGAGGGTTCAGACTACTGAACGACCACGAGGGTTCAGTCCACTGAACGACCACGAGGGTTCAGTCTACTGAACGACCACGAGGGTTCAGTCCACTGAACGACCACGAGGGTTCAGTCTACTGAACGACCACGAGGGTTCAGTCCACTGAACGACCACGAGGGTTCAGTCCACTGAACGACCACGAGGGTTCAGTCTACTGAACGACCACGAGGGTTCAGTCCACTGAACGACCACGAGGGTTCAGTCCACTGAACGACCACGAGGGTTCAGTCTACTGAACGACCACGAGGGTTCAGTCCACTGAACGACCACGAGGGTTCAGTCCACTGAACGACCACGAGGGTTCAGTCCACTGAACGACCACGAGGGTTCAGTCTACTGAACGACCACGAGGGTTCAGTCTACTGAACGACCACGAGGGTTCAGTCTACTGAACGACCACGAGGGTTCAGACTACTGAACGACCACGAGGGTTCAGACTACTGAACGACCACGAGGGTTCAGTCTACTGAACGACCACGAGGGTTCAGACTACTGAACGACCACGAGGGTTCAGTCTACTGAACGACCACGAGGGTTCAGCCCACTGAACGACCACGAGGGTTCAGTCTACTGAACGACCACGAGGGTTCAGTCTACTGAACGACCACGAGGGTTCAGACTACTGAACGACCACGAGGGTTCAGACTACTGAACGACCACGAGGGTTCAGTCCACTGAACGACCACGAGGGTTCAGTCTACTGAACGACCACGAGGGTTCAGTCTACTGAACGACCACGAGGGTTCAGACTACTGAACGACCACGAGGGTTCAGACTACTGAACGACCACGAGGGTTCAGTCCACTGAACGACCACGAGGGTTCAGTCTACTGAACGACCACGAGGGTTCAGTCCACTGAACGACCACGAGGGTTCAGTCCACTGAACGACCACGAGGGTTCAGACCACTGAACGACCACGAGGGTTCAGTCTACTGAACGACCACGAGGGTTCAGACTACTGAACGACCACGAGGGTTCAGTCCACTGAACGACCACGAGGGTTCAGTCCACTGAACGACCACGAGGGTTCAGTCTACTGAACGACCACGAGGGTTCAGTCTACTGAACGACCACGAGGGTTCAGTCTACTGAACGACCACGAGGGTTCAGCCCACTGAACGACCACGAGGGTTCAGTCTACTGAACGACCACGAGGGTTCAGACTACTGAACGACCACGAGGATTCAGACTACTGAACGACCACGAGGGTTCAGTCTACTGAACGACCACGAGGGTTCAGACTACTGAACGACCACGAGGGTTCAGACTACTGAACGACCACGAGGGTTCAGACTACTGAACGACCACGAGGGTTCAGTCTACTGAACGACCACGAGGGTTCAGACTACTGAACGACCACGAGGGTTCAGTCTACTGAACGACCACGAGGGTTCAGACTACTGAACGACCACGAGGGTTCAGACTACTGAACGACCACGAGAGTTCAGACTACTGAACGACCACGAGGGTTCAGACTACTGAACGACCACGAGGGTTCAGTCTACTGAACGACCACGAGGGTTCAGCCCACTGAACGACCACGAGGGTTCAGTCTACTGAACGACCACGAGGATTCAGACTACTGAACGACCACGAGGGTTCAGTCTACTGAACGACCACGAGGGTTCAGACTACTGAACGACCACGAGGGTTCAGTCTACTGAACGACCACGAGGGTTCAGACTACTGAACGACCACGAGGGTTCAGTCTACTGAACGACCACGAGGGTTCAGTCTACTGAACGACCACGAGGATTCTCAGACTACTGAACGACCACGAGGGTTCAGTCTACTGAACGACCACGAGGGTTCAGACTACTGAACGACCACGAGGGTTCAGTCTACTGAATGACCACGAGGGTTCAGACTACTGAACGACCACGAGGGTTCAGTCTACTGAACGACCACGAGGGTTCAGACTACTGAACGACCACGAGGGTTCAGTCTACTGAACGACCACGAGGATTCAGACTACTGAACGACCACGAGGGTTCAGTCTACTGAACGACCACGAGGGTTCAGTCTACTGAACGACCACGAGGGTTCAGACTACTGAACGACCACAAGGGTTCAGTCTACTGAACGACCACGAGGGTTCAGACTACTGAACGACCACGAGGGTTCAGACTACTGAACGACCACGAGGGTCCTCATAATGACTTCAATGATCTGAACGATGAATTATCTTCTATTTCTAAATCATTTCTTAATACATTAAAACTTAACGTGAAGAAATGTAACTTTGTGATCCTTTGCAACATAAAGAAGTCTTTCCCCAAAGAACGAGAATGATTCATTAATATGAAAGTCTGTCCTCCTGATCATTTAACCCTTTACTGTAGCTTCTGTAATCTGGTCTGAGCAGCTTCATCTGAAACAATGATGTAATATCCAGAAGAGGTTTTTAAGATTGATCTCACATTCAAACAGATATGCTCCATCAGCACCACTTTTCATAAATTATTCTATTTTACCAATTCACAAATTAAATATCTATCAGACGTGTTCATTCACAAGTTTATTTACAGAAACCAAGATCTCCCTGACACTTTTCAAAATGTCTTTTCTCATATGAGGTTCATTCATATCGAAGTAGACACAGTAATAATAATAAATGATATTTACTCTTTTCTCACATCATCAGTGTAACGTGTCTTATAGAAGCCTTTCAGATCCATACCACTCACTCTTCTAGTCGCTCTCTGTCCTCTTCACTGTCTCACATTTTAAGCTTTTCTTTCCATGATGACGATCCCTCGTTGATTTTCTTTACAGTGTCTTGTCTCCTTATTTTTTGGATTTAAAATGATTATTTTGTCTTCCACTTGATAATGATTATTCTGTACTTTGTCTCCTTATTGTTCACATGTTTATTTGTTCGCCTGTAAATATGAATTGTCTGATTATTATTGAAAGGGGTGAAACTCTTCTACAAGCTCATCGGGCTTCGTTCCCTCTTTGCACCATTTTTGGTAATGTGTGCTAAATAAAACCTAAAGACGTCAGTGCAGACAGAAAGCTGCTCTTCTGATGCAATCCTTTCACAATAATTATTCTTTAACCATTTTAAATGGAATTACAAATTTCATACCGTAAAATAATGACTTTATTTTGGTAATTATAAGACTTTAATCTCGTATTGTTTTTACTTTAACCCTGTATATATTTATGACTTTAATCTCAAAATGTTAGGAAGCTTTAACGTGGCACTAATACTCCGTCATAGATTTTCCTCTTTGGTAGATTTTACAGATTTGTGTTCGACTTTAAAGAAACTTTAGTTCCTTTTGTTGGTTCTGGGTCCAGTTCCTTTTTATTTTGAACACATGACACTTATTCATAGTGATACTGTATAACATATATATATATCTCATTTTCATCATTATACACACACATGACACATCAATGACTGATCGATCACAAACAAGTTTAACTTCAAAATCCTTGTGCAAGGAAAATATAAATCAAATATCTGTTTTTTATTTATTATATAATCCACTATTTAACAGCGAAGATTAAAGTAGGGGCCAAGCATCAAAAGCACTGAGGACCCTGTTGGAGTGAAATGTAGTGTTATTCTTTCTTGAGCCTTTTGGTGAGTTTGGGGCGTTGTAAACTGAACTTTTCTTTCGGGTAGTTTTTCAATCTGTTCAGAACTGCAGCCGTGAAATCGAGTCAGCAGGGAGTGCTGTACTTCCTGTTTGGCAGGCAGATGCTGTATGAGTGTATGTTTCTCTTTAAGAGTGTTTCTCTGTACGAGTGTAGGCCAGGAGTGATCTCACCAACATGAAAGCTTTATTGAACAAAGTTTTTCTGGCATTCTGCACACGGACAAACACAACTGAGTGCCAGGAAACGTCTACCTGCAAGCTCTGCTGGAAAGGTTGAGATCAATGTCAACTACGGACACACACATGAATCAATATTTGTTGTCTCTGCCTGTTGAGCAGTTTTTCTATTTAAAGGTTCAGTGAACGTGATTAAATAATACAAAGTTTAGTATGAATGAATAAACACTGCACTGCTTTATTACCTCTGCTGTTTGGCATTGGCAGAGAAGATTTGGCAAGTTTTTCATGGGCGCAACCCACATACTCAGCTCTGCTGCTTATCCCACAAATGCATGTTCCTTACACATGTGGCCCCATTCAAAAGAGAAATAAACAGGCTTTCCAACGGTAGAAGATTTATTGCCGAGAAGCATTGTTACAACAAAGAAATAATCTACCAAACACAAAAGTCATCTTTTTGTGCGGTGTTTATATACAGGAGTTTCTGCTGTTGGAAAAAGAAAAAGAAAAACAGCAGCAGAGTCTGAATTTAAAATGTGTTGAGTTGAAAATAAAATAAAATAAAATAAATACTTTATAAGTATAGAGGATGGTTCTGCAAGATTGTATGCAGATGTTTGAATATCACATCCCTCATCTCACAATCTTAAATAATCACAGCAACATTAAAATTCATTCTCATATCGTCACTGAAGCATGTCGGCTAAAAATAAAGTCATTTATTTTCCTTCTTGCAAAATGGAACTTCTGTCTCACAGTCTGCAGAGGCCCTGCAAATGATTTTCTCCCAGCTCATGCAGATGCAAACAAAGCAGAAAAAAACAATGAATGCAAAGTAAAATCCTCTGAATGTATTTGATTTCATTGTGTTTTGATCGGGCTGCTGCCTCTCCCTCTTCCTGCAGCTTCTTTTACACTCACCACGCACAGACACGTAGCCCTGTCCTGAATCTGTCCTGGATCTAGAAGAGCCTCGCATGTTGTGCAACATCTTTAGGTGACAGCAAATATAAAAGTTAAAGGCAACTCAAAGGAAATGGATGTATGTGTTAGGCTTTAAGCTCTTTGGTACCTCATTTACTCAGCAGTATGTTTGTGTTTTAGTTGTCACACAATTACAACAATCAAGTCTGGGGAGAGCCCAAACTGAGCGTTTGAACGGAGGATCCAAGCTTCTTCTTTTGGCTTAGTCAGCATTTAAAACTTCCTCTCTTTACTCCTTCAGAGATCAGCCGCACTTCAAAGCTGAGATTTAAAAATCCTCTCTTGTAGAAAAGTATGACAGAGAACAGTTTAGAGGATGAAAATCAATGAGGATAAATCAGCTTGAATAGAAAGTTTGTGCCCAGGCGGAAAAAAGCTTTTCATATTCTCTGGGTAATGTTCTGTATTATACTTATACTTAAAGCTTGTGGGGATCACAGTCAAGTATGTGTGAATGTAGACACAGTGAACACTGCTGAGGACTTACACAGGTGTACTCATGTCTTCTGCACTGATGCTGATATTTTCACATTGCTGATGATCTTTTGACTTAAAACACACACATCAGATGTTTTTCCCCCAAAAAATAAATTCTTTCAATTCCTATGAAATTCCTATTTCAACAAAATCTACAAATCCTTGCAGCTGACAAAATGTTTTTTGCTGAAGGATTAGTTAACAGTCCAGGGTGTACCCCACCTCTCGCTGCTGGGACGGGCTCCCGCCCCCCTGCGACCCCCAATGGGAAAAAGCTTCTTTTTTTTTTTAAAGTTGGTCTACATACTACTACAAGTGTTGCTGGAGCTTTTTGACCTCAACATTTAGCATTTACTCAAGCTGTACTTTTCTCTCTTCAGATTTTTTGATCTTTATCCTCTGGCTCACCTGCAGTGTTATGTTGCTCCATTAGAGGGCGGTTCTGTCTCTCTCTCACCCTAAGCCCGTCACCCATTTGGCTGTTTGAGATGATGAATATCTGCAGGCCAATGGTGAGAGATGTCAGCCTACTTCCTGCATTTCTCATTACAATCATGACTGCGCCGTGTGGTAAATGGTAAATGGACTTGAGCTTGTATATTGCTTTTCTAGTCTTCTGACTACTCAAAGCGCTTTTACACCGCATGTCACATCTACCCATTCACACATTGATGACAGAGGTTGCTATGTAGTGAGACCATCAGAAGTAACTAATCCCATTCATACGCATTCATACGCCGCTGACGAAGCAGCGGGAACAATTCGGGGTTAAGTGTCTTGCCCAAGGACACATCGGACATGTGCGTTTTTCTCACCGTGTTTCACATACAATTCAATACACTCACACAAGACTATCACTTCTCCTGTCCTGACGTGTGGACAGATGAGAGCAGAGACAAAACACGGAGCGAAAACAGGGGTTGAAAGGATCACATAACTACTAAAGTCTAAGGTAACAATATTCCAGTATCTCGGTATGTTGTGAAATGAGGTGGAAAATCGGTCATGACTCTTTGAGGAGGCCTTGAGGTTTCTCAATTTGTCAGTGCTGTTGTTGTGTGTGAAAGCCCAAACAGAATAAGGGGAGATAAACACACACACACTCTTTCAACTCTATGAGATACATTTCAAACACAGAACTTGTCGTAACAAAGCGGCTCTGAGCAGAAAGAAGATGTGTAACAAAAAATGACAAGAATGAAATTCCTTTTGTTGAAAAACAGGGAAATAAAAGTGACACTGTGGAACACAAAAGCTGTGTTAAACATGCAGCCATGTTTTCTTCTTTTCACTCTGAACACCTCGGTGGATATCTGGCTCTGAGAAAGGTAGAGAAAGAAAAGTCTGCTGTCTCTTCTGGAGACCTGAGGGGCTTCCTTTCATGCACAGCAGTGATTTGGTTAGCTCTGACAACAATGATGCATCAAAGAGCTGAATCTTAATCTACACAGAGAGGGAGAAGGAGGAAGACAGCTTGTGTGTCTCTGCATGCACTACGATAAAAACCTCAAACAGCTTCAGGTACAAGTGAAAATATTTCTCTTTATCAATGGGGCAAGAAGACGACAGGATTTTAATTGAAGGCCAAAAAGTAAATTAGTTTTGTTTGTCATCGTGAAGAAATGCTGGAACTAAAATTGCTCACTGAGAAGGGTTAGCCATGGCCACATTTTTTATGTGATTAGATTTCTGTGGTGGTTTATTCCAACAAATAAGAAATAGTTTGAGTGTTGTGCTGTGGACATGGCGTTTGTGTGAGTGACCCTGCATTCACAGTCAACAGACAAACAAGAGAGGAAAAAAATCCATTCAGTCAAAGAAAGATGTTCAAGCATTACGGTCCCCATTGTTTCTTGTCTTACTTTCTCCCTTTGTCTGGTTTCCCTCCAGTTTGATTTCCCTCATCAGTTTCACCTGTGTCCAATCACTCCAGGTGTGTTTAGTGTCTGTGTGCTCTTCTTCCTGCTCTGTTTGTCACACAGTATGTCAGAAACTTCTCCTCAGGTGTTCTGTGTTGGACTTATCAGTGAACCTTCTCTTTTTATACCTGGACACTTACAGAGCAAGCCTTTAAATACAAACATCAAATCTCAAATCTCGGATGAAAAGGACCAGAAAGAAAAGTAATCTTATATAATATTCCCCACAAGACATTAATTAACAAAACACAGAATTCAAAAACAATTTAAAGTAAAATGAAGGCTGCAGGCAAACACAGATACTCACAGCCCACTAGGTCCTCGGTAACAGTTCATTTGAAACCATTCAAAGCGGATCACAAACAGGACAATAAACCTCATTAATACATTTCATTATATTTCTTCAACTTAATTATTATTCTTTGAAATGGCATGTTTGATTTGGAGTCTTTGGTTTGTCTTTAAGCAATAGACTGTAATTGGGTCCACTTCCTTGTTTTTTGCACACAGTGACTGTTGTTTTCTGACAGCACGTCTCAGTGATGCTCCAGCTGACTGTGAGTTTGATCATGTAATGTTTATTATGACGTGTGCTGCTGCCCTCTTGGCCAGGTGTGAAAGAGATCTTGATCTCAATGGGTTAATGACCTGAGGCCTGTACTACGAATCGAGTTAAAAAGACCCAGGGTCTCTTTGTGTTATCTGGCTTCACTAACCCTAACATAAGAGGTCGTGCTTAACACTCCTACGAAGCTGGTTATCAACCTGATAGGTAAAGCCAGAGTTACCAAGAGCGCGTTCACATAAAAGGGCGGAGTTATCTTCATTTAACCTATCACAATCATAACTGCGTCTGCCGTCAGCAGACCGTCATATCTACAAACTCTGATCAAACTATACTATTAACAATATAAATACGTTTAAGACAAACAGGCTCCCAAAGACTAAAGTTACAAAGCTGCAGCAACAAATGGCATAAAAAAGAAAAAACGGCGAGTATTAACGTCCAAACTGCGACTTATTATATTTGTTCCATCGTTAGTTCACCTCAGAACTGACCATAATAACTCCTGTTTCTTCTCTGAACTGTTGCTCTGACTCTTTCATGTGGAGAGTAGAACAGTTTGAGAAGCTGCAGCTCTGACGATCACAAACAGAGCGGCATGGAGACATTAACAAATTAATATTAAGATATAATTCAAAGATAGGCTATAAGAAGCTATTCGTAATTGTGCATCTTAAAAACACAACTAGGAAGGATGAAGGACGATATATAGCGTATATCAGTGAAAAATAATCATTACCTTAACGGACTATAATGTAAAATCATACGGGACACATGAAGTGTCCCCCCCCCCCCCCCCTCTCGATCAGCTCCGGGAGCTCCACGATCAAAAGATCTGATTGGTCAGTGGGCGGAGATTTTCACAGGTTGATCTCTTATCTCCAACATAACCTGCTCCGGAGCAGGTTAGGCGTGCAGCGTAAGTTACCGTGGCGATATACCCAGGTAAGAAGTGAACGACCCTCGTAGGACTGAAAACCCAGGGTTAACCCTGAAGTTACCTCGCTAACCCCAAATCCTGCTTCGTAGTACAGGCCTCAGGTTAAATAAAGGTTAAATAAAAAAATAAAAAGTTGGCTTTTTAACCATTTAACCAACAGCATCCATTAAAATACATTTTTAGTAAATAGTTAAGTACTTCTATAAAAAGTGATCTGTCTGCAGGTTTCTCAAATGAGAGGGAGAGTGACGTCTCTATACTGTGACTGCTGCACGGTGCATAGAGTGTCTGCACGCGACCACTACGATCTCCGTGCACGTAATTTAACAGCTGCATCATGTTTTCTGTTCGTCTGTATGTTGTTCTCCGCTCTTTTGTGGATGTTGTGTTTCCATTGGACTACACAAAGCATTGATATAAAGGCAAATATTGTCATTATAGTGTCGTGTAGCGGACTCTGTTGCTTCGTCCGCTACTTCCGCGTTGTCCCCCGCCCCCCCTCCTGTCTGACAGTATTCTGCTCTTGCTTTAAAGGATAGCTTAGCAGATAGCTAACACAAGATCCATCCAATAAAGACCCAGGACACCGGAGTAAATTTTAGGGCTTTAGTATGGATTTCTTCTTATTTTTTGTAAAACTGTGAAAACATAAAATTACAGCATGACAAGCTGCCCATATACATAGATATAACCATATAACTCAATTAAGCATATAACTATTACATACAAGACAACTAACAACTGTAATCATGAGGCATACAGGCCTATTAGCATCTAAGCTAATTTTAACATTGGCGCTAATAGAAAATGCTAACCGCGATTAGCATCTCCTTAAACTAGCCTACTTAAAGATCTCAAAACGGTACAAAACCTAGATAGAGATTATGCTCCAGTGTACATTTACATTCTACACACAGAAATACTTACAGACTTTGATCTTCAAAGGTAACAAGGTCGACAAGTGATAGGCAACTGCTGCATGTGCTCTTAACAGAAACAGAAACTAAAATGCACTGCCTACGGCAAGTGAGGTAAACACAAAAGCAATACAACTTTACACCACTAGGTGTCTCTAAATGTCACACACAAAATGTGGGGCAGAACACTCCCCGTCTGGTATTTTTTAATTTTTATAAAGACCACTATGACACCTTACTGAGGAGCAGTACTACATCTGAAACAGGTCTTGAATACACTTTAGGGACACCCTGTCTGATGATCTTCACATCAACTTTTCGAATCCTGCCATCATGGCTAGGAAAGGTTGCCACAACAACACCCTTGGGCCACTCATTTCTCTTAACTTGAGTGTCTTTGAGGAGTACCACATCTCCAACATCCAGACTTGGCCTTTCTGATTTCCACTTCTTACGAGGCTGGAGGGTTGTCAAGTACTCTTGCTTCCAGCGTTTCCAGAAAGTTTCAGCAAGGCTTTGGACTTGCTTCCATTGTTTGTTGTAAATATCCTTGAGATCCATGTTCCCTGGAGGAGCAGATAATGAATCAATCTTCTGTGTAAGCAGCATTGCAGGTGTGAAGACAGCTGGCATCTCAGGATCGGAAGACACTGGAACTAGGGGTCTCGCATTTATGATTGCCATGACTTCAGCCATCAGTGTCACAAGTACCTCATGGGAAAGGCGGCTGTTCTCCTTCAGTAACATGGCATTCAGAATACAGCGTGCAACACCTATCATTCTCTCCCACACACCTCCCATGTGAGAGGAGTGTGGCGGATTGAACGTCCAAGTGCAGCCTTTGTCTTTCAGATGAGCTTTCAACTCTGGGTCATCTGAATCAATCTGCAGCTCCTTACAAGCTCCGATGAAGTTGGTGCCCCTATCGGACCGCAGGTGTCTTACAGGTCCTCTGATAGCAGTGAATCTCCTCAAAGCATTAATGAAACTTGAGGTTGACATTGTCTCTATGACCTCGATGTGCACTGCGCGTGTACACAGACATGTGAACATGACTGCCCAGCGTTTATTTTCCACATGACCACCTCTGGTTCTGCGAGTGGAGATAGTCCAGGGCCCGAAGACGTCAAGTCCAACATGAGTGAACGGAGGATCCATCGTAAGTCTATCCACAGGTAAGTCAGACATTTTTTGTTCTTCTAACTTTCCTCTCATTCTTTTGCAGGTCACACATTTGTGTATAACACTTGACACCAGACCCTTGCCCCCAAGTATCCACAATCCAGCTGTCCGAACTGCACCTTCGGTGAAGTGTCGACCTTGGTGGGCAACCTGTTCATGGTAGTGTCGTACCAGCAAAGAGGTGACATGATGGCTCTTGGGAAGGATGATTGGATGCTTTTCCTCCCAGGTCATGTCAGCTGATGATGTTCGGCCTCCGACTCTCAGCAGACCAGTGTCATCAATGATGGGGTCCAAACTCTTAAGTGGACTGCGTCGCGAGACTTCTTCACCCTTTGAGAGACTTTTTACTTCCTCTTTGAAGACGTCTTGTTGTACACTTTTCAAGATAATTAGTCTTGCTTGCAGGAATTCATCCTGTTTCGGGTTATGATCTGTAGTTTTAGAGAAGGCTCTGACCTTTTGGATGAGCCTGGCTGTTGCACGGGTAAGAGATTTCCAGCTGGAAAATCTTTCAAACCTATGGGAACTGAGAAGTTCACTTGTAGCTTTTGTGGCATAGGTTGAAACATTGGGACGAACTTCTACATCGGTTTCAGGATGTAGAAGCTCAAATGTCTCTGGCTGTGAAAACTCATCCGTTTCTGGTCTTGTCAGAAAGGCTGGCCCTGTAAACCAGTTGGAGTTGTTTAGGAGAGCCGCTGGGACAGATCGAGATCCATGATCAGCAGGGTTATGGTTGGTGTTTACGTAATGCCACTGATCTGGGTTAGATGACTTCCTAATTCTTGTCACTCTGTTTGCCACATAGACATAGAAGTTCCTGGACGTGTTATGGATGTAACCTAGAACAATCTTGCTGTCCGTAAAGAACTTGACCTTGTGAACCTCCACATCAATTTCAGCCATTATTAGGTCTGCAATCTCTATTGCCAAGACAGCAGCACACAACTCCAACCGAGGTACAGTGTGCGCAGGGCGTGGAGCCAACTTGGACTTCCCCATGATGAACCCGACATGGCTGCATCCTTCTGAGTCAACTGCTCTCAGGTAAGCAACAGCTGATATAGCCATGGTTGATGCGTCTGAAAAGACACACATTTCTCTGTGTACTGTGGCTGACAAAGATACAGTTATGTAGGTTCTCCGTATCTGGAGCTGCTGAAGTGCCATGAGGGAATTTTTCCAGGCTGTCCACTGGACTTCTTTTTCTTCTGGTAGTGGAGTGTCCCACTCAAACTGTTCTGTGGAGATGTCTCTCACAAGTGCTTTGCCCTGAATTGTGATAGGCGCAACGAACCCTAAAGGATCGTAGAGACTGTTAACCGTTGAAAGGATGCCTCTTCTTGTGAACGGCTTGTCCTTATCAGATACACAGAAGCAAAAGCTGTCTGTCTGTAGGTCCCATCTAAGACCTAGACTGCGTTGTAAAGGCAGAGGATCAGATGACATATCCAGATCCTTAAGATCTTTGGCATGGTCTTCAGAGGGAAAAGCCTCCATAACAGCGCTGCTGTTAGATGCTATCTTGTGTAGCTTGATGCTTGACTCAGCTAACATCTTCCTTGTTTGTTTGAGGACATTGATGGCTTCCTCTGCAGTGGAGAAAGAAGCAAGTCCATCATCCACATAAAAATTCCTCACAACAAACTGCTCAGCATCTGTACCATGTTCTTTTTGTCCCTCTTGTGCTGCCCGTCTCATGCCATAGATGGCCACAGCTGGTGAGGGGCTGTTACCGAATACGTGTACTGTCATACGGTACTCAGTCACTGGTTTTGAGAAGTCGTTATCTTCAAACCACAGGAACCTCAGGAAGTCACGATGTTGCTCACAGACTGTGAAACAGTAAAACATCTGCTGCACGTCTGCAGACACTGCAACAGGCTCCCTGCGGAAACGAATAAGGACTCCAAGAAGAGTGTTATTCAAGTCTGGTCCCTTCAAGAGGAGGTCGTTCAGAGAAACACCTTCATGCTTGGCACTGGAATCGAATACCACCCGTATTTGGTCTGGTTTCTGAGGGTGGTAAACGCCAAATGTTGGTAAGTACCAGCACTCTTGATTCTCTGTCAACGGTGTAGCTAGCTCTGCGTGGCCTGAATCAAAGATCTTCTGCATGAAATCGATGTATTGTTTTTTCATGTCTGGCTTTCTTTCAAGTGTGCGACACAGCGATGAGAGACGTTTTGATGCTTGCTGTCTATTGTTTGGGAGCCTACGCCGTGGGGAACGGAAGGGTAAAGGAGCTACCCAAGTGTTCGCATCATTCATGTAGACATTTTTGTCCATGATTTTAAGGAAGGCTTCATCTTCAACAGACAAGGCTATTTTCTCATCTTCCTTTGTCCTTTCAAATACTCTGTTTCCAATGTCATCAGTGTTGTCTTCCAGGAGATCTGTGATTTGAGATGTTTGAAAACTCCGACTTTCTGTCTTCTTGTCAAAACTCTCCTGGATGTGGATAACACTAGTGCATGGACTAAGGAAAGACGTACGTCCATTAGGTAGGACGTTGGTTCTGTAAACATTGATGCTGTTTGGCTTGTGGACTCCCCTCAGACATACTTCACCAACAATTACCCAACCAAGGTCAAGTTGTTGAGCATAGGGTGCATTGTTAGGTCCGTTGTATTGTTTCCGTACTTTGTGTACACGAAGTATGTCTCTGCCGAGGAGAAGGAGAATGGCTGCTTGAGGATCAACAGCTGGAATTTTATCCTCCACTGCCTTGAGGTGAGGATAATGCTGTACTATCTCCGCTGATGGGATCTCTGAGCGATCATCAGGCATCATGTTACACTCTATAAGTGTAGGTAGAGGGATCTGTACTTTGCCATCTATGGACTCAACTATGAGGTTGCTTGCACGTCGTCCTGATGTCTCCATGACCCCTGCACAGGTTTTAAGGGTGTATGGCGCTGCACCGTCTTTAATGCCTAAAAGGTCAAATAGCTCAGTTTTAGCCAAGGATCTATTGCTCTGTTCATCGAGAACAGCGTAGGCTTTAACCGATTTCTCTCCTTCACCAGCAGGGTAGACATTGACCAAGCATATTTTGGAACAGGACCGAGAGCCAAATGTGTCACCGCAGACTTCTGTGCATTTTGACATGACCTCTAGAGGCTCTTCCTCTTGTTGCTCCCCACCTTGATCTTCCCTAGCAGGAGAGTTGATCTTCCATAATGCTGGTCCTGGATGAAGTGCGGATGGGTGTCTGTTACTATTGCACTCCTTGCACTGCACAGGTTTATTACAATCTTTGGCGACGTGAGTTGTGGAGGCGCAGCACTTGAAACAGATGTGTTTCTCTTTTAGGTACGCTTTTCGTTCCTCCAAGGTCTTGCTGCAAAAGCCACGACATTTTCTTAGGGGATGAGGTTTATTATGTAATGGACACAGTCTGTCTGGATCCTCAACCTTTTTTTCCAGATAGTTTTGTTTGTCCTTGTCTTCTGTGGAAACCTCAGTCTTTCTGGAGAACACAGATGGTCTGTTTTGCTTCAGAGGTTTATCTGTCCGGATTGAACTACCCATGGTAAATTCAACAAAGCTGGGATCATTTCGTGTTTTTGCTTGATCTCTGACAAACTTTACAAAGATGCGAAAGGGAGGATATGGAACCTGATAGTCTTCTTTATACTTAGAACCGACTGAGATCCATTTCTCCAGAATATTGTATGGAAGCTTTTGTGCTATGGGATTAACTCCACGGGGTGTGTTGAGATAAGAGAGTCCAGGTAAGAATCCATCTTCTCTAGCTACATCGAGCTCTAGCAATAGATCTCCTAACTCCTGTAGCTTCTCATTTTCTTTGTTTGAGATCTTTGGAAACTGCTCTAACTTCTTCAACAAAGTGTTTTCTATCATCCTAACCCTACCATCCATCATACCTCCCTGGGGGTGAGATTTAGGTCACTGGTGGAGTTGACAAAAGAAGCTTTCCAGGCCCAGTAGTTCTCAGGTCTGTCATCGAACTTTAGGAGTCCAGAGCTAACCATTTCTTTGCGAATGAGGTATTTGGCTAAGTCTCTCATGCCTGACTGCTCATGTGAAGGGATAGTAGAGGACATGAAGTGGGGTGTACCTTCTGAGGGAGCAAAGTGAGTTGGACTGGACTGGCGTTCGTCCTTGGGAAACTTCACAGGGTGCGTATGATTTTGCTGACTGTATGCAGTACTCATTCTCTGGTGTTGCGCTGGCAGTTCTGGGAATGTGTGGTCTCGAATTTCTTCCAAACTGGGTACTGAGATACCACGATTACCTGTTTCACCGTTGTCCATATGTAGCTGACGCTCTGGTGAGGTAAAAGGTTCATTTTTTGTGCGCTGGGACTTTAGCTGCCCATGGTCCAAAGAATGTTGTTGCACGTAGTCACTGGTGCGTTTGAATGAGGGATATGAAGCCAAATTTATCACATTCTCTTGTGTTGGTTCTCCACCTGCTTCCTCATAAGCTGCCTCTAGAATTTCAGCCTCTGTGATAGCTGCTTCAGCAGCACCCTGAATTTTTAGTGCATGTAGGTTGGCCTTTAACTCAGCTGCCCTTTGTTGCTGTTCAGCTTCTATCTGCGCTTTTCTCTTAAATTCTTCAGCCTCTATCCGTGCTTGCTTGATGAGCATGTCTGCCTCTCTTTGTGCATATGTAGCCTTAACTCGTGCAGCTTCAGCTTTAGCTCTTGCTCTGGTGGCAGTAGAATTGTGTGTTGAGGCACGGCTTGAGCCTTTAGAGCTGCAGGAGTGCTGAGACTTTTCATCTTGAGTATCTAGCAGAGGTTTAACTTCTATTTGTTCCTCCATGATAGATGTTCAATCTATGCTGAGCTCTCTGTCTTGTATGCAGTGTTGAAAGATCACTTTCCTTGCGAACAGACTGAAGGTTGAGTCTTTTTACTATTCTGCTCTTGCTTTAAAGGATAGCTTAGCAGATAGCTAACACAAGATCCATCCAATAAAGACCCAGGACACCGGAGTAAATTTTAGGGCTTTAGTATGGATTTCTTCTTATTTTTTGTAAAACTGTGAAAACATAAAATTACAGCATGACAAGCTGCCCATATACATAGATATAACCATATAACTCAATTAAGCATATAACTATTACATACAAGACAACTAACAACTGTAATCATGAGGCATACAGGCCTATTAGCATCTAAGCTAATTTTAACATTGGCGCTAATAGAAAATGCTAACCGCGATTAGCATCTCCTTAAACTAGCCTACTTAAAGATCTCAAAACGGTACAAAACCTAGATAGAGATTATGCTCCAGTGTACATTTACATTCTACACACAGAAATACTTACAGACTTTGATCTTCAAAGGTAACAAGGTCGACAAGTGATAGGCAACTGCTGCATGTGCTCTTAACAGAAACAGAAACTAAAATGCACTGCCTAGGCAAGTGAGGTAAACACAAAAGCAATACAACTTTACACCACTAGGTGTCTCTAAATGTCACACACAAAATGTGGGGCAGAACAGACAGTCTCCAGCTGTGAGGAGCATCTGTGAACGGCTAGGTCGGGAGAATCCCCTGGAGCAGTCCTCCCGTAATTATCTAGATATTATCCTGAGTGCAGATGTGAAAACAGCTTATTTTTACTCACTCTGTAAAATATCTCAAACTGTATCGAACAATTTGGTTCCAAAACTAGATACAGACATTCGTTCATTCTTGTTAACCTCTAAAACAGACATTAAGCAGCTTGACAAAACTCTTTCAACACTTGTGCTCAGTTTCATCAAAGTCCAAGATTAAAGGATTTGTGAATGTATGAGAGGTGGTTCTGCAACACTGTCCCTTATAGGTTGTTTTGCATGGTTGTCAAGCTAGAGAGGGGGCGGGCCTTCCTGTCCGTTCTCACGGCCAATGGTTGGGGAGTCACTTTCTTGATTAACTGAGGCTGGCAGGTGTGCAGAGAAGAAAATGTTTGGGACTGTGAACTACTTTGTGGGAGGTTGGACGAGAGACAATTGATTACTTCCCATGTTTCTTTGTAAAAAGTTTCACTTGAGTTCTTGTCGCGTGTTTTATGTTATAATACTTAACTGCCATCCGGCGGAGTGAGCAGGTCCAGAGAGCGAAGCATCTCGGTGCCGAAGCGAGGCTGCAACAGTTTATGCCACGGGCAGCAGACACATGGACGTCCCAGACAAGCTATTATCCCAGGGTTGAGTTTGCCGTGACTGAATCCTTCCAAATATTGTCTGAAGATGTTTTCTCAAATCAGTGAGATGTTTAATATCAGAGGATCACAAAACATCTGCTGAGGAGCCTCCCAGTGAACATATTCATCACCTTTACACTGTTGGTCACCAAACTGCTCTCAATGATGACATGGCTACGAGTCATGCTTAAGCGATTTCAAAGCATCACGATCAGTCTTTGTATAAACACAAATCCTTTATTGATTCCTGTGAGCTGTCGGAGTGTTAGTGAAACTCTCCAGAGAGCTCTGCTGCTGCTCATCCTCTTATCCTGGACAAAAAGATCAACTCAGTGTGACTAATCTCCTCAGAGTGTAAACTCTCCACCAGAAATCACTCTTCCTTCTTTTCTTGTTACTCACACATACACACACAGATGACAAGGGATTACATTAAGCTGACCATTATTAGCCTCTGTGTTGCTCCCTCCTTGGTTCCAGCTTTGTGTACTTCAGCCTGTAATGTATCTGTTGATCGCACATGCTGAGGTCTCGTCATGTTGTTTTTGCTTTGGGCTAACTACTCTTCTCCCATCATTCATTTTCTGTTCTTTTTGTCCTTTCTTCCTCATTTCACTTGTCCCTCTCCTCTCCTCCTCTCTCCTCTCCTCTCCTCTCCTCTCCTCTCCTCCCCTCTCCTCTCTCCTCTCCTCTCCTCCCCTCTCCTCTCCTCCCCTCTCCTCTCCTCTCCTCTCCTCCTCTCTCCTCTCCTCCTCTCTCCTCTCCTCTCCTCCTCTCTCCTCTCCTCCCCTCTCCTCCTCTCCTCTCCTCTCCTCTCCTCTCCTCTCCTCTCCTCTCCTCTCCTCTCCTCTCCTCCCCTCTCCTCTCCTCTCCTCTCCTCTCCTCTCCTCTCCTCTCCTCTCCTCTCCTCTCCTCTCCTCTCCTCTCCTCCCCTCCCCTCCCCTCTCCTCTCCTCTAAAGTTAACCTATACTTAATCTGTACTGCTGATGTCCTTGATTCCTGAAATCTGAAATGCCTCAGTTACTGTTTAAATAAGGGATCAGGTATCGATAACCATGCCTGTCTGTACCGAAACATGTCTGTAATTTATTTTCTGCAAGTCTTATCAACTTTTTTTTTGCAAGAAATCATTTTAATAGTAATAGTATTCATATCACATCCATATAAGGCAAACACAGACCTACAGCGGGGCTAGGGGGAGCTCAAGTCCTGTCGCTAAACTGCATAGCCATAGTTAAGCCCCCCAAGCCAGTATGAGAGACCGCTTGTTTGATCAGAAAGAAAAGAGTTCTGGATGAAAATGAAAATCCTAATGAGTCAGATCTTGTAAATTACAAAGACAGATGTGTTGACATCTGTGAACTTTAAGGCATCTCTGTCAACACTCAGCCTGGGAGAGAAAAGCAGAGCATTTACTATTAACCGTGAAAAGCAGCTTCTCCTATGCCTGTCAATGTAAACATGAAATCATCAGCATTCAATACATTTTTTGCAGTTCTCAGTTGGACTTGTCATGGCGACAGAAACCTCAAACTTATTTATTAAGCAAATTGGATTTCAAGAGGAAGAGAGGTTAGAGGCTACCCCAGCCTTAACCGACTTTCAGAGAGGAAAGTGGTTGAAAAGTGTATTTATCTTTCAAAAGGACAGTTTACAGAGAAAAGAGTGCTTATGCTATATGGCTGTGCTATACAAGCCATTGAGATCCCACTTTGGTGTGCACCTCGCTCGCTGCGGCGCGCAGAGCAGCTGGTGGAGCATGCAAACGCGCAAATCATGGCGCAAAGTTACTAGGTGACCCAAGCAATAGTCTGGAAAGTAGCTTCTACTACAGCCTTTCTTCTGCTGAGGAGGAGTAGAGGAGCAGCAAAGAAGAACATTATAAGTTGTACATTATTTGTTGTGATCTGATTGTCCTCCTATTGGACGCTGTCATCACGTTGCACTGCGCCCCAAGTTGGATATTTTTTAACGTCCATGCAGCACGCATGAACGGCAAGCGCTACTTTGCTCTGCGCTCAGCTCGGCAAAACACAAAGACAATGAAGAGGGTTGAGAGCGGCAAGTTTACTGTTTTGAATTGCCTGTTTATAGTCAGTTTGTATTTACAGAGGGGGACGTCACGTCTTTGACTGTCCCAGCGCTTCTTTGGTTCAAACACGAGTTGTTATTTAGTTAAAAACTTAAACAAAGGGTTAGGGTAACCCTAACCCCTAACCCTTCTAGGAACCCCAAGTATTTTAAAGAATACTAGCTCTCCTGTGGTGGGGATTCACATGTTCAATAAACATAATCTCAATCAAAGCTCCAGCATTATGGAGAGCACACTGTGGGGGGTCTTTATTAACAAGTACGATGGGCAACATGATGAGAGTGAATAAATCATTGCTAGTTACATGCTAATGTAATAAACCCTCAGAGCTATATTTCCATTAGTATTGAGTGGCAGTGTTCCCACTGTGAGGCTTTGTAGCACACATTAGTGTATTTATAACACTTTTAGAAGTCAGCTTGTGGAGACAGTTTATCTGTGCGGGGACAACATACTGGAAAATAACATTTATTTATTCATAGTAAATAACCTATAACACATTTAATGTTAAAATGATCTTCACTGTTGTAGACGCAACTTCTCATTCGGATTTTCTTCATTAATTTCTCACAAATTTCAACTACAATAAGCATCTTCGCAGCTTCCATGAGCATCAACCCATCCACTCTGTCAGATTTACAGACGAGCTGATCGAAGAACAAACGATCTCCATGCTCCAACGTTTTTAAGATTAATGAAGTTGCCTTTAAGAAAAGTCTGATCTGCTACCATCACATAAGGTTTGAATGGTGCTCTTACTTGGTGCTTCATACAAAGTCCCCCCAGCCCTTTTTTAAAGGTTTATTTTTGAGCTTATTTTTGCATGTATGTAGATATAGGACAACAGAGTCAGAATTTGAGGAGGGAGAGAGTGGGGAATGACATGCCTTTAAGGAGACATGGGTTGGATTTGAACCTGGGCCGCTCGCATGGAGGACTACAACCTCCGTACAGATAAAGCCACCGAAAACTTCCCTTACAAGCCAGTAGGTCAACCCTAACCCTAACCCTTAGGTTAGTTGTCATATTTGGGGGCTTATCATGGCTTATTATGGCTTGCAGCTTTGTTAAAGTGATATACATTTATGTTTAAAATGTCTGGATTTAACATCATCTATCTTTTCATCAATGCAAAGCATATTTTATGTGCAGGCTCTACGACACGATGTCACCTTGAAGTTTTTGATTTGTCTCAGTGCCAACTGCATCATTTCTATCCATAAATCTCCCTCTCTGTCTCTCAGACACACCATTCACTTTATCAGATCTGTTTATGTGGACAGGGTTAATAAGAATGATGACCCCACCATGACCCCTCGCTTGCCTGAAGCCTTACTTCTGCTCCCTTGCTTCATTACCCCGTCAAGTAAACAGAGAACACTCCCCTCTTCACCCGCTGATGTGAGAGGAGAGGCGCACACCGTCTTATTTTGAAATCACTTAGATTTTTCTCTCTCTGCGGTTAAACAGAAGTTTCAGAAAACAACTGCCTGAGGTGTAAGTTTGGGATTTGTTTGCACTTCTCACCTACACACACACACACACACACACACACACACACACACACACACACACACACACACACACACACCTACACACACACACACACACACACGCACACACGCACGCACGCACACACACACACACGCACGCACGCACATACACACACACACACACACACACGCACGCACGCACATACACACACACACACACACACACACACACACACACACACACCTACACACACACACACACACACACACACACACACACGCACACACGCACGCACGCACGCACATACACACACACACACACACACACAAAAACACACACACACACACAAAGACACATACACACACACACACACACACGCACACACACACAAACACATACACACACACACACACACACACACACACACACACTGATTCAGAGTGTTTGTCGCTAAATGTGCTGTTTGAGATTAAATTACACATTTTGTTTTTTTTGTCAAACAAGGAGCTAGAATCAGAAACCAAACTTAATGTAAGTTACAATATTAGACAGGAGGACTGAAACCCCCCCAGCAATTATTAATGAATAGCCTCTATTAAAAAATATTTAATTTTGACCATTCAATGAACTAACTGGTGCAGGTCTAAACTGTGGGTGAAAGCGTATGAGTAGTGAAAAGAAAATCCTGTGGAGTTGTTGCAGTACATCTCAGGTATAAAGTTCACCTCAAAGAGAGCTCCAAAGCGTTAACAGGGTCCAAGGATTCAGAGGAGGATTTATTAGAAGATGAAGTGGAACAGAGGCTCTGAGCTCAGAGTCCCAAGGCCAATAGACCTGCCTTATCAACAGCAGCAGGCTCCATGGCCAATCTCCAACATGTCTGTGGGCGACTCTCCACCAACGCTGGCTTAGGTTTCTACAACTACAGAGCTTAGGTAGGAGGAGGAGAGGAGATTTAATGTTTTACTTTTAAATCATTTAATATGAACAATTTATTAAAATGAAGCCAAATAAAGAAACAGGGTGAGTTTGGACCTCTGGTGTAGAAAAATCAAGTATAAGAGTTATTCATGATGAGGTGCGGTTGCTGACCTGATTGACAGGCGGGCGCGGTGTAGCTGTGGCAGGAGGCTTAAGACCCGCCTCAGGTCCAGCTCTCTGCCTGTCGTTATAGGTTGACTGAGGTTGAGACAGCATTTCCAGCATGGCTTCCAAAGCCCTGTTGATGGTGGTCATACTGATTGTACCAGTCGTACCGTATCATAGTTTTCAGCTGGCGTCTGCGTGCGTAACAATCAGAAGCTTCATGTTAGTAACATTACAGCTTGCTGTAGTCTGTTGCTGCAAACTTCGCCAAACTCTGTGTTTCTATTTGAGTAGTTGAAATGTTT
Source organism: Tautogolabrus adspersus (assembly GCA_020745685.1). Lineage (NCBI taxonomy): Eukaryota > Metazoa > Chordata > Actinopteri > Labriformes > Labridae > Tautogolabrus > Tautogolabrus adspersus. Next base: position 29,268,522 of record CM036549.1, on the reverse strand, counting down.
GCAGACAGTACATTTACCGTCTTCTATTCCTTGTCATTATACTCGATGCTGAAACCAAAATGTCCCCACACCACTGATTTGAAAGATGGCAGTGCTTCCTCTTACATGCCGCCTCTCCTCACCGCTCGCCACGTCAAAGTAATGAGTATAATCTGACACCAGTTTTGTCCGCTTCCCCCAACTTTGGCACACAGTGATCGAATATTAATTTGCAGCGAGGAGTTTCCTCATCCCAGCGTGTGGACTCAACAAACAGAGCCAATGAGGAAAGATATTGGACTGCGGATGTCGTACTGAGCAGTTCAATATTATATTGAACATTTTTGCATCCTTAGTTCGAAGTGCAGGGACACACACATTATGGAAGGGAATTCATTAATGGAGAGCATGTAAAGATCATTTAAGTAATGCTGTCCCTGAACACAACAGAATGACATCACAGATAACAGAGGAAGTTAACCTCCTGATTTCAGGTATCAGAGTCTTCAGCTGCAATACCGCCACAAAGCCAAGAACAGACACATTTACTCATTCACTGATAGAATGCAGGTCAATGTCATAATCCCCATCAAATATCTAATACACAAAGGAGGAGGAGAGGACTAAGCACATCACTGAGTAGGAGGGTTAAATCAATCCTTGGGATTAAATGAATCAAAGCTCATTTGTGGAATCAAGTTCATTTTAATTTTCGTGAATGACGACCGGGATCGGGGAATGACGATAGGACTTTTTATTTTGCTAGCATACTCTGTTAGCCTCAGGAGGCTGTGTCCTCTGTGGAGCCTGTATGACTTTATAAAGCATAAAAAGGCCCAGCAGCAAATAGGACTCATACGCCACTCATGCAAATTAAATTACATACGATCAATACTGCAGATCCATTTAACGATCACATCAAAGCCCTGAACTGCTGTCAAAATATATTTGAATCTAACCGAGGCAGCGAGAGGCGAGCATTTCACAAAAGTCACTAAACAAGAAAATGAGATGTCTGGATGATTACTTAAAAGGATGACATTCAAATATTTTTCACATCAAATTATAGCCTCCATGTTTCTGTGATAATCCAATCGGAGAAAACAGCAGTTCACAAAAACACAAATTAGACCACCTGGGAGGTTGTATGCTCCGTCTCCTCTCTCCACATCGATAACATTTTACTTTTAGAGGACTGTTCACACACTCAAGGACACGCAGGAATAAAACAAACACACACACAGACATACCAAAACTGCTTTATTTGATTTCTTCCCCCAACCGCACGCACGCACGCACGCACGCACGCACGCACGCACGCACGCACACCTCTCAATTTTGTGTACTGGAGTGCATTGTTTGAACCACTTTTAATTAAAGAGATTACAACACAGAACTAATCAAAGCTGCCACGTTCTGCAGGCCCCAAACTAATGCTGGTCTGTTCTTTAATTTCTCCACTTAATCAAACCCACATAAAAAGGTGCAGATATGTGTACACACACACTCACACATCCTCAGCAGGCAGGTGATTAACATCCCTGCATCTCGCTGATGCATGGAGAGTTCCTCCATTGGAATCAGATTGTACTGAAGGGACCTTTGATTTAACTCGGGTTGTAAATGCAGTCCCACTGGTCCTGCTTGGTCCAACCATTGATTGTATGTTTATTGGCCGTTTGAGTTAAACACTGTCCAATCAGAGTGAACAGCACGAGGCCCTCTGACCTCTTACTGAGGAGGACTGAATATTGAACTCCAGTCTCCTTCAATCTTCACTCACCATTGTTATGTCAATGACTCTGACTTCGACCGACTCCCCAGCATCAAGTGAAGCTGACTTGTAGACACAAACTAAAACAATGTAGATTTGAATGACAGTTCAAATGTCAACACTTTAACATGCAGGATGAGATCATGAACAAGGCACAGCTTCCAAGTGTGGCTCAGAGTTTTTTACACTTCTTGACCTGATTGAACACAATCGGCCATAAAGACCTCCATGTGTTCATCTATGAGCACGTTGTGATTGTTTGTAAAACTCCACTGGTTCAATAAAACATCAAGTACCTTACCTTGACTGGGGGGGGGGGGATTATTACCATATTGATAAGAATATTTTTTATATTGACTTTTATAGCATTTTGAAAAATATATGTGAAAACAGATGTCAGACAAATCATCAATTATGTTTCTTTTTTTAACCCATGGGTCTCTGCAAAGAAGCAGTTACACCAAAAGGAGCGTTGGTTTGTGCAAACATGCAGGACTAAGAATGGTTCCGTCTTTGGGTCACTGACCTCCCTGATCACTAACTGGAGATGCTGACATCAGCCTGGGAGCTCAGTGGTAGAGTCGATTGTCTTTCAACTGGAAGGTTTGGGGTTTGATTCCCAATTCCTGCAGCCACATGTCAAAGTGTCCTTGGGCAAACACATAAATGTGTGTGAATGGGGTGGGTTAATACTGATTAGGCGTTTTCGGACAACAGCAACTTCTTCATAGTTCTAGGAACTTTTGGAACTGTCCTCCTTTTTTTTTTATTACGTACTGCAGAAACTATGAACTATTTTACTTCCTAGAACCCTGTTAGGAGGAACCTTGTTAGCTCCTGCTTCAGAGTAGGTACCATGGTGAGTAGTTCTCAGAGAAGTCCCTAGTGGATAGTCTCCAGAACTGTTTGGTCTGAAAACACCTATTGACACCAAGCGCAACCTCCGGTCTTGAAAAATGAAGCCAATGAGGAAGTGCAAAATCCTGCAGTTCCTCGAGTGTCCGCTTGAGGCTGGCTCATGAACACTGGAACTCACGTACACATGACTGACAAAAAAGCATAAATCAACATGTTTACAGCCTGCTACAAAAACTAAATATGTCTGATTAGTTATTGGTTATTTACGGGGGCTGAATTTATTTTTATACGGCTCCATTTTGATTTTGAAAACGATACGTGTTATCCACAGGCTGACGTCACTCAGGCTTCATCCATTAATATTTACAGTCTATGACTGACACATATACATAGCAGGCTCTGCCATCAGTGTGTGAATGTGATGTGAAAGGGTCAGTATGACATGTAGTGGACATACACATGATAAACTGCTCTTTATAGTCCATTAAAGTATTTACATCTTACAGTAAAAATACAACTTGTAGAAAAGGATGAAAGCTGAACTATGGACGGGTCGGGGTTCAGAAAATGGTACTTGTTGCCCTTAAATTTCGTTTTCAGATTTTATACTTAATTATCTTGTTAAGTGTTGTCATGGGAACAATAATTCATTCAAGTTGACACTCACAGTAAGTGAGTGACATGGGAAAGACTCTATTCTCCGTGCTGAAAGCTGTTGTTAAACTACATCGACGTTGAAACTATTTTAAGGTGAAAAAGTGACATCATTGTTGCTTTAAAACAACTTGGCGGGCAGGTTTAAGCTTATCTCTAGTCCGAGTCGACCCTTCTGACATTCTCGAATGAGCAACCTGCTGGGTACTGTGGGGACACTGTCATGTGTTAGTGTGCCTTTAATATCCAGCTATGACTGTCCAGAGGTGTGCAGCAAGATCAAGTGGTAAGTTATGTCAGCTTTAATTTGGAGTTTTAAGTCATACCGAGCTTGATCTTGATCACTGATGCTTTCTCTCATGATAGTCAATGTGTGTGCTAAACTTTCTTTAGGAAGTTAAATCAGAAAATAATACTGTAAACTTACAATATGGTGGATTAAATGATCCATTAGTGTCTCAGAAAAAAGAATATCTGTACAAAGATCATGGTAGGCCTATAAACAGTAATGTGGGTTTACAATAACTGACACAGTTAGCTTAGCACCACAGCTAAACGAAAACGTATGTGTTCAGCAGAGGTAATCATAGAGGGATCCTAACAAGTAATCAAAGAAACAAATGACATCAAACTCATTAGCTGCTTTTGTGTTTTCTACATTAGTACACAGCTGTGAGAGTCTTCATGAAAGTAACTGTGTTGGAGCATCTGTAAAGTAAAAGTGTAAAGACACTGCAGTAAAATGTGAACAACTCCAACATATAGTAAAAAAGGGAACTTAAGACCTCGATCTGTATGGTTCAAGAAAAGAGCAAAGAACAGTCCAATAAAAAATCCCCAGTCACTCTGTTAATGGTCTGAGAGACTTTACGATCTGATTCTGGATGATCGATGAGCTGAGCTGAGGTTCAAGGGAAAAGGAAACTTCCTCTTCATTGAGGCGCTGTCACCTCTGCCACGCCTGACCTCCATCTGGAGAGGTCAACTTACTCTGAAATCCAAAGATATGATGAAGGCACTTTTTTCAACTTTGTCTCTGATGTTTGAAGATTAATTGTTAAACAACATTTCAATCATATGACGCCACGGTGACTTGAGCCTTGATGAGAGGGAAACATTTAGCATCCTGATGAATAGTTCATTATCATGAGAACTAGATAAGAAAACAAAATGATCTTCTAAAGTGTGAAAGCCTCCGATCAATCATCTGTGAAGCACTTTAGTAGGTTTAATTATCAGGAACAAATAAACCAGCAGGACTTTGAGTTTATTCTTTAAGAGAAGGACCATTTAACAACAGCAGTGGTGATGTGTGCCCAAAACATGCAGCCATGCCTTCATTTAGATAACCTCTAAGTCAGTCTTAGAAAAGTGTATTCATGAAGTACAGGGAAAAGATGAGAAACTGTTTGTTATCTATGATGATAAAATATTCTCCGAGCAGTTTGGATCCGACTCCCTGAGTATGAGATAAGAAAATCCTGCACTTTGCAGGGATGCTGTCTGCATACAAATGCCCTCAACACAAACTGCTGACCACAAACGTCTGTGACACGGATCAGAAAGTACAGCTGCTGGATTTGATTCTATTTTGTGGGGATTGTTAACAAAATCAAAGACATGTTAAGATCTTACGATGAGTGTGTTTTCAGATTCTGGCTTCACTTTATCGACATGAATACAAGTTCTACCATTTCACATAGAAAGCTCGCAGCATGATAATCAAAGCCAAACAGCAATCGATGTAGTCCGTGCAGGTTGCTGTAAATACTGTTCTAGAGCAACAGAGGCTAGAGAGGGAGAACAAATGTTTCACACTAAATAAATCATCTAAAGAAAACGTTTTTTTTCCCTTTTAAATTAACTTTAAAATGATTGCAGATTTCAAAGGATTTAGTAAGATGTAGCAGCATGTATTTCTTGACTAATATAATCTATTTTATTCCGTGTCCTCCTTAATTTATTCGTATTCTATTCCCACACCAAAGAGGCAGTTTATTTATTTGGTTTAGACCAACAATAGCCAGGCTCCGGTGCGGCTTTGGCCACTGTGTTATTTTCTGTGTTTCCACTGAACATCTTCAAAGTTCTGTAAAACATCTGCCCAGAACATATCACCACTCGGTCTCTCACGCTTCCACACGGCCTTCTCATGCTGATGCTGGACACAGAGCAAAAGCTCTGCAGCCTTCTTTCTCTGAAGTAATATTCGTGCACGTCGTGAGGAAGCTGCGAATTCTCTTCTGCTCGCCCGTATGTTATTTTCGAACCTGTCATCGATTCTGCGGATACGTGTAATAGTCTGTATTTTTCGATACAACTGCAAAAACGATGATGGTTGTGTAGGTCTGTGTTGTTTCGTCCGCTGTCATGTCGTAAACAATGCATTGAGGCTTCCGCAGCGGACTTTAAGCGCAATGTCCTGCATCTCGAGACTCGCCCCCCCCGCCCATTACACCACTTGTCCGACAAGGAGAACTTCCTGCTGTGAGGGGCAAGTGAGAATTAGGAAATTGAGAAAAGTCCTGGTTAGATACTCCGGAGTGCATGTGTGAAAAGGGCTTTAGTTTCCCTTCTTTTTTTTCTTCACCTCTGACATTTAATTCTCGTTTCATTCAAGGATTCATCGTTACTCAGAGATCAACTATCTAAGCCTGTATGTCCAGAGTCTATCCCCTCTCCCGATTGGCTGTTGGGACTTTAGCTATCAAGCCTGGTCGAGTTACTCTGTCACCTGGAGGTCACGCTATCGGCTCTAATGTCACACCTTGTAAATTCAAGCTAGATGAGACACTTCCTGCTCCCTGCTTCCTGCTAAATCTTTCAGCTTCTGGCAATGATTCTGTATTAATGGTCGGCTCAGTGAGCTTGAACTGGGGTGATGTTCTTGGGCTGAACATCTCCCCAGTTTTCCTTTACTCTGAATTCAAAATGTAGCTGATGGAGATCTGACTAACCTTACTGATGGTATATTTGATATACAAAAGACTGCTGGCACATTAAATAGGTCCCTGAGTATGGACACTTTAAGGTCTTCTACACAGAATGTCCAGAGGCAAATAAAAAAATCACTTCCTGGGCCAACACATCTTGATGTGTTTTGCCTATAAAACCATCCTATCTGTTATTTCTGTTGACTGTAATATCAACATAGCTAGCTATGGCTGGACCCTTATCCAATCATGAACCTTTATTATCATGTGACTTGGCAGCTCACCTCAGGAACCTCGTTTTGGACTCAGAACTCAAGCAGAATCATCACAGCTCATTTAGTTTAGTGTGAATATCAAAAGCAAACAAGGCATAATACCAAACCAACATGTATGACCTTGATGTTGGCAGTACTGTATGATTGAATGTGTCATCTCCTCAGAATATGAAAGAGATGCATGTTAATGGAAGATGACTCATCATTCATCACTGTCCATTAAAAGGTGAAATAAACATGACGAGGTACAAGTGGCAAAAAGAAAGTGAGAGGAAGACATAGAGACAATACACAGACAATGCACAAACATACAGTATAAACAAGAATGGTTACAGCACAGTTATGAGTCTGGATGGATGGTAACCCTAACACTAAATTCCTTACACCATGTCCTAACAGCACACGACGCGAGCGACGCCCCGTTTCTATTTTCCTCTCTGTCGCTCGCATCAATGGACAGGGAACGGGGAAGGAGAGGGCTCTTGGCACTGACACTCGCTTTTCTCACTCAACAGAGCTTGGTAGCTCATCTTGCAAAGGGGAGATAACGGTGCATTGATAATATCCACATCCGTGATTGAAATGTTGAGCTTTGACTAGTGTCAACACCGCGAGCCGTTTATCGACGAGCCTCTGTGTTGTGATTTGAGTCAGCTGCTGTTAATACAACACATCCGTTTGTCTTTGGAGCCAGAACAGTGACAGCTAAATGTTGGCATCGAAAATAACATGTGGTTTGGGAGCTCCAGGTGAACTCGTAGACGCCATTGCAGTCAGTCTGCATTCATGCTGGAGGTATCAGATCGGAAGGCGGGTTCAGGGTCAGTTCTCGTCGATATGCAGATTATATGTAAATATTAAACTTTAAGCTGTCACTGTTCTGGCTCCATATTTTTCCACCTTCAGTACCAAAGCACTAGATGTTATTCTCTTTGCAAGGGGATTTACATAGCAGAGAATTAAATATTTAACGGATGCAGTGTGGACAGCGAGCGTCCGTTGCTGTGTGACATGTGACGCTCGCGTGCTGTTAGGACACGGTGTTACCAAGAAATTACTTCACAAATGTGTTCATTAAGATTTCATATTACAAATATACAAAGATTTAAATTCAGCTCCTGTAGGGGTACCTGGAACCTTATTGGTAAAACATTGAAAATGTTAGCCTCGGCCTTAGGTAGCATGTGAGGGGTCAAAGTTGGTTTTTTCAGGATTCTGAATCCATTGCAAACATTTGTTAGCACAAAATCCACTCTTTGGTGGAAAAACCGTCGCGTCCACTTTTACATGTAAATTTAAAAGTGTCTTTATTTGTTGATTTCAATATGTCACTAGTTAGAAAACAACTTTATTACTGACTAAATTTACTGTCAAAACCACTGTTGACACTTTCACACCCAGGAGGAAATAAGAGCCCAGTCAGGGAGTCACTTCCTGTGTGAATCTGATTTGTTGTTGCTTAAACCACTTATCTGTCGTCTTTAATATCAACTACTGTACACATGCTAATGTACTTTACTTTGGTCCTTATGACGTGATTACAATAGCATATGTTGTTTTATTCTGTTACATCCTTTGTTTGGATGTCAGAACTGTTTAAATGTGAAACCATCAATAATGGTTAGATTTGACATAAATTAACTTATTTCAAGTTATCTTTGTGACAGCACACCTTTAGCTTTCCTCCATAAGATGGGGTTACACAAAGATGTGACTCCAAATTAAAGGGATACTTCACCTGTTGAAACATGAATCTGTATTGACATTGGGTCATATATGTAGTAAAAAATGTGAAATAAATTTTGAAGTTGGAGTCTTCTTGACCGAGAAAAGGTAGAAAGTGTCTTTTTTGCTCATGTGGATGAAAGACAACAACTCCCAGAATGCACAGCACCGCAGGCTACTCCACTTTAGCTGCAGTGCTCTATAGACATTTACTACAACACATACGGCCGTTTTCTAAACTGATTCCGAGATTTCAGAAGGAATTGGCATCTTAGAAATTCCTGGCAGAAAACGGACTCTCTGTCTGTGTCCATAGACAAACAGTGAGAGTACCGACACCACCAGTCCGCCTCCGCTCGAGCCGGCCCGGGCTCCCCGTCCTCACCGCCGCCGACAGGCAGAAGCCACCTCGCCGCTATATTGCGGCTCGTAGAGATAGCCACGAACGTCCGATTCGAGCACAAGACCTTCAAAATCCCCTTCATCCATATCAGTTTGAAGTTGAAAGATACTTTTTTTCAACATTCTCGGTTCTTCTCAGCTTTCTCCATAGAGCCTGTTAGCATAGCTTCCTAGCAAGATGGTGGACGTTAAGTTTAGATTCTGGCAGTGAGGTCCCGCCCACTGATCTGTGATAGGTCTGTAGCTTCAGTGGTTGAAAACATGAGGAACTAGCGATGTAGTTTCACCCCCTCTAACCACAGCAGCCTCTGATGACGCAAAATGACGATTTTTGCGTCATCAGAGGCTCCTTTCCAGAAAAGAAATACGGAGCTTTCTCGTCTCAGGAGAAAATGAGGGCGGGATGCACGACCATTCAAAAATACTACCAGGTTTCTAATGATACAAAGCTTAATGCAGATGGGTGAAGTATCCCTTTAACTACAATGTCCATGTTTATTGTAATGAACGAACATCTTAGCCAGTGAAACATCATGACTCTTTATTTCTGTAAACATTCATATCATATAACTGCGAATATCAAACATTCCTGTACCATTCAGGTTACTAACTTAAACAGTCCTGGGATTTCCTGAGTTCCCCTTTTCTTGTAGGTTCCCCAGATGGCTGTTCAACACAAGTCCGCTTCTGCTCGAGGTTTCTGCCTGTTAAATGGCCGTTTTTCTTGTCCACTGCTACGTGCTGTGCTCATGGTGGATGATATAACGAGTACAGCCTAGACGTGTTTTTTATTTTTGTGAAGTGCCTTGAGATAAATATGTTTTTGAATAAGCACTATACAAATAAAGGTTGATTGATTCATTAATCATCCAGTAAAGTGACACGCTGCTGCTCTCCTCCTCCCCTTCTGTCAAATGAAATGAACATGAAGTACATGAGAGCCTCTCAGTTCTGCTTTTTCTTCTGTTTCCAACATGACAAATTGCCCCTGTTCCAACCACTGGCGTGAATGGGGGATAATATTTGATGTAGGGAATAAGGCAGATGGGATGGCAAAAACAGGCAGATCTAAATGAAGACACCAGAAGCACAACAAGGTGAAGAGAAAGTCACTGTTGCAAAGTTTTAATGTGCAAAACTCCCCACTTGAAAAGGCAGCTAGTTTCAGGAAGACGTCACAAGATTCCACTCATCTCACTTTTGCTTTCTTTTTCTTCTTTCTTTTATTTTAGAAGTTTGATGCAATGTGAACAACCAGGTGAAAAACCTTTAAACACAAACAAACACCATTTTAGAACATGAAACAAGACAAACACATTCAAGAATTAAATACTCCATTTTTAAATAACCAAGAAATTAACCTTATAAATAAGTAGCAAGTAATAAAGCAATATCTTAAGTTAAATACAGTAAACACACCTCATGATTTTAACTACACAATAAATGAATAGCTTTTTAAGATGCATGACACTTTAATTGTATTCAGCTCACATGATTTTTAAAGGCATTCGTTTTTTAACTGCATTTAACTACCATGAAATAATCTTTAAATAATATTTACCAAACATGATTTTAACCATTAATATTTATAGTTCCCAATCAGACCATTAAATGACTTGCAAACAATTGACTACAACAATGCAACTGTGAGAGCTCACCGGCTGTGTCTCCTCTGAAAGCTTTGTTCTGCACAAACAGTCCAAATCACCAGATCTCAGTCACCTCTCATGCTGCTTGCTCCCACTGCTGCTCTGGAGTGATTCTGTGTGTGTGTGACTCCAAACCCAGTTGATCAGCAACTCACCCTCACCTGGTGCAATCAGCCTGATGCATTCAGGCTGGAGGGGCGTGGCCCACAGTTCAGCTCAACAGTCACATCACTATTCAAAGGTGAATGCTGGGTAATTTTTCCTACATTATAATAATCAGAGAATGTTCTTGTTCTGGAACAGTAAATGACTTGTAAAGGACGAAGTAAATAAAGTGAGCGTTAACAGGAGGATAATGACATGACAACCGTGCAGCAGTCCTTAGAAGAGCACATCATTACATCTTCTGTGTTCAGTCGGTCTTCTTTGATCTGATCCGGCCTGCTGAGGCCGTAATAACTGGACTTGTGTTGGACTCTGCTCCTGACGGGCAGAGATAAAGGCAGCTGGTGTGGAAGACAAAGACAACAACAAGGAGGAGAGCACAGATCACCATCTGACCTCCTGTTTCCCCAGTGAACACCTCAGACACAGTGCAGTAATTACCTGATAGTGGACCATCTTAGAAATTAGTATCCATTAACAGGGACTTTACTCCCACAGTGTGCACACTACATCATATTAGTATAAATACTTGGAGTCCCTCTCACTTTGTGTTTCATCCTGCAGCATTCTGTTTCTCTCACTCCTGTGCATCATATAACAGATCATCCCAAACGTGTGCTATAGCCAACAAGCAAGGGGGCTAAATAAACAAATGGCACGTGGTAAATGAGATTTATTTGGCTAATATGGTTTCTGGTAAAAGGGGGTGTTGGGAGAGGGGGGGGATTAAATGAAACCAAGTGGAATTGAGGTCACTTTCCATCATCAGCACATGAAGCTGCCTCATTAAATCCATGAAAAGCTCCATTAATGGTGAAATTAAAGTACTAACAGATGACATTACAGGCTGGCGCTCTGTGATGGATGCCTACAGACGACCACTACAGAACGACCTATGGTCCAAAAAAAGTCAGTACACCTCCCCTGTTTAATTTTAAATGTTCATTAAAAATAAGATGAATGCACATAAACGTGATTTAGAATACAATAAAACAAACTTTACTGTAAAGTGAGAAGTTCATGAGGAATCTTCCACCAAGCTTAAAAACAATCTGTTTTTTACATCATTATATTCTCATCTTTATTGTAGAAGAAAGAAAAGTCTTATTACCAGTTGTCCCTGGTCTTAAGGCCCTGACACACCAAGCAGACGGCAAAGAACTAGTGGCGACGAAGGCCGCCTTTGGCGTCGCCTCACATCTTGACTAAAAAGTTGCACTAAAACACATCGCAAAGACTACAGCCAATGGCCAACCAACACGTACGTTCTGCGCATGCGTGAGGAAATAAATCTCCATGCCAGCAGGCGGCGGTAGTCCGTTGTTATCATGAAGACCATTTTCACACCGCTGTCGCGCATCACTCGTATTATAGGTAACCTACTAATCATCACTCGTATTATAGGTAACCTACTAATCATCACTCGTATTATAGGTAACCTACTAATCATCACTCGTATTATAGGTAACCTACTAATCATCACTCGTATTATAGGTAACCTACTAATCATCACTCGTATTATAGGTAACCTACTATCATCACTCGTATTATAGGTAACCTACTAATCATCACTCGTATTATAGGTAACCTACTAATCATCACTCGTATTATAGGTAACCTACTAATCATCACTCGTATTATAGGTAACCTACTAATCATCACTCGTATTATAGGTAACCTACTAATCATCACTCGTATTATAGGTAACCTACTAATCATCACTCGTATTATAGGTAACCTACTAATCGAGAGTAATGTCTGATGAAAAGTAGAAACTGGCGCTGGCGTTGTCAGCCCTTGGTCTTTTAGTGAAAAAGAAGAGGTGGAGGCGACAAAAAAGGAGAAACCGCACTAATGGGTGAAAGCATGGACACAACAGCGGGCATGCTGAAGGGGCTTTCCCGAACCTGTGTCGAGAGCTGGAGATAAATGAAACCTCTGAACAGCCAATCAGAGAGATTCCTCTCACCGATTCAACATGTCGAATCGGCCAAAATAGGTCCGAAGGGTAGCAACGGAGCCGGACACACCGCAAAAACTAGAGCGACGGCCGCTCACCGACGGTCCAACTAAGACCGACGGCCGACGATCTCCTCGGTGTGTCCGGGTCTTCAAGGAAACCTAACATGCGTGGGCGTTGGCCTTTGACACGGTGGACTACCAAATTCTCTTGCCACACTCTGACCGTTGTATCCAGCACTCCAACTTGTTTAATCTGCTCTAAATATTTAAAACCACAAGAGTGAAATATGTCATTTGGATCCTTTAGAGGTCACTTCCAGTATGTATTAAGATCTAAAGTATAGATGTTTGAATAATGATCAAGAAGTAAAATAGTTCCTGTATTGCCACCAAGGTGATAATCATGATTTACTAACTTCACACTCACAAACACAGAAGCAGACTTTGGACTGTGTCGACATGATATAACATTAACACATTGGCAGAGAGTGGGCTGCTGGAGATAAATGAAAGTGAGAACCATCACTCTGATATCAGCTCAGGAACAAAAGAAACCACCTTCAGTTCTGACATCACAGGAACACTCCTGTAAAGGTGGAGCCAGATGGAGAGAAGCTGTAACACAGAAGAGACACAGCACGTTCATGCACAGCTTGAAACCAACTTCTGAAGCGTCATTAACCAACTCAAATGTTTAAACGCACTGAGACAAAAATCCAGAGATTATAAATTGGTCTGAAGGTTTGTTAGATGTATCAAACACACAATCAAGCATGTTTCCCCAATTAATTTTAGGAAGGTAATTCAGCATAATTCAATATCAGACAGCAGGAGAAACCGGACAAATCACATTGAGCTTGTTTAGTCAGCTGCTGTGCCTTAATTCTCAAACACCTGCAGCTAAATCTATTCATTAAACAAACACATGTTGCTTTATTTGGGCTCCCTCCCTCCCTCTTTCTCACTTAGAACCAAAATAATCTCCATCACCTCGAGGTAAAATGAAATGAGAGAGTAGCCAATGGCAGGTGAGGCAGGCTGGGAGCTGGATCAATAAAGGAGTCAGGTGAAGCAGGGAGCTGCTCGGAGTCAATTAGTGGAGGAATATTTGTCTGTGGAGTGTTTTTAGGGCTGAGCGCACACAGGCAGATACAGAGATAAAGAGAGCGCTAATTCAATTAATGACTTTGATGCTGTTCTTCTCATTATCAGACCTCGTTAAAAGTGCTGGTGCATGGAGACGCTACACACCCAGGACAGGATGAACACGATCAGATACAAAGCAGCTAGCAAGACAAAGCTCGTCTCCACCAAAGCGTTCTGCTGCGTCTCAACCTTTGTCTCACTTACACCTCTATTTCCTGATCTCAGTCTTTCTCACTGCTGTTAATGGTGACATGGGGTGGGTGCTGTGTGAGGTCAGGTGGAAGGCAAATATGGTAAATCTGTTAGACAGAATGCTTGACCTACCCAACAGCAGAATGTCAGGTGGAATCTCTCAATAGGAATGTGTGATCTTCTTCATGAGCATGGGCTTCATCACAATTACTTACAAATATAATTGTATTGTCTATTTCAAAGCGTGTATGAATGTGAAAAACACATTGTGTTTGATCTATCAGAGGCCTGTGTTCTCTCTGGGATATTACCATTACATACTGGTCCATATACTGGAACTGAAGAAGACCAAAGATGATACCATTACTGTGAGCTTGGTGAAGTAGAGAGAGAGAAACTCACTTTTTACAGTATGTCCATTTTGACACAGTACCATCAGACATGCATCACTTTGCCCTGAGCATGAATGAACAGAGGGACATATTACAGCATACAGTCTCTCTCTCTCTCTCTCTCTTGCTCGCCCTTCTTGCTCTCTCTTTAAGTATTAGTTTATTGTGACATACCGGCATTTTGTGTGAAATTTTTAAGTTTACAATTCTATCCATTTTTTGTATTTCTTTGGTTTCGTGTCAGCGTGATGGGAACCAGCATCAGGGACGTGCCGTGCTGAGCGGCCATTCACAAATAATAAAGATTAATTCATTCTTGACGATGTGAACTGAAGCGCCTCTTTCTCCCTGTTCACCTTTTCTCATCCTCACTACAATACTTGAACGTGTAAAGTCTAATCCAGTCTACTAACCTTGCCACATTAATAACTTGAGCCCCAGCTACAGAAAGAATCTGTGGGGTTCAAACCTTTCGCACAGAAAGAGAGAGACTGAAGACCACCTGACCTTCATCCACAGCCTCTCGTCTCCTCTGGAGTTGTTGGAAAATGAAGCTTTGAGTGAGGTTTGACGGCTTCTTCATTTTACTCTTTTGAAATGTTCAGATTTACCTGTCAAGGACATTTCCTCCCCTTCTCATTTCACCCTTCTTCACGGATCTGTGTGATCCACAGCAGATGGTGAACGGCGTGCTGTGACGGTGTTGGAGCTGTGAAAGGTAAACAACTATCTATGGGGACAAAGATGATAAAATGGAGTACTTCTTAAAGTGCTGCTTAGTCATTTCAACCTGGATTGTATTGTACCAAATACTAGAGGCTTTTACAGGTGGCTGAATAAAGTTGTGCATGTTTGCTCTTTAATCACAGAGGAGTTGATGCCTGCAGCCAAATTCTCTCTTTATCTGGATATCTGACAAACACACTTAGCATGAGATGCCTCTTCTAACATCTCTCACTCACTCTGTAATTAAAGGGAAAAGCAGCATGTTGACTGACATATAAAGTTTCACCTCAGGTCTGGGAACAAACTCCTGCCTTTAAAAAAAGAAGAAGGAAGAACTATCAGAGGAGAGACCAGGTTCAAAATGTCAGCGGGACATGAACTGATCCATGACAGATGAAGAGTATTCATTCAGAGAGGAGCTCTGAGGAAGTCTCTGAGCTTTCTTTAGAAAACCTCGGCTCGTAAATACATCTAAGTGGTTAAACAATCTTTATTTTGAAAATAGAAAACATCATTTGGCTTGTTCTATTCTCCAAAAAAACATGATTCAGTTATTGTTAGAATGGGTAAAGAAAGAATGGACTTCTTCAGCCGTGGTAGTCAGAGAGGCGTCATGCTTTATAAAGGGCTTCATTTATTATTGAACAAACAAACAGGGAATCCTTCAAACATCAGTTTGTTAGCAAAGGCCTCGAGAGTGCACTGATAACAATAATATAATGACATTTAGCACCAATGAGGAGCCCATCTCTGCATAATGAACCAGAATGCACCCCAACAGAATCTCAGAGAAGAGATGTAGTCGAAGCATTATTTACTTAGAAATGGAAAGCAGAGGAAGAGAGCGAGACAAAAATAAATTGTAGCTCATAAGAAGGGACATTTATGAAAGCATACAGCACGATGTGTTCAATGACTGTTCTTATTTAAATCTGCCCCCGGCTCTCTTCATCTCTCTGTTTGTGTTTCAGCTTATTGCAACAAATAAAAATAACAAAGCAAAACATGATGTTCTGAAAATGACACAGGCTGGATGTGGGTGGGTATTGACTGAAATGACAAAGAGTACAGTGTGTGTGTGTGTGTGTGTGTGTGTGTGTGTGTGTGTGTGTGTGTGTGTGTGTGTGTGTGTGTGTGTGCAAACTGTGTACATAAAAGCAGGCCAACGAGATGATGACACTGAGGGGTGTGACAGTGTAACATCCACTTTGGTCACCTCCTCTAAATCACAGCCCGACTCTCCAAACGACTCAACACTCAAAATGTAAAAACTCAAGAACATCTGATTCCCTACATGTTCAGATATTTTGACCCTCATGTGCGTCACAGGATTTCAGATTAACACAAACATGAAATATATGTCATGTTGGTTTTCCTTTTTGTTTTCATGAATGCATAAATCACACCAAACAGACCACTTAAACTTCCAATTTTTCATTTTCTCTAATGCTGGATTTCAGGAACTTACTGCTGCTGCTGTAGATTAGCTGAAGAAAATGAGGTCATGTGGTGGCAGACAGCAGCTTGATCCCTACAGCAGCCATTTGAATGGAAGCCTAGCAAGTTAAACTGGGGATAAGTGCAAACACATGCAGACACTGCTCCCAGTTAAATATATTTTATATATCAGGTTGCATCCAGGGGATAAATATTTGACTCTGCATTGGATTTGTTGGACCAAACGGGTGATACCGGGCTGATCCAATATTTGGATGCATGCAGAAGAGAGCCAAATAGTGTAATCTCAGGATGCAGTGGGATAGATTAAGGCAAATTGGTAAACCTGATGTATGAAGGGTTACACAGATTAACACTAATGCTGTCAGTTGTTACACTGACCAGGACCATACAGTAGAAGCACCGGATCCTTCTGAATACAAGATGAAGGCCAAATCCTGAAACCTGCTCGTCTGACCATGAAGTTGGGTATGCTTTAACTGCTGCTGGAGTTTCATGCTCGTTTACTTTCTAAGCACCTCGGAAACAAGTTTCTAATTCCAGCGCTGCATTGAGGAGGTTGGTCAGTTTCCTTTACCTAGCACAGAATCATCTTGGTTCAGATAGGAACAACTCATTAAAAGATATATGGCTAAGCATTCTATCACAATACATTTAAATCAATGACATTTGGAATTGTGGTGTTTTTTTAAATTGTCTTTGAAAAAGGGACCACAGTGTGACCAGACTACAACATTAAAGGTTCACTTATAGACAAGCATCAAAAGTGGCTTTGTGTTTTTGTTAAACACAAACCAGGATAAAGTGACCTTCAGAGTTAAAGTGCATGAAGTGCTTCAAGTGCCTGCTGCGAGAGGTAAAGTGCCGGTGTATTAAAGTAGCATTGTATATGATAATAAGGTACTGAGGTACACAGTTGCCCTAGACCAGGGGTGTCAAACTCATATTGGGTCGGGGGCCGGATTGGTTCAAATGAGACCTCCAGTGGGCCGGACTAATTTTGCCGACATCACTATAACTCAATCCAAGGAATATAAAGGCTGCTGTATAATGTTTTTAATTAATCATTATGCTATCCTTGCATCAGATAAAAAGATTTATTTCAAATTTGATTTTTTTTTGGCATTCACTACAGATGAGTTTATAAGACTGCAGGTTACAGATTTAAAACACAACATGTCTGTCATTACAAACTGGAAATAAAGAAATGTACCTCAATACAGAGGAAAACAACAATAATTATATTGTGTATTTAAATGTTTTTGAGATTACTCACTTATATTTTTTAATATTGCTGTTCAAGTTTATAAAAACCTTGACACAGGGGTTATTCTACCTGACCTGGGATCAGTGCTTTAATAATACAGAGTACAGAGAGAGAGAGAGAGAGAGAGAGAGAGAGAGAGAGAGAGACATGAGATGTGTGTGCGTCAGACTACAGCACATTTTGCACTCTTTAAGGTTCATCACCGACAAAGCCTGCTCACATGTTGTCACAAACACACTGAGTGTCTCTGATGCTAACGATGTCATCATCGGGTATTTTAGTGCCAACATTAAAACATGATCAAATGTTTCCAGACGAACAGACGTGAACTTTTCCTTCCGTGTTGCTCACTGCAGTCTGATCAGCTCCGTGTGGAGTTCACGTTCTTTAACTGGGCTTAGTAAACTCAGTAAAACGACTTTCAATATGAGCCCGGCAGTCCGTTCTTCTACGTGTCCGTACCATCGTACTCTAACTCTGTCACTGACTTTTTATGCGCCATGAATCTGTGCCATCTCCGTGCGTAATTCAAGGAAGCACTTTAGTGCTGCTCCGCGATTTAACCGCAGCGGACCTCTGAATGATCGGACAGCCTGTGCGGAATATCGTTTTCAGATAAGAAGGAAATGTTCAGTTATAATGACATGTTTACAGTCTGATGAGAGCTGGTGATAAAGGCGCGACAGCAGGACTCTATTTAGAAGTGATGTTACACTGAAGCTCAGCGCGACACTTTCACCTCTGGGTGACCTAAAAATTAACCATCTGTAAATAAAATCAGTTAATATAATTTTAAATGACTGTTTTTACCATAATCAGAGGTAAAATAAGTCGGGAGATGCCAGAGCTCAATGAACCGAGACCTAGTCAGGATGTGTGGAGACGGCCTGAGCCGTTACGCATGACGGAGAGGGGTGTTTTTTTCAGTCCAATTCGTATCAGCATATTACCCTTTTACGTTGCTATACATAGTTTATTTACAACTCAGTGAAAATATTTATTAAAAATATTTGTTTTAAGAAAAAAATCTCATAAAAAATATTTTTCAAAAATTTCCCCATTCTTCCCAAAACGTCTCGCGGGCCAGATGGAAGCTGCTGTCGGGCCGGATTCGGCCCGCGGGCCGTATGTTTGACACCCCCGCCCTAGACCCTGTAACTTTCAAGTGCTGGTGTAATTGTACAAAGCCCTATTCATAGCTTTCAGTAATGTGACCATCGAGGGCTGGAGGGTAAAAAGGAAAGAAGCAGCCGGCATTAAAAATACAGTAGAACTGCATCACAGGCTTTTTTATTGAACATTTTCTATAACCGAGACATGTTTACATCACCTGACAACCAAAGTCAAACTTCTAGTCAAAGATATTAAATGAAATCATAAGTTTGCTGGGCTTCATGCCGTCTACGCGGGACCACTGGTTGGACCGCTGCTGCTCTGATTGGCCCGTTGCTTTCCAGCTGCTGTCCTTAAAGCTGTCGGTAAGGGACCGCTGGTGGGAATCGCTGCTGCTACAGTGGCTGTAACGTAAAGTTGCTACTTAGGTTATTTCTTATAAACAAAAAATGGTTTCCTGACAGAAAATACACGATCCTGCCGCGAAACAGATTTTGCAGCACAACAAGGAGAAAATGAACAAAACATTCTAACTGCTATATGTATGCAAATGACATCAATCTAAAGTCCTTCCTGACACAATTCATCTTTGGAAATCACTAAACGTTTTAATCACGATGGTTACAAATGGTTACCTTTTCATTATGGCCTCCAATTAATTATACATTGCATGAAACGCTGTTGTGGGAGGTTTTGAAGAATGTGACACTCTGGGGAGAAACAATGAAGAGAGCTGCATTAATGGCTCGGGGAGCCGGAGGGACTAAATGTCTGTTCTCTCACAGGTTCATCTAATGATTGAATGATTGACTAACAGGGGCTGCAGCTGTGTGATCAGGTTACAAAGGTGAAGATGTTACAGTTTGTCATTCACATGTCCGGATGTTTGGACAGAAGCAGTATAACTGACATTATAGATGAAATACTTCCTGATGGTGTGTGTGTGTGTGTGTGTGTGTGTGTGTGTGTGTGTGTGTGTGTGTGTGTGTGTGTGTGTGTGTGTGTGTGTGTGTGTGAGCTGAGTGAGCTGAGTGAGCCCTGGCAACAGATGTCTCCAGTCATGTGTTGTTGTGTTTGTCAGTGTTGTGACATTTGAGCTGTGGGAAAGCAGAACAGTAAGTGCTGGAGTGTCAATGTGACAAGAAAGATGACAGCCGACATGTTACCCAAACTCTGAAGACAATGTCCGTCTGCAAGCTGTCACAGTTCTGTCACCAAATGTTTTCAGAGTGTGGGAGAACAGCCTCCAACTGAAAAAAAAAAGCCAACAGTTTTCATTTGAAGAAGAAAGGTTTTGAGCACAAACAATCGGAGTAATTCTCCATGGTCAGAATAAAGCCCCCTCTGCACTCTGCACGGCGCACATTTATTGGAGGATGCAGAGCTGAAATTGCAAGTTAATCAATTCCGGCCTGATCTGTGAAAACCTGGCATGTAGGCCAGTACATTAGCCCCATCTGCTCCTCATTATGTGCACCAGTGGGCACGGCTAAAGAGTCAACATCATCAGGCTCAACTACATGCAGGAGACAGGGAAAAGACATGAGTCATGATAGAGTCATCTGGTAGGGTTTGGAATGCATGTGTGAAAGAGCCGTAAAACAGAGACGATAAAGGGATGATTCAGAGACTTATTAATTGACTTTGATGAAGACCTGTACAAAAACTTTTAGTTTTGCAAACAGTCCAGACTCTTCCTCTGTAGCTCCCTGATCAGAGATCTGACTCTCAGTCTCCAGAAAGAGAACCCTCCTTCTTTCTGTCTCTGCACTAAAGTCAATAACGGGTTTCTCCCCCTCCCAGCAGCAGTCGTACATATTTGAACTTGACTGATATCAAGTTTGCATGTAGCATGGATTGAGTCAAATGTTCATGTTGTGCATATCAGAGAGGCTGGCTTATTTTGCATTCACTGTAAAAGGCATGACTTACATCAACCTAGAGGAAGGCAAGGTGAAACGGGTGAAATTAAAATGGACCTCAAGGAAGCCTCATAGACCAAAAAGCAAACAAACATGAGACCCTCAGTTTAAGAATAACATGGTTCCTTCTTTATCTCAGGGACAGGATGTGGCTGGAGGATTTATACACTTACCTTGAACCACAGTATCCTCTGCTTTCAGTCAGGGAGCCTTTGTTGCATGTTCTCTGATTCATTTCACATGTTTTACTCAGGCCAAGCTATTTAATAAAACCATAAAATGCAGTTATACCCACCAGTCAGTATTCACACACAGCAACAGGTCAAACACATGCCAGATGCTTATTCTTCTAGGCAAAGACAACAAATCTCACATCACCAACTCAGGTTTCCAGTTTTTGAGTATTAAACTGCTAAATAAACTTATTTTTCTGTACGCTCAGCCAGGCTTTACCATCATGACACATTTAAGTATGAAGTAGCACGGCTAAAGGTTGATTTAGTTTAGTCTTCTGAAGATTACATTTTCCCTGAAAGATGAGTTTGTAGTCTTTTTCTCAAACTGTGGGGCCTGCCTCCTGGTGAGCTATGCTAGCATAGCGTTAACCTAGTTATCCTTGCTTTAGATAAACTTGATCACTGATGGAATTATTGTCTGTGTTAATGTCCATGTTTGTCTGCTCATATGTCCCTACTCAGCTCTTTTATCCCAATTGTCAAAATCCAGACCGGACTTGCTTTCAGGGACCTAGCTGCAGGATTCATGATGTCACTCTCTGTCGTCAAACTAAAACATGTTCCCATCTAAACAATGAATTCATCCTTCTGTCTCTCACTCTATCCCAACAATAATAAACTATCCTAATAAGTGCCCCTACAGGCATGGAGCACTTGTGTTTCAAACTGAATTGGCAGTGTTTGTCTACTTACAGATTTTGTTTTTGTATATGAAGCGTGTTTGTTCTTGGTACAGCTGTTTCTGCTTTGTGCAGAACAAAGTTTAATTTGCAGCATAGTCACTGCATTTGTTTTGCCTTTACTCTTGTTGTCACATTTCCCCTCTCGACAAAACCTCCATAATTCCAATAAAAGAAGAGAAAATCACAGTGATGTGATTCTTGAAGCACACATTGGGTTATTTTTGACATATTCCTGTTTTTGCTTCATTTTGCAGAAACTAGTATGTATTGCTTCTATAATTATTGGTTACAAAATAAGCCTAAGCCTCTCCTCTCTGTCATTGAGCTGTAATGTGACATTAGGGGGGACATGTGGCCGCTGGTGTTCCAACAGGGAAGAACAGCTCACTTCTCTTCTGTATGTAAATCGTGCTTATCAGCCAGCACCCTGAGCTCTGCTTCCACTTCACAGTGTTACTAACACCTCCACTGCCACTGGATGTTTACACTGATCCCTTCATTTACAGTTACTCTGGGCTACTGTGTTTGTTGGTGTGTGTGCAGGAATCCCTGGGGCCACAACATAGCTTGTCTACACTGAGTCTGGTTGAGTGACAATGTTGAGTCTGTTCCTTTGGTCCTTAGTCAAACACTGTGTGTCAGAGGATGAGCCACTAAGGGGGAACAAGGACAAGTGGTTATTGAGTCCTGATCCAGCTTTATGTAAACAAACTATAAAGCAATGGAACAAACGATAGCTGCATACTTTTGGAAAAGCACACCTTCAATACCTGGACTAGAAAACGGTTTGAAAAACAGCTTCCACTATTGTGAGTAAGTACAACAAGAACATCATCTTAAATGTATTTACAGTCTATATTTAAATTAAGCTTGCTTTAATGCACAACTTTCTCAAACAATACAAATAAACTGCTGCAACCTCCTAAAGTGGTCCAATAAAGGAAACTGTTAACCAATGACTGGGTCATGGGCATCCAGGGCTCACTGATGCATCTGAGGAGTGAAGGCTGGCGATGTGTTCTAACTGAAGAGTGAATGCGGTAACACTTTACTTTACAGGTCCTCAAATTTCGTCGTAATTAGGTGATAATTAAACAATAATTACCCCAGAATTTGATGACAATTGGGTGAAAATTAGCACTTAACTTATTTGAAATAATGCCCGAATTTAATTGTAAGCAATAATGATGACAGCTTTTGGTACTAAATGACTGAGATCAGCTTTATATGATGAACACTGGAACTCCTATAAAACTAAATGAACTCAGCTGTCACTCTAACTCAGACATGAATGAATCCTGAATCACATCAGCTGTTCACAAAGTCAGACTGAAGATATTCTATCATCTTCTTCATGAAATTAATTATTTCAAAGAATTTTCACCCAATTGTCATGAAACTCGGGGTAATTTCAAAGAAATAATAAAAAAGTTTGTCTAATTATCAACTTATTACGACGAAATTTGCGGACCTGTAAAGTAAAGTGTTAGCGTGAATGCTTCAAATGGAAACATATCAGAACACACAGTGCCTCTCAGTTTGTTAACCTTTGGTGCTGAGTTGCCACAAACCGGTCAGGGTGCCTATGCAGAGCCTGTCTTAAAAGGACACGTAATTGTCTGAACTGGACCACAGTGCAATGGAAGAAGGTCGCGTGGTGGAACACAAGGTTGACTTGGCCTCCAAATTCCCCAGATCTCAATCCAAATGCGCATCTCTGGGATGTGCTGGACTACTATGTCTATTCCTTTGAGGCCCTATCTCACAACTTATAGGACTTAAAGGATCTGCTACACCTTCAGAGGTCTAGTTGAGTCCAGAGGAGTGTCTACTCTACACATTAACACTGTAGAAACACAGTCATTGAGTGGCAGCGTGGTGCTGACGGCACGCAGGGACTATGTGGAAATTGGGAGTAAGTTCTGCATAAGATGAGAAACTAGGCAGCAAAACCCAATTCAGTTGTTTTATCTCTAGAAAATGAGACGTGTTCTTAATTGATCAAGAACCCAGCAAACACAGCAGTGAGGGATTATTTCTAAGAAACCTCAATGTTGTTCAGTTTGTTTCCAATTATCTCACACAGGAGTTTTAATCTTTTAGCACAGCGGATAGCTGCATCACATCCTGTTTGTTGTTAATGAGATTTTCAGTCTATTCTCACTTTTTGCTTTTACTAACTTAACCGAAATGGAAATAGGAAATAAGCAATCTGTTCTTTAGTCCTGACAATAAAAACCAATACATCCTGTTTGCATTAAACTAAACACATACAGGACCCTGGTTGATCAAGTGTTCATAGTTTCAACATCAACATTCACCTTTAACGTACACCAATCATTTATATTTTGTCCCATTGTGCCAATGTTTGTTGTGGCACGGCTCATTTAAAGGGACAGTGCAGTTTTCACAGTAGTAACCTATGAGCATTGATGAACAAGTCTTTCTAATGAATGTATGAAGTCCACATGCAGAACACACCTGTGAAAGGCATACGCACACATACATACTCGTGTGCAGATCAAGGCTCTTGCACTCACCGTGGTGTTCTTCCCCGCAGCACGATGAAGGCTTAGATCCAAAGTAGCAGATTATATCTGCAGATCAACGGCTGACCACCCAACCAGAAACAGCCTGAGTGACCAGAACTACTACACAGCTTAAAACACAGCCAAAGGCTCTGCTCCAAGCTACAAGCTGAATATGAGATCATTCCAATGATTCTCCTCCAAAACTCAGAGTCTGTCAGCTTGTCACTTTTTTACTTTTTTTTAAATTCTTGCTCTCTCTACATCTTGTCAACGCTTTTTGTTGTTGTTGTGGTTGTTGTCACCTGAAACTCTGTATTTCTGTCTCGCCACCGAAAGGTGAACTGTTCAGGGAGTTTATAAAAACACATGAAAGAGCAACATTTTTAGTAGAAGGTGTTTTTTTTCTGTAACAAACTGTCACTTCCAAAGCGCTTTGAAATGTGTGAAAGCAGGAGCAGTACTGCCACGGTTAGAGAGAAGGTAGAGTTCCCCCCAGATATCAAAACTCCCAAATCAGAATACAACCTGCAATGAATCACATAAAGGGTATAAACACGTCAAAAACTGGACCGATTTCAGACAGAAAAAAAGATGAATAAAACAAATATTGCACAAGCAAAAAGGAGGATTGATCATTTGTTGTATCAGACACAACAAACTCGCCAGGTGAATCTCATTGCATGATCAAGACTCACACCATGAAGACTCTGGATTTCCAACTCCTCGAAGCTGGATTGTTTCGTCAGCTCGTTGTGGTATATCGAGCTATCTTGGCTCCTCTGTGATTAGAGCTTGTGTAGCTAACCCCCCCTTGCTTCACTGCCAGCCTGCCTGTACTTCTGGCTGCCTGCCGCTCACTCTCCTGTGCACCTCTGCCTTGTGAGACGCCGTCTCACACGGACCAGAACCACGTGGTGTCGTGGGGACGCCATTATAGGTGGTGGACGCCACACGGGGACACGTCTACTCACTTGCCCCGTAGGATTCTGGGACACTGCACTACCCCTCCCCTTTGCACATTTGAGTCACGTTAGTTCATTAAATACCTGTTTAACTCTGCCTACTTGTCTGAGTCGTGCTTTTGGGTCCAGATGTAGTACTATCCGTAACATCACTCCCAACAACAAAACCTTCAAGACTATTTCGCCCAGAAGGCCACCTGATTTTTCCCGCTTAATGTGAGCTCTAGTTATTTGTGTTTTTCAGGTACATTATTTCAGTCCTCCTTCAAATGAGCCTCTACATGGTCTAACAGATCTGCTGTGATTTGAATCCTTCACCTGCCTTGTAGCGACTGAGCCCTCACTTTCATGAAGCTCCGACCCAATCACTTCAATTTTGTTATTATGGAGCCAAATCACAAAGAAGTTCTCTCATGAATGTTCTCTGGTGCTGGGTGAACCTGAGGAAGCTACAGGTGATATGTGTTGTTCACTCACAATAACAAAATAAAGTAAAGTTATTTTCAGTGTGCCACCGACTTTAGATTTATTTTTCGTGGTATGATTCTGCAACCGTGCGCACCTGAGAACATGTTTAGGCTGTGCACGGGTACACATACAGAGTAAGTCTTCACTATACTCGTATTTACAGACCTAATACTCTCATTTCTACTTGAGCAAGCACATGAGCACAGCGGCAAAGAAAATGTTCCTTTAAAAAGGCAGAAACCTTGACCAGAACCAGACTCTATTGTATCTATCGTCCTTAAAGAGATCAGTAAATAAGGTTTCTTTTCTCAAGTCTGTAAATGGGGGATCCATTAATGTTGTGCAATCTGACCTGAAACAATGACCTTGAGTCATTTTCAAAACGCTAAATGTTTTTTTACTTGAACTCAACTAGCAGCAAAGTCTTCCCTTCTCTCCGTCTTCTTGATTTTTGTCTGTTCGACTGTGTTCAAGAATCTCGATCCCCTCTGAGTGTGACGCTATCAATGATTATAAAGCTGCTCTGTGATTCATGACAGCAGCAGCTTTTCATCATTTCTCCCTCTCTGTGGATTCCTTCGCCTCAAGTCCACATTAAAATGTGCATGACTTTGTGTTACAGCTGTCAAGTTTTTGGGAATAAACTTATAAAAGTAGATCCTAAAGAAAAAACTTCAATGATGAACAAGTGATTATAAGGCCGAGCTTATGATTGTTTGTGTGTGAGCGAGCGAGCGAGAGAGAGAGAGAGAGAGATTAGATTTTTTGAAAAACCTAAATCCTATTCACTTCTTCAGGAGAAGTCAGATGACTGTCTCACCATCAGCAAACAAACAGAAATAAAAAATGTACAACCAGCTGTCCCCCCCCCCCCCCCACCCCCCCCCCCCCCCCCCCCCCCCCCCCCCCCCCCCCCCCCCCCCCCCCCCCCCCCCCCCCCCCCCCCCCCCCCCCCCCCCCCCCCCCCCCCCCCCCCCCCCCCCCCCCCCCCCCCCCCCCCCCCCCCCCCCCCCCCCCCCCCCCCCCCCCCCCCACACACACACACACGACTGAAGGTCCGCACATCGTCCATCATGTTAAAGTAAGAAAACCAAACCCTCAGTCGAGCCTTCACAAGTCCCTGCAAAAACCATCACTGGACTCACACAACCTTTGCCCTGTTCCTCCTTCTGTGCAGCACGTAGGAGCCGTCACCGTGTTTCACTCTGAGGACACCTCTAGAGTCTGTGAGGGAGAGTTACCTGTCTCCTCAGAGACTGTACATGCTTCAGTCTAGGATCTTTACATCCTAAACTTATTGACTTTAAACCACTGGCAAACTTCCCAAACCGACTGAGCTCGTTCTCCAACAGCTCGTATAAACGGTGGAACACCGGATACGGTGAAGGAACAGAGAGTGGGGAAACCTACACAAACAGGTACCTGATAAATACACCGCTCTTTATCAGCTGATGTACCTGAAGCTCCTAGCAGGAACACAACTACAGCTTTGTTCATCCTGGATGTCCCACCTGGTCCCGACAGACAGCAACACAAAAAAGGTTCAAGATGTTCCCCTTTTTTTTTTTACTCATTCTTGCCTCCTAAATCTGCGATCAACTCTCTCCTTTAATATTTTAAACAACAGAACATAATCGCTATCGTTACCAATCCTTGAATGCGTCAGGACACTTCTATTTCAAAGTATAGTTCACATTTAAAGGACCAATATGTGAGATATCTTCTGAATTAAATGACCTTACTATATCATGAGACATTATCAATCAATCAAACTTTATTTGTATAGAACTTTTCATACAACGATGACAAAGTGCTTTACATAAATATTACTAAATATTATTGTTCAGAAGACGAGTAAGAAGAGCATTGCAGTAACCATTTCTGCAGGTGATAAAAGCATGAGTTAGTGTCTCTGCATTGGTTTGAGAGAGAAACTGTGGGATCCCTGATATGTGGGAGGAAGCTGAGGTCTTTGTCGACCTGCTGACAGGGATTAAAAGACGTTCAATAACTAAAACCTGAGTTCTGTCCTGGTTGAGCTGTAAAAAGTTCTCTGCCATCCATAACTTAATATCTAAAATACATTTAAACAGGGCATCAATTGGCTCTGTGTCATGAGGAGTCATGTAGAGCTGTGTGTCATCAGCATTACTATGAAAATTGATGCCGTGCCTCCTGATGACATTAGAGGTAACATAACGGTTAAAAAGTGTAGGACCTAAAATTGAACCCTGGGGAACACCACATTTCATTTCACAATTAACATGCTATTTTGAAGTACTGGCTTATCTCAACTGAATGCAGCCGTCGGTATGTCCTCCTTCGAAGTTTTGAATTTTGTCGATGGTCTGTATTTGTTTTGACCAGAGGAAGGCAGTTTTAAGGCACCCCAGAAACGGCCATTTTGGATGCCAGGCAAACCGCAAACCAACAGTTGTTGCAGCAATGGACGAGGGAGAGTGAACTGGTTCTACCCGACCTACTGGAAAAAAGCCTCTGCATGTTTCTAATAAGCTCCACGAGCACAAACGTGCTCAGGTTAAGTATTGGAGATGCTTTGGAAAAATAGAAAGAGGTTAGAACGCAGAAAGGTTTCAAGAACGATACAGAGCTGGATAAACACTGAAGCTTCATGGCAACTTGCTTGTGCATCAACTTGAGGGAGGGGGGGGGGGGGGGGAGACAGCTCTCTCTAATGTTTTGAATTTGGACTGCAGTACCTGTTTTAAACACTAGGTGTCAGAGTTACATAAACAGCAGCCTTCATCTGAGCCCTCATTAAACCTTGAACTATGTAAGTCATTTCTTTGGGATTCTTTTATTTAACAGCGTAAAATAAAATGAATAAAAACAACCTTCTCTACTTTGTTGTTTACACTGAATGTTCGTATCTTACAATTACTTTATTGTTTAAACAATTATTTTTGGCCTTTAAATATAGCACCCTAAGATAACTTATTTTAAAGGTCATACTGGTCGTTGGTTCAAGGTAGATAGATAGAGATAGATAGATAGATACTTTATTGATCCCGAGGGAAATTCAAGGTATACAGTATATGCACTTCTTCATACACCACACACACTCGAGCAGAAAGGGAGCACCAATCTCTTGGGAAAATCCAACTCCAGCTTTCCCTGCCACCCATATAAATTGCAAGTTTTTCAAAGGTTCAAAGCACTCAGAGAGAGACACCGAAGCGAACTTTGACTCTTTCGATATTCAAAGTCTTGGAGGCATGTGTCACTCTGAATGGTGCGCTGCTTTTGAACAACCCTCTGCCAAGCTGTGGGATCACACAAACCCCTCGGGGACATGTACTGGAGCTTTTTACAAAGGCAGCTGGACAAGAGCAAGAGGAAAAAAGACATGGAGAAAGGGAAGGGGAGAGCAATGCTTTCTGTGTAAAATATATTTATCAGTTTGGACACAAATTCAAGAGAAGAAAAGTAACGGAAACGAAAAAATAGGATTCAAATGTACTCCCTTCAGGCAACTGGTTATTGGTTTGTGATGGCAGGGCCCGATATCAATCAGTAAACCAATCAATCAAACAATCATTATTTGAATAGCGCCAATTCATAACAAGTGCAATTTTGAGGCGCTTTGCAAAGAAGCAGGTCAAATACAATATTCGTTAAGAAAAATGGGATGGGGGAGAGGGGATAATATGCAGGCAGGATTTCTCCTTTGTATTCCTCGCGTTCCTGTTGTCCACATTTCCTTGCCGCTGAGGTGGAGGTCGGAGCAGGCCGTGCATGAATGAGGACGGCAGTGGTTTTGGGAACGACACAGTCCGATGGTGGCGGCTGGGCGTCAGGGAGCTCGGGTGGTAGTAGTGCCAGATCACCTTGCTGAAGGTTGGGGGAGCTCCGTCTACTTGAGAGTCAGTAGACTCTGCCAGTGGCCACACTGACGCATCTTTATTCCAACCTTTACTCCTGCTGATATTTCAATGAACATTCACAAACAGCGGAGACACCCGACCTGTGAACCTGAACTATGTGGAGGATCACAATCAGCTGACATGAAGGCCTCAGCTAAATCCTCTTCTTTATTCATAAGCAGACACTGAACCTTCCTCCTTCACCTGCTAAATCTGAGAACAACAAAAACAACTCCTGCAGACTGCATGAATCTCACACTTCTACCTTCACACTCTCACATATTAGAAATTCATTTGCATTCATCAGCAGCACCGCCCCCCCGGGGGGGTCTGTGGGAATATGTTGGATTGTTTAGTCAAAATTACAATACAGCTGGGGCAATTTATCTTTTGAAAAGGCTGTTAATTTGTTCAGGAGGAAACCGTGTTTGCATTTGCATGTTGAATAAGGAGAAGCTGGAGCTATCATCTTCCAACCTGTTACACCTCTCTCTTCATGGCTAATGAGGCAGGGAGCAGAGAGTACTGATTCCACAGGGAGCCTTTAGCATGACAAACACACCGTGACTTTACAGTGAGCACACACCACGTCCATGCATATACAAGTGTGAGGGTTAGTACACCTGTGTGCGTGTGTGTCGACAAGAATGAATGTCTTTTAACATATGCATGACTGTGTGCACGTATGTCTGTGTATTCATCCTGCTGCCTGCAATTAAGACATAATTACATCTGATTAGCTTAGATTTGATCAAATGAGCCAGTTTCACTATAACGCAGAGAGAAAAGGGGATGCTAAACTAGCTCCTCTGTTATGTGTGTGTGAAGAGAGGAACTTCTGAATGGGTGCTGTTTTTAAAGTTCCTGTGCACACATGCTGATATGTGTGAGAAACACACACTGCGAGCGTTAATGCTTCACAGGAGTTCTTCATCACTGGAGTGAGAGAAAAAGCAATGAGGCTTTTTTGGCAGATTTCATGTTCAGCTGGGGGGGGGGGGACACACTGCCAAAGCGCTCTGTCACAGTTCCACATAAAGGCAGCTAGGTAATTTAGATCTCAGGCATTAAAGTAGCCCGCTGGAAATGTATATACCTAATACCTCCATTTACATCACACAACATGGAGCAGTAATGCCACTTTGAAATGTATTCTGTCTGACACAAAGCTCAATAAATCTGAATAATTCTTGTGGTTTTGTGGAATCACATCACATAAAATATTTCCTGAGTCGGCAAATTTGAAGTTGAGTTCATGAAAACAGTGTTCATGAACAGCTTAGAAGCATTGAAGGTGTTAACAGTGTAAATAATTCTGTGTTAGACTGTCAAACATGCAGTTTGGAAGGTGCTCCACAGAAACTCATATTTCTCCCACACATGACCTTGAGAGGTTACAATCAACAAAAACAACTTCCTCTGATAAACAGTTTCTATTTGGATCTACAGGAACCTCGGGGAATCTTAAACTCTGTGCATGACGTGGTTGTATTCAGTCAGATGTAGGGTTATAAACTTTAAAAACAAGTTGTGCCATGCTTATACCAAACTGTAAATATAAGAACGATAAACAACAGTAATGAACTCCCTGCT
The DNA here is from genome assembly GCA_020745685.1 of Tautogolabrus adspersus. Classification (NCBI taxonomy): domain Eukaryota; kingdom Metazoa; phylum Chordata; class Actinopteri; order Labriformes; family Labridae; genus Tautogolabrus; species Tautogolabrus adspersus. The sequence goes on along the minus strand of CM036549.1, from coordinate 29,237,573 downwards.
AACTTTGTATTTTGACTTTTCAACTTCTTCTGTCTCCACTTGCAGCAAACTTTGAATCAAGATATTCTTAAACTGCTCCTCAGCTGTTATTTAGTGTCAAGCTTGAACTTTGTTGTTGAAGTTATGTAATCACACAGGAATGTGGCTGATCTGAAATCAGCAGTTCTGCTGCAGAAGCAAAGCAGGAAATGATGTCGTTTGGAGTTTGTTCTTTCACAGGGCACTTTTCTGAGATAAATGATTCCTGTCATATTTCTTAGCATCATTTGAGTCATGCTGGGTTGAATTTGTTGTCATTGTATTTTGAGATTCATGGTTTAAATTTAAATTTATTTTCTTACATGCACTCTATTGCACCTTAAACATTTTGTGTTTTATATTATTCTTTACATTTTTTAAATTCTGTTGTTTATGTTAGTAATTGCTTCTTATATTTTATTTTATTTAAGTTCTTGCTATTTTGGCTTTATTTCCCTTGTTAACTGTTTTTGCGCCGCTTTCACTAAAAGTTCAGATTTTCACTTCAACTATATTCAATGATTCCGAGGTATTTATGACAATGAGAGAAACTGAGAGCAGCTGAGTAAACTGTGTTCTCCCAGGAGCAGGTTGAGTCACGTGAAGGTAAAAATGTTTCACAGAAGACAGTGTGGACAGAGCCAGGAAAGGAGGAATTGTTTCTCTCTGGATGGAGCCATCACCACTAAGTATTATCAGCTTCAGCTCAGACAACAGCTGAACCAGCCAGAGACTCCCAATGCGCTGCATCGGTGTGTGCTCTGCAAAATATCCCATCCGCCTCTGCTGGTCTGTGTGTACCGAGCTATCCTTTCCTGGAATCCTCTGAGCTGCAGCCTCAGCTGTCTGTGGTTTGAACCATGTAGTAGAGCTCCACAGGAGTGCCCTGGGTCTGCTCCGAGTCCCTCTGTCTACCCGGCCTGAACCAGCTGGCCAGGGGTTTCCAGCTCAGCCACACATATCCCTAGCTCACCTTTAAGTCTACATGTTCCACGCACTTCTTGAGTCTCGTGGAAGGCAAACATCCGGACGCAGGGAAGCTTGTGGATAGCGCTATAATCATCCCAGTCCCTCCCTGCGATGTAGAACAACACCTGAACCTTTGGCCAACTGGGATAAATCCTCTCACTGATAATATAGGTGTGGACCTTCCAGTTGAATGTAAAAAGAGGTGGCGATGATGATGATGACGATGTTGGCTCTGATGATGAAGAGAAGGACTGCGTGTTAAACGGCCCTGGCAGCGTCTGCAGCAGCTCCAGAGGGACGGGCTGCTGGACTGACAGCGGCCCGTAGCTGGCGTTGACAAAGGGCATCTGCCTGGCCTGGTGGATGAAGAAGGACTCTGTGCGAGCCTGCAGGCTGGAGTTCCTCATTATGTCCTGATTGGCCTCCTGTAGGAAGAACGCCGACTCGGCATTGAGGATCCTGAAGCTGACAGGCAGAAAGAGTAGTGTGGTCCCTGACCTCTAAAGGCCCTTCAGGATCATATTGCTGTCCACCGCCGAAAAAGAGAATGGATTGACAAAAACAGATTATTACTGAACTGTTAACCTTTGTTCCAACAAGTCGAATAAAGACACCTGGAATCATTCAGGACACTTCTGGTCATGTGTCATAGTACTTTCTATGAGGAAGGTTTTATTGTATAAGAGCCTGGTGTGCAATCAAAGAGCACAATGAGAACAATGGAGGCAATAACTTAAACAACACTTCACATTTAACATAACATTTGCATTCATTGCCTCTAACCTGAGGTAATAATACCAGTCAGTTTGTAGTGGTAAATAATTCAGGGTTTGATGGAGACATTTCCAAATGAAATCACTGCACAAGAACTTGGTAGACTCAAGTTGAAACACTTCCTGGGTCACTTATAATCTTCATGTTCTCTTTTTTCACTAAAAATAACTTCATCTGTTTTTCTCTCTTTCATGTTTCTGCTGTATCTTCTCTCCCCCTCGTACCTGATCATGGCACAACATTCACTACTGTCAAATAAGGTTTGCTTTGACTGCCTGATCAGAGTCCCATACTTCATTAATAATTCATAGCATAGAATGTATTCACTCAATAACACACTCAAGAAAGTCAATTTGTGCTTTCAAGTTGTGTTTGTTTTTTAGGCAAACTGTTGCCCCACAGTCAAATATAGAAGGGAGCGACTACTCTTCATCCAAACTGAACTGTGAGACGGCTCCATGCAGGTAGTAGAAAAAACATCTGACTTTTAAAAACACATTTATTTTGTCTATAACCTTGTTTCCTCTCTCCATCCTGCAAAGTGTCTCCACCCCCTTGTTTTTCTTTTCTGCATCATCCTCCTGATGGAGTCGCCCATGAGAGAGCATTGATTTCTCTCCATGGCAGCAGAGCAATGACCGCTTCTCCGGATGGACAGATCAGCATCAATGACTCATCCAGCTCTGACACAAGAGAAAGAGGAGGACATGAGGATGTGTCGAAGACTACCATGAACACCTAGTTTTACCTCAATATTCAAACCAGAAATGTAAAATATGGACTTTAAGTCGTGTAAGGTGATTGAATCTGAGCTGTATTTTATGTACTGCTTTGACTGATTTATTAGGCTCCCTCATTGGTCTAGGTAACTCGGGTCAGAATGTGGATTCAAACTTTGGTGGCAAGAGCGTTTTAGTAATAACTCAATCTTTTCATTTCATAATGAAAACAAAATTGTTCAAAACGTGTCCTGTCTCTATCGCAGCTGTGAAAATGATGTTGGATGCCCAAATGAAAAACCTCCACAGAGCTGAACCTAATAACCTACATAATCATATGCATTCAAAATACAAAGCTGGATACTGATATGGGAAATCAAGCCATAGAAATAATAGTCAAACTTTTTTTTAGACCACTGCCTGATGGGAGGAAAGCTAAAGGCTCTACTGAGACACTTCACAGTGAGTGACAGCTGGTGCACACTTCTGACCTCATTACAGCCCAAAAAAGTAGAAATGTGTAACTTAAAGTTGTGAATATGTTGGTGTTATCTGTAGCCCTGCGGTGCTCTTGGATTTCATGACCGCAGTTCCTACAAAGAAAAAAAAGGGGGGGGGGGGGGATGATTTGCTCAGGGAACTTTACCCCTGTGATAAATCCTGGCTGAAAAACTCTGGCGGAGGATTTCTGGCCACTGCCAACCCCTCAGGACGCAGGCCGAGGAGTTTGATCCCGTATCAAACATGCGGCCGAAGAGGACAGGCCTCATCATTAGATATATGTTCCATTCAGGGTCTCGTGTATTGATGTTAAATTCATGTGCACTGAGCTAGGGTGTCCATGTGGGACTCCAAACAGAAAAGCATCCAGAGTATTTTATATGGAATTCCTACAACATGCAACTTCTGAATGTAAAATGTTTTGAAAGCATCCATGTCCCAACGACAGCTAACCCTAACCCTGCATCAAATAAAAGAGTTTCTTAGATCTCATCCCTGTAGAACATCAGCCAAGAAATATAATCCCTTCATCTCACCTCCCTTCTTCTCCTCCTCCTCCTCTTCATCTGTATCCTCCACCATGTGTGCATCCCTACCCATGATAAAAACATACTAGGCTGACCTCAGTTCACTGACTTCACTAATTGATCAAACAGATTCACTTCGATGAAATCTTTAGAGAGAGAAGTGATGGAGCACAGCCAGAGATGTTGTGCATGGTCCTAACACGTTATTGTATTGATTGCTTTAAAATGAGACCTTTTCTTTCTTGTAGAGCTGACACAAACACAGTAGCTCTCACTGGCGTTTGAACCATTTGTAACCTACGAGAGTTCACAGCTTCTCCAACTTGTTCATACATCTCTTGCAGTTTCTTCACTCAGAAAAAATCTCGATGTCCACCCACACACACTCACTGACTTTGATGCGCTTTCCCGCAAAGTCTGCGAGAGCTCAGGGCTGCCCCACTGTCCAATCATGGAGTGTTTGAGGGATCTCTTGCAGACTTTTCCAGCCCTTCATGCACCCTCTCCGTAAATGGACATATCTGCCGACCTAGCGTGAGGGTATTACCCATAGTTCCTAGCATTGTGACGTGACAGGACGCGGTGCACGCTGAGCTCGCCGCGGAGTTGGGCGCAGAGCAAAAGGGGAGCGCGCAGACGAGCAAAAAGAAACAGCGCGTGTTGCTAGGTGACCGAAACAATAGTCGGGAAAATGGCTCGGGAAAGTAGCTTCTGCCACTGCTCTATGTAGGTCTATGTGTCCACTACTGAGAAAAAAGCCCTGATTTTTCTTCTGCTGCGGAGGGGGAGACGAGCAGCAAAGAAAAAGAGGGTGTGTGTTCATGAAATCCTCCGGGCACGTCAAGGATGTGACAGAGTTTAGGCTCGTCCAGGAGCTGCAGCGCTAAAACGACCGCTTTACGAGCATGACACACATTACTGCTGCTATTTTAAACACACCTGGTACGCCCAGACTGTTGGAAATATCTTTCACAACATGAGCTTTTCTTCCCAATGGCCCGGTAGGTGTTTAAATAGAGCTCAGGAAGTTTGTTGTGATCTGAGCTACCCTCCTATTGGACGCGCGGAGGTGACGTCAGGGCGCGCTGCGCGAAAGTAGAAGATGTTTTATCTTTCGCGCAAACGTGCAATAGCGGCGCGCAGGACCCGCGCTGCACTCAACTCGGCGGCAAGGAGATGTGCGCTTGCACGGAGCAACCCAATAGACAATGAATGGGCTTGACAGCGGCGCGCACCGCCGGCTGCGTACCGCCGGCTGCGTACCGCCGGCTGCGTACCGCCGGCTGCGTACCGCCGGCTGCGTACCGCCGGCTGCGTACCGCCGGCCGTGTACTATCTGAAAGGCCCTTAAGGGCTCAGGGTTTAGGGAGGAAATCGAGATTCAGCCTGTGTCTTCCCCAATGAGGAAGTGGGGCCTGCTCTTATGGATGGAGAACACCGGGCCCATGTGGTCTCAATCCAGGATGACACAGCCACACCCGCTGGCACCTGAAACATAAAACAGCCAGCAACACAAAAAACCCAGCAGGATTGTCACAATAATAAACCCTAACCAAACCCTTACCCTATCTAGAAAAACACAAAACCTATATCCTGAAGCTATATGCACATATTTTGAAAAACAAGAAAGAAGTTCCTTAGTAACAAAAAACGATGCCAGCACACAAACGGCCCACAACACGCCTGTTGGTATTTGTCGCTCTTTAAGCTCTTCTGACTTCACTGTTTGTTGGTTTTAAAGTAGAAGGTCCATCTTGTTTTCTGTTATCTAATGCTGACATTCAAAAAGCTCTTCAAATTCTAAATCTAAAATGTAAAAGTCCACAGGGTAAAACATTGAGACCTGATCTTTCTCTAACAGTTTCTTTTGTTCAACATTTGCCCTGTGTTGGTCTTTGTTCTGCAGAGGAAGTGCTGAGGGGACCTTGAAGTCACCATCAATGGACCTGATGTGGGTCAGTATGAGCAGTAGCCCCAGAACAATGAAGTGGAAAGGCTGCCTTGGAGGGCTGGATATAAATGTCAGCAGCTGGTCAGATGGAGAAAATGGCAAAGTCCAGAAGTTTAAAAACCTTATCAGAGACGTTTTCTGATAAAGTCTTGTGTGCAGAGAAAGGAGAGAAGACGCTGAATGTCTCCAATGACTAAAACCTACAAACTATTGACTGAGGACTGTTAACAACTAAAGATTCAGCATAATAGAACCCTTTTATTTTAATGCTTTGATAGCAAAACAATCACATCAATATGTACTGTAACTATTTTCTGTGCTTAAAAAATGTAAGATAATTTTGAAGGAGAACCAAGAATGAAATCCAGAACAAACATCTAGATGTCAAAGCATGTTCAGGTTCTGGTAATACAGTCCCCTGGTTAGTGAAATGTCCTGACTGATGTCTCAACACAAACTAAACACGTTGGATCTTTAATCGCCCTAAGTGCCCGTCACATGCACCCTGACACTGCAGGAGAAGCAGGGCGGAGCAGAGAGCCTGCTGGACGTTAATCTGATCACATGAAAGCAAAGCACACCTCATCTTTCATCACCAGGCAACACATTCATGCAGCAATCAATAGGTGGAATCAGATTCCCCCCTTTCAGAGAAATGAGGGAAACTGAAGTATTGTGACCTCACAGAGATGGATGTGGCACGGCTCAATGCCTCAAACAGATCAGCAGTAAGTCTGAGCAAAGTGTTTGTTCTAAACTTCAGTTTGTTTTGGTCCTGAACTAAAAGCTCATGGCCTTTTTAGTTCAGGTCAAATCTGTCGATGAGTTCACAGAGACTGAACAGAAACTGCCTCTTAGTTCATATGACCCACACATATTTTATTATTAAAACAGTTATATTAGGACCACATGCAGTGTTCCTTTGACAGTGTTGGCACAAGGAGAGTGAGAAACGTTCCTCACTTTCACACATACAGCCACAATACTTTACGTAAAGCCTTATAGAAAACACATTGTACATCATTAAACAGGGAAAAGTATCCAAAATGCATGCAATGTCATTTTGAACGAAGCATAGTACACATTTAAATCCTTAAAGTATTTTAAGTGTTTGTTATTTGACAATTTTTTTTCACTTAAAAGGTTCACACACACGGCTACACTGTGCAGGTGTGCACTGTGCAGGTGTACACTGTGCAGGTGTGCACTGTGCAGGTGTGCACTGTGCAGGTGTGCACTGTGCAGGTGTGCAGGTGTGCACATTGAGAGAGTATCAGACACAAAACGACAAATCAAGTGCTATATTCTTCACTCAACTTTGTTTCCTTATCATGAAAGTCAGTGGAGCCCCCGAACAAAGCACAGCTCTGAAGAGGAGAAAAACAGCTCAACAAGAAAACAACTACAGAGACCGTGTGGTGTGCTCATTGAACGGGATTTCACGAGGCTGCAATTTGATTTAAACCGAAAATGTGTCTTTTAAATTTTGTTGCGTTTTTCCTGAATCCAAAAATAAGTCCTGGACTACAACAGGTGAAACTTCTACTACTAACATGAAACTCAACAGAGCCTAAAAAATAAGCCCAGCTCTGGAGGGGAGAAAAAAACAGCCCAACAAAAGCTGAATTTTGAAAACCGAGAATTTGTCTTTGAATTTGTGTCCTGTTGCTGCTGAATCCAGACATACCAAATAGACAGACCACGCTGGTGTACTCATTGAGTGAGATTTCAAGAAGCCGAATTTTGAAAAACCGAAAATGTTTCATTTAAATGTGTGTCACGGCTGCTGAAGCCAGAAATACCAAATACAAAGACGGCGCTGGAGTACTAAAAACGAGATTTCACAAAGCCACAACCGAAAATTTCTCTTTTAAATTTGTGTCCCGTTGCTGCTTGATCCAGAAATAAGTCTGGTCCTGGACTTCAACAGCTCACACTTCATACTACGAAAAAGTAGTCCCCCTCATCAGCGGAGAAATCATGGACACACTGCGACAGATAACGATGTCTCTGAGGAATTTCATCAGTCGGTTTGTAAAGCTCGTTCATGAGGAGCCACACGGGATGGCTGTGATTGTTCACTTCCACTCACCAGCTGCATCACTGCACTGCTGATGGTGATATTCAATAAAAACAACAGCAGTGCAGCAGAGTGTGATCCCAACGACACATGCAGCGAGGTGCTGTGTGAGCACGATGACAACAAATCCTCAACATGAAAGTCAGCAGAGCAGCACGGAGGACGAGGGGGAAAAGAAGCTCTTCGTCTGATGCAGGTGGCTCAACAACAAGAAGAAAGTGTGCAGGTGTGCAGATCCAGAGAGCATCAAACACTGGGAAATGGACAAATCAAGTGCTGTATTCTTCACTCTGTTAATAAATAAAATGAAGATTTGAATGTCTTGTTCTCACTCTTAATTTCCACCTTGGGCACGATATCAAATAAAATAATAAAAACTGTGTATGCTACTGAGGATTAAATAGGATATTTCTTTTCAAATGTTGGCCCTTAACTCAAACTTTAGTTGGGCTACACAAACTTAAAAACACGAACACATTAATTACATTTACAGAGTGAAGATGAATCGACACAGACACTTTATTACAGATGGTTGCACACAGGCTCTGCTGTAAAGGTGAGAGTTTTGTTCTGTTTCATCAAGGAAGTGTAGCGTCTGTAAGTTTGTGAGGGCAGACACGACTTTGTTTCCTCAACATGAAAAAACTCAGCGAAAGATGAAGAACCATGTGCTCTCCGGACGACGCAGGCGGCTCAACAATGTGCTCTATGTCCTTTTGTAATTTACCACCTGACATCTCGACCCACCGCCTGAGGCTCACTCCGGCCCGGTCCTCGCAGCCTCGGTCTTGTCCAAAGTTTTCCTGGCAGCTATAGCCCAGTTACAGCTGCTCGTCAGTAGGCTCAGCTGGTCATCAACCATGACACCTAAGTTACTGCAGACTTTCTGGGCATGAGTTTGCTGGAAATGATCTGTGGTTGCAAAGAGGAATTGACTGGTTGGGATGACAAGGAGCTCAGTCTTTGATAAATTGAGTTGAAGGGGGGGAAATCATGAAGGCATGATAACTCATTTAGATTTTGTATGAACAAATAATCATGTCCTCAGATTATAGGCTCAGTACAACAGACACAAAGAACAATAAGTATTTATGTTCAATCTTTTTAAATGTTAAATATTGTATTAAAAACAGAGAGTCAGTTTGTTTTGGTTAACACGAGACATTTCTGGGGGAGCTGGTGTGTTTCCAGCCAAAGACAGTGCACAGGTGAGTTTAGGTAAGTTATCACACATTACATGTTAGAAACGATTGCAATGATGAGTTCTTTGTAAACTGTCACTTTAACAGCCAGAAGCTGAAAATAATCTATTTCAGCATGAAATGAATCTTAAAGAAACACTAACGACATAAAGAAGATAAACCTCCAGTTTTGGCCTCGGTTCTGTGGGAATTGGGAAAACTTCCAGCAGCTTCTGAGCATTTCCTCGTCTGCATAAAGAACATTTTCCCCACTCATTGTGTTCCGCAGCACGTCTCCAATGGTGAGACTTGTGAGCTAGAGCAATGAACAGCAATCTGCTGGTTTTACAGAGAGTTAGACAACCTTGAAGACACATGTGGGACATGAATGGGCTTTTTATGACACTTCAATTCTGCCCATTGCCTGTGGGCCAAGTGTTGTGTGTTGTGTCAGGAAAGGAGGAGGTTAATGTTGGAGCAGGGAGTCACTGAAGAGCAGGAGGTCGTTTCGATGAGATGAGCAAGGGGACGAGAGCTCTTAAAGGAACGGGACCAAATGTGCTGAGCAGAGCAGAGCAGCAGTTAGCCTGTCTACAAGGGGCCCACAGAGCTAATCCAAAGCTTCAACTTGAACTGTGTGTACTCTGCCAGTGTCATTTATGACCTCAAGATTGCTGCTGTGTGATTATCAATGTGACCATCTTTCAGTGAGTCAAATACAAGCACTGCAGGATGATGGGCTGCTGTGATTGGACAGAAGGAGGTCTGTATCACTAACACAATGACTCTGGGTATGGTACTTATTTCTAAGTTAATCCGTTTTAGGTTCACTCTATATTATTCACTGGAGATGTTTTCTTTGTGTGTGCAGTCAGGAGGGTCAGCATAAAGCAGTGAGTGACCATGGTGAGCAGAGAAACCCTGGACATCAGAACCTGCAGCTGCTCCTCTATCTGCTGCTGAACACAGAAAAAAAAACAGGACAGTGTATGAAATATGTTGAAGACCAGATCGATGTAACATTTGCTGAAGCATTCTCACTATATCAGAAATAGTATTGCCTTTCTGAGGGAAGATAGATGCTATCTGTATTTATGGCAGTGGAATGGTTCATTCATTATTATCACGCTAACAGTAACGGGCAGGATACCAACGTTCTGTTATCCAACGTTATGTGTGCTCAGGTAAGCTATAAATATATTTTTAACGTATTTCTGCTGCTGGAATCTGTGGTTATATTCACTCTTGCATGCGTAGTGGACAGTCTGCATAAATCTGTTGGTTTGATTTTTAGTTGCACATATGGAGAGCTTGGTGTCCTTATCAGCCAGAGGTTTGGGTCAGTGCGGGATTCAAGCTGGAATCTCTCTCAGTTAAAGCTAGCGTGTAAGAGGTGGGGGTGAGCGTGTCCTCTGCAGCACCAGATTGGCCACGTGAGTAAAGGAAAAAAACTGTCAGGAGGCAAAGATATAACAGCTTAACACTTTAGCCACCTTTTTTTTGTAGGCATATGACATATGCTCTGACTGCTTCCTCAACATAGGAATGTGCCTGTCCACACCTCATGTCTAAACCGACACACCCAGAGGTGCTAACTTGAGTGCAAGTTAATTAGCTATTTACACAATATGGGCATTAAGTGTGAAAATGACACCTGCACTGTGCACCAATAAGCCTTGTACAGTGTAAGATATGGCCAGTAGGTCTTATCTGACACACTCACTCACACACTGTATGTTTATGATTAATGTTCTGTGTCTCATTATCCCCTGATTGTCTGAGTATTTAATCCTTTAGTGTCTTTCCTCATGTTGCTGGTTCATTGTGTGTTCATGAGTGTCGCCTCGATCCAGCAATCGTTCTCGTGAGTGTTTCTCCACACTGCTTTTTAACCGTTGCTTTGCCTGCCCCTTCTTGGCTTTGTTTGCTTGTGATTTTTTGCATTACCTGTCTAACCCTATTACCTAAGTGGCGGCCATGATAAGAGCCGTTCAAATTCTCTAAAAGCTAAGGAAAGGTGGGTCAATGCTTCCTTTATAACCTCCTTCAGGGTACACTGGACCATCCTTTACAAAAGGAGATGAGATGATGCCGCCCCACAATTGCGGCAGCAACATTTAAAGCGACTCGCTCATCCGACTGAAAACTAACGATGATCGAAAAGGGAAGCAGACGATGTTTTATCCAACATATTTCATTCATTTAAGAAAGCTTTGTGCAGTTCTACATTTGTATAAAACATGATGTATATCTTACATTAATGTAACATTTGATGCTCACTGATTAGTGAGCATTAGGCCATTCATTCATTAATTGATTTATGAGAGGACAGGAAGATGAACTTTTGTTACTCGTAGCCTGGTATCTTATATTCCTTTATTTTAATTCCATCCTGGTGGTAATTAGGATTATTTCACCGGTAAGAAGGCACAGGGGAAAGTTTTTTAGATGAACTTTTTGTAGTCCATTTTCAGAAAACTGTAGTTTCACCACGGCAGACCCACGTCATCTCCACCGTTGCATAATTACGTCGCCTATAGTGGAAATGCGGTTGGATTGTCGATTGAGGTAATCGATTGTAGATTACCTGTGTACCATCCTGGGCTGATCATTAAACTCTGCCTTTTTCATTGACTTTGCATGTGTGAGCTCGGCATTCTTGGGGGGCATGACAATAAAGGTTTGACCACCACTGCTTTAGGGTCTTGCTTCTTACCCAAAGCATGCTACTTTTTTGGAGCCTTCAGAAAACGTTGAGTTTTGTTTCCCTTTCCGCCAGGACACGAATGCTGCAACATCTCTCTTCTTCCTTATGCTGTAATTTCAGTCATCATACGCTCAGTTGTATAAAGTGATTACCTTTATTGATTTTAATTGTTTGTACCAGCTTTGCATGTTGACGGATACTTACCTAACTTTCAGTTTTTCCCACTCTAATTAAGGATGTCTGTATTTAACTTTCCTAGCCGGACTCCCCGTCCACGAGGCTGTCCAGGTTTCTGCCACAAAGCCTTATTTTTCTTACATTGCACTTCCAGAATACACTATCCAGCAGAGAACACATTTATTGATTTGATATTTCAATGTAAATCTTGCCTAGCCTATACAATGAGAGGGGATGTGACGTCACTCTGGGCACCTTATTTACATTTAAATACATGTTTAAATTACAGAACTACGAGATGTGTACCTTCAGCATAGTACTAAAATACATACAGTAGATACATCGTCCACTGACAAATGTAAGAAGCCTGAAGTCAAACAACTTTAGCACCCAAAAAATATTCTAAAAAGTTAGGTCTTTCGTTTTTTAAGCACATTTTGAAGCAAAAAAAAAAGAATGAAGGACTTATACTTGTACTAAAAAGAGTCGACTTCTTTCAGACTCAGACTCTGCCTGCAAGATGTGTCACCTTTGACCTCAAGCTACCGTGCACATATCTTTCCCCAGCATTTGTGGTATACTTAAGAATTTTACCAACAACTCTGTCCAGGTTGTCGTTTGAAAGTGTTGCACATGTCAGTGCCTGAATGCTAAGCGGCCGTCTGTACCTGCACAGAGTCTGACAGCTTACCCCTAAGCATGTTGCAATTCTTTGCCACTTTATTCATAGGGATACTAAATAAGAGATTTGCTCATTTCAAATGCTGTTTTGAGGTCTGCCCTAAAGTCCAGTCATTGCAAGGGGTCACAAAAAAGGTAGTGTTGTTCTCAGGCATGGTTCTTTGTCTGGTTTCTTATACATCCATACGATGACTCTAAGTGAATGAATGTTTCTCTATGGAGCTTCAACATATCTTGAGATTGACATAAATCCAGATAAGGTTTGAATGTGATGACAGAGTTCTCCATAGAGTCTCTCATGGACAAAAACATCTGTAGATGCAGCTCTCGTTTTTATTCAACACATTATACAACATTGAACAAAATGCTGAATGTCATTTTGGCAAATGTGGAAAAGGAAAGTAAAATGTGTAATGTGAATATATATATGTGACAGGGAGAACATGCACAGTATGTGAGAGGGCCAGAATGAATTATGGCTTGTGCGGCCCCTCATACATGTTCAGATCCTCTGCTTCCTCTGTGCATGCGCTTTCTTGACATATAGCAACATGTAGCCACAATGACATTTATGTCACCGTCTGTTACTTCCACATCAATTAGTGATCTTGGAAATCAGACAGAAGCATGGACAGACAACCGTTTGTGTTTCAGTTTAACTTTTTTTTATCCTGCTCATCATCCGGACGCCATCAAACACACAATCTCCTTAGTTATCCATAATAACACCTTTACCTTCAGGTTGAGAGACGACCACTCTACCAACTGAGCCGCAGCCGAACATCGCTGCTACTAAAATGAGCAGAAATGTGTAGGAGCAGCATCAGCCAGCTTTTATGCTTTGTGGTTTATGTGCTTCATGCATTTGTATTCATATCACGTCTGGCAGTCCAGAAAGCAGAACAAGCTGTAAATAAAAAAAGAATTGTTGACTAGAGCAGATCAATATATAAGCCTGCTGTTAGCATCTCCAACCAAACTGGGAACCCACAATGATTCTCCATTCCAATGTAATGGCCTCTCCTAAATACCAACACAGGAGAACTCGCTTGTTAATGTTAATTTGCATTTAGCTGACACAAATGAGTGTCAGTGTATTCTCACAGGTCCTGTTAAAACAAAGACCAACTGATCATGGCTCCCAGGGCAAAATATCAAACCGTGCAGATGGCTGGCCAAGCAAGACACCTCTGAGGACACAGAACAAGGCATGTGTGACTCTTGTTTCATCAGTTACTGCAGCTGATTTACCACAAATGGCTTTATTTAAGGCTCACATTAAAAAGCCTTGTTCTCTTCTTCATGAGCATCATTTTCGGCATAATGCCTCGTAACCTTTTGCAGCTACGCATTGCCCCCCCGACTGCCTGCAGACTCTTTTTTTATCGTCTAACCTCAGCAGCAAGAGCGATCAAATATAAAAGCACAGTTAATCTTTGTCACTCAGAGACAACAGCATTACATTTTTACAATGAGGATGCAGATGTAGCAGGGGAGACGTCCTGTCAGTGGATTGATTGGGCTCAACCACTGCAGATCAATTATTTATGATGTATATACAAACATGAAATCTTTCTTAATGTTTTAGCTCTACTTTAAGGAATGCTGTCAGATTATTAGGAATATGTCCGAAACAATTTGACAGCATTGATAAACACAAACTCAGAATGACTCCTCTGAGACATGTTTGTTAGCACATAAAGAAAATACAGATGTTTTCATGGTTAAATGTTGAAAGCCGATACAGACTTTCAACATTTAACCTTTTTCACACATTATTTGATATTTTCTTCACATTACTTTTTGGGCAATTCAAGACCATTTTCTTTGGTCCGTCAACTGATTTAGTTGATTAGGGTTCTTTCACACTAGGGAACCGGGCCCGGATCCGAGTACACTTGACCCCCAATTCTGATTCATTTGATCAGTCTGAACACAAACGTACTCTTACTGCACTCAGGTACCATGCCCGATTCTGCTTGAAGAAGTGGTCTCGATCACGATTCATGTTTACCTAAGTACGGTCTGCAGGAGATGTGAACGCAACCGTGCTCACACAAGGATGTTAAATCGCTATATTATTCAATTCTAAACGGCTTCTCTCGCTTAAAAAACGGTTGTATCCGTGCAGCACAGGCCCATTTCATCTTCTGAGCTGCACGGTAGAGGGAAGTAGGAAGAGGGTCTTTGTTGGCGTCTCAGAAATAACAAAAACATCCACAGGTAGCAGGACTGACTCAGTCTGTGAGCGGTTGCTTCTTCTTCCTTCTGCTTTTGGAGGATTTGCAAACCAACTATGTGCTCACTGCCACCTGTTGTATCAGACTGTGTGTACATACACAAGTGTACTCAGGTACGGGACGATGTTACGTATGTGAACGTGGAGCAGTGGGCGAGAGGGGAGGGGGGAGCAATCGTCCTCCGGCACAGTACGAAACAATCGTGCCTGATGTAAAAACATCCTCAGTGTGAAGAAAGTTCAACATGATGTTTTCAAGTTTCTTGTTTTCTCCAAAAGACAATTGACACGGACATTAAGAGTGCAAAAGTCCTAATCATAAGATCATCATAATCATAAGCCTTAAAAAACTTTAACAAACTGTATGATTGTGTTTGGCTTCAAAAAATATATTTAGATATTAAATAATAAGAAACCTGTTTGTTTCTAACCTGGGCCATGACTTCACATGAACGTCTCATGGGACCAAAAGAAAAGGTTACCATAAGAATGACTGTTAATATTTAAAACATGCTATAGCATGACTCAGCACTTTGAGTATAGTGACAGCTCTGACTGGAAGGTTATTAAGGGCACTTGTATTATAACACAAACATTTCAGAATCAGAACCATTCGGACTCAAACGAAGAAAATAAAGAAAGCTGTCAAAGACTCCAGTACGTGGAAACACAACATATATGTTTGGTGTGTAATATAAGAACCTCATACAGTGATGTCACTTAATGTAAAGTCATGTTATTGGAAGTTTAGTATTAATAAGACTTTCTTCCATTTGAGAATCATTAATAAAACCTCTTCAGTTCTCTCTGAAGCTTCAGATCTGGATCAAGTTCTCTGAGACATTTATAATGCATCATTTTCACTGCTTAAAAACCTCATTATATAATAACTTTTATAACGCCTCATTAATGCATCTATAAGGCTTTATAAATATGATGCATTGTAAGTGAAGTGTCAGAATTACTTTTAGGTATTTCACTAAAACCTGCGATTGCTTCAAACCGTGCAGAAGCCCCCCCATCAGCATATTACAGTCTGTCTGCAGAAACACAACTGTGGCCTCTAATCTCCACAAGGAACCCGTTCAAAGACCAACAAGCTCTCCAGGGTTCTCATTCTCATCTCAGCATCACTGTGAACCCTTTCTGAGCCACACAGGATGTTTCACACTCATCATTCAGTCACACATGAGATGGCTTTAAAGGTCACACAGTTTTCAGGATGTGAATTAGATTGTACGAGTGCATGTGGCCTACCACAGATTAATGTTTTATGTTGTAATATACACAGGGCTTTGTGCTTTGTGCTCGACTGTAATGAATCATTCACGACACTATAGAGCAATAAAAGCAGGCTGAAGCCTCTGTGTATAAGATCATTGTTATGACTGTGAGTTATAAGTGTATTAAAGTGTGTTTGTAATTGGATCTGACGTTGTGGGGCTTTGTGCTCCTTTCTTGTTTTGTGCGTCTGTCTGATTTTGTGCTGCGCTGCAGGTACCCGTTACATGACTGGGGAAACGCTGACAGTGCGCGCCGGCCTCTGATTGGAGGGAAGCTGGTGCTGCGTGCGTGCGCCGTATTGGAGGATACCTGAGAGCGCCAGTTTTAAAAGGGAGCTGCGGAAGCTGAACGCTGCCTTCCTTCTTCCTCACCTCCAAAGAGAGACGTGTTCACTTTTGAGAGAAACTCTTTAGTTTAAATGAAACTCAATACAAACAGATGAACATGCACAGGGATGGAATGAACACAGAAATTAGGGCGTTGTCTTTGCAGTAAATTCGACTTTTGATTTGAAGCCTCTCAAGTTGACTGTAAACAATGCATCGCACAGAATAGAAAGTCTTGGATGGATGTTCTATATAGCTAACCTGTGTAGCTAACCAAGGCAGCCCACAAACCTGCACACTTTCCTTTCTTAATGGTTAACCTTTTTGACATTCAGGGTACCCCGTGCTCAGCCTAAACGTTCTCAGGTGTGCATGTTTGCAGAAACAGACCATGAAAAATAAATTAATAATCCGTTAGCGCTGCAGGCGAAACGCGTTGTGTGCTCACAATAAAGTTACAGTAAAGTCTTTTTCAGTGTGCCACGGAGTATTCATTTATTTTTTATGGTTAACCTTTTTCTTTGTGATGCTTACGTCATGAGCGGGCCCATTTAACTAAAAGGTTAGACGAGTAATGTCGGACTTTGTAAGCCCATACCAGGACCATGCACAAAAATGATGGCAGAAAGTAAAGGAGGTTAGGGTTAATGCTGATCGGATCCACGGCGAGGATGCTGCAGGGCTCAGAAGACAAGTCGTTTATACGAGAGTCCCCAAGCCTCGTTTGGGAAATTGTCTGTACTTATGTCCTCCTCCAGTTGTCTTGTAATATGAAGGATTTACAGAGACAACTCATGTTGACTGCTTCTAATTTACTCATCCAGACTGGTTCAACATACTAACCTTGTTGTTTCTTATTGCAGCACTCCAGTGGGTTGGAGTCATTGTCTGTTTTAAAAATACAGAAGTTTAAGATCTTTTGAATACTTGCGACCCTCCACCTCCCCATCAGCACCAAGCCTTCGCAGTTTCATAACCAGCCTCAGATCACATCATCAACCATCATCCAGTCAACCCCAGCCTTCACAGTTTGGTCAGCCTCTTCATCCCTTCGGCCTCAGACGACATCTTCAGCTTTTTCTGGTCAACCCCCTTCTTCAGATAGATCAGCATTTTCATCCCACCAGCCTCACCATCCGCTAACGCCTTCAACACCAGAGTCTGGACTCTACTGGGGGATGGAGCTTCCTGCTGGTCCTGACAGACATCTTTGATCACCCTGTAGCGTTCAAGCGCCAAATATCCTCTGAAAGTAATTCAATATCACATGTTAAATAAATATTTCACTGACTTCTCTCTCCTGATTGAACTGGCTGTTAAAATTGCTGTTACATTTTTCTCTTTACTTCACATTTACAGTCTTTTGTGTCATTTTGGGTCCCATTAACTAATCCTAATAGTTTGTATTGTTCTGTAATCACATTAGGTTTGAGGCACTGTGTCGCCTGACATCAAGGCGAGATTGAAAAAAGCCTTCAATATTCAGCATCCAGAGCAAAGGCTAAATGAAGACATGACGGGAGATCAGATTAAGCCCATTTATTCTTGAGTGAATGATTATGGCAATGAAACAAAAGTGGATGACAGCTTTTCAGTCACACGCACATTCGCTCAGCCTTTCAGGTTTCTTGGTGAATTGAAAGAGCCCATTTTGGAATGAAGTTTTGACATGTAAACAGACTCAGCGTTGGGTGTTCATTTGCAGACAGATTCATGTACTCTAGGTCTCCCATGACATTTGCAGCTGGGCATGAGAATTGCTGTTTGAAACAAATGAATAAATCTTCGAGCTCTGCTGCTTTTACAGCTGACACATTATCAAATCCATTTGATTTCATTTCGCAAAGTGCATTATTTTTATTCAACATGTTATAAAGTTCATTTGAGGAGTTTATGCGGAGAAAAGATGAGCTTCTTTTGATCAAACAGCTTCTTAGCTATCTCTTCAGTCTTCCCTAGCTCCCTCCCTCCATATGAATTTAATCTCTCTGTCTTTTTAAACCTTGACGCCTCCATGTGTCTCTCCTTTTTTCTTCTTTTTTGTTTCATCTTCTGTCTGCACCTCAACTTGCAGCTAAACCCCGGAGAAATGGAAACTCGACTCACACAAGAAAGCCCTCATCTGCGCCACATCACAGAGACTTTGCAGTGTCACCGGTCTACAGTGCAGCCTGACAGCCTGCCAGTCACACACACACACACACACACACACACACACACACACACACACACGCACACGCACACGTAAAAGAAAAGATAACACTGACGTTACTAGTGTTATCTTTTCCTGCGTTCCGACCGTGGTCAGAGCACACAGGGGAGACTGGTCTGCTCCAGCTCCAGGGCTGAAGTTGTAGCTCTAAACTCCGGGCTCTGTCACTTTTACTGAACAGCAGCAGGTAGTAAGCAGACACGGAGAGTCCGGCTTGTTTCTTGAGGAGTCGGTCCGTTTATTACACACACCGAGGTCAAACTGTACGTACACTCGTTTCTCTGCTCTGACACTGCTCCGGTCCCCGGCATCAACAACGTGACTCGCGCACACACACCGATCAAACACACACACTCGCCTCCGCTCTGCCTCTCATCACCACCCACACGCATGCGCACTGAGCTATACACAAAGGGGCATACGCTACTCGTATAACACTCACTAAGAGTTTACGGAGTCACAAAGTAAGTTAAAACTGACAAATGTCAGACGGAAAATCTTTATTTGTACTCGTCAAAATAGCATTTGGCTAGGCTAATCTCTGTCTGCGCAGATGTAACGCTTAGTGATCACATTAAAACATACCCTCGAATCTACACTACTGTGATTGGCTGAAGAAGAAGGAGACATCTGATTGGCTACAGACACTTCCCTGGTGAAAAAAATGCATTT
This sequence comes from Tautogolabrus adspersus, assembly GCA_020745685.1. NCBI lineage: Eukaryota > Metazoa > Chordata > Actinopteri > Labriformes > Labridae > Tautogolabrus > Tautogolabrus adspersus. The sequence goes on along the minus strand of CM036549.1, from coordinate 29,218,555 downwards.
GTGAATCGAACCACGGCAGGGGAGTCTCACAAATCCCACACACAAATGTAGTGAGGTTCACACAAGACAAACAGTCTGTAAATGCAGACAGAACAGTTCGTATAGAAATGTAACCAGATCCACATGGATCATATATTTGTGGATTTTTTTACATTTATATAGAATGATACCTATTTGTGTGTGCATTGAAATACATTTGTGAATCCTTCTGTGTGCATTCATGAATATTGAGACTGATCTGACTCCTTACACACACACACACATACACGCACGCACGCACACACACACACACACACACACACAAACAAAACAAAATGACGCAGACATCGGTATGTTCTGTGTGGAAATGCACACCTAAAATACAGGAACCCACTTTAGTATGCTTACACCGCCAAAGAATGGCAGACAAAGGTGAACACGTGCTCACACATACACAAACACTTGAGGGCATTGGTTTTGTCTCTATAACCACACACAACACTGACTTTGTATAACAAGCTAAGAGGAAGCTGCCACAGCTACTGTCACTGTCATCCATCTTTTCCCATCTACAACAGTCAATATTTGCAGCCTGCCAGAGGAGAGGCTCCCTCCCGCCAAAACCGGCCATTTTACTGCACCTGCTGTCGGGATAATTAGACACATTTGTCTTTCATTTAGCCAAGCTTTAAGTGTGGGAGAAGGCATCAAAGGAAAGCCCAAGGCATCCTTCATTTCCGTTTTAGCCATGGAGCCTGTGTCCAAAGAGACTCAATTGTTATTGTTGTTTTTCATCTCAGGCTGTAAAGACAGTAGGCGTTCTGCTCTCTGCTTTAATTCTCCATTTCGGTTTTCAAATCTGTATAAAGCTTTTCACAAAATCTCGTTTTTTTCATTGTTTGTTTTCCGGTAATTAAACAGCAAAACTCATGACAGTTCTTTTGCAGCCTCCTACAAACTCTGCTATATCCAATGTGGGTTATTTTTATATGACAATTAAGTGGTTGTTAAAGTCAGACTCAGAGCCCCCAGTCCAGCCCCTGCAGGTCCAGACCTGCTTGTGTTTCATACTTCATTGCGCAGCTTGAGCGAGCCTTGTAGTTCTAAACTTGTCTTATCTGTCCTGGATGCTGCTCTTAGATTTCATTACGCTGTGTGTTGCACTACTTCACACTACGTAAACCAGATCAAGTTTGAAATGTTGGAGAACATCTTTCAGCCAGCTGTGCCACACTCATGCCACCCTGAGCCTTTTCACGCCACAGGATAATCTGCACGGGATGTCAGGTGTAGAATAAGTGATGAAGTCGTCTGCTTTGACTTTGGGTCTGAACACAAATAATAGGTTTGTACCGTGTAATGATCGTGTTGAGGCTGCAGAGGCTGCATCTCTTCCTCTAACACAAAACCCAGAAGCCCTCATGTTTTACATTTACATTACAAACTAAGATTATTCACATGGACATGAAAGCTGTAGGCGATGTTTCGTTAATGTGTGAGTAATGAGGGAGAACCTTACCTTTAAAGAATGACCTCTCTGCATGTATGATGGGAAAGACAAGAAACCTCATTTTAACTGAATTCCTCACTTGTTTGTTTAATTCGACTATAACGGAGTCCTTATCATTGGAAACATCATTTCTGCAAGATATTAAAGTTGTGAAATGATCACGTTCAAACAATGTTGGGCAGTGGGAACCAGATTGGAAAAATGATTTCATTTCATTGCTCCCAATTGAGAAAATGGTCAGCAGTTCACCTACCCTGCGTGGGTAAGAAAGAAACATACTTCAACCAACTCTGCAGAGTGAAATACATTTTCTCTTTTCAATTGAAGCTACTTTCCTTTCCCCCTGATACTGTTTTATTCTGAAGGAGCCTCTGGCTGAAGAAGCTGTAGAGGTTCACAGCGGGAGATCGGTGCTTACAAAGAAATCTGACCACACTAATGAAATCACAAATCTCTCACACTCTTGCGTAGCTGCAAAATCACACTGAAGGGGATGAGATTCATGGAAATGTTGTTGCCAGTGAAAAACAATAACGAGAAATCAGAGAGTGGTTTTAACAGAAAAACTAATGATGCCTCGGTGTTGTAGAAAATGTCCTGCTGGTGTACTTGTCATGGTTTCCTCTTGTTTCGCTGGTTTTGTTGCTTAGTTGTCATTTTCTGTCTTATTTGGTCATGTTGTTCAACTACTCTCTATTTTCATTGGATTATTTCCTAGTTGAGTCCTTTATGTTTTCCTGTTTTATTTTGTAGTTCTTGCCCCTTGTTTCTAGTCTTACTTCCTCCCTTTGTGTGTTTCCCTCCTTTTTTGATTGCCTTCATTGGTTTCACCTGTGTCTAGACTGTCACACCTGTGTTTGATTGGCGCACGTGAGGTGACCCACAGCATTGTGGGTGTTAAAATGCATCCAAACCATTCTGCACAAAACCCAGAAGTTAGTATCCATACTGAAGTGTTCAGTCTACTGAGGTGGACCCAACAAAAAGCCCACTGAATGACCACGAGGGTTCAGTCTACTGAAGTGTGGCTTTTCAGAAAGGGCCTCTGTTTTCCTTTCTTTCAGTTCATTGTCAGACGTCTACCTACCTGAGTTCTGTACCGTGTCCTCAGGGCTCCTCTCACCTTTTGTGGATTTTTTGTTGGACTTTTTCAAAATTGTTTGAGTTGGAGATTGAAAAGAAGCAAGCCTTATTTTTTCCCAATTGACCTTTTTGTTATAATAAAACATTCTTCTGTTAGTTCTTGGCTACAGTGCTTTTTATTTGAACACTATGACAGTACTTTGGGGAAGGTTTGGATTTATTCAGTTTCTTAACTGGACGAAGGATTTCCATCAGCCTGCATTAATCCTTTAGTATTCCCAGTGAGGAGTATCAAATACACAAACTCACAAACAGAAAGAAAAGATGAAGAAGAGTGTCTCAACATGCTACAAAGCAAAATCACTGCTTCTCCACAGACAGCAGCAAGCAGACAACCTGTTCAAGAAACAGTCTGTGCAGTGTCACTGCTAACAATCCACATCACATTCAGCCCCAGAAATATTTATTAAAGCAGTTGAAGAACAGAATTTCTTCTATGTGAACACCCGAGAGGAGAGACAGGGTTGGTGAAAGAAATCAGCACTTTTAAACCTGGATGGATTCTGCTCAGAAAATGAAGATTAAACAAATTCATTTTGAGGAGATGGAAGCATCGATTACGCGTACACGGCCACATGGAGGCCATTCTGATTATCAGTCTGCCAGCGCATTCCTCAACATTTTGATGCAAGACAACCTTTTGCATTTTCAATTACACACCCCACCAGTGCTCTAACTACCATAACCCAAGCTCATTTACTGACTGGAACATAATTACAGTGTCGAAAACACTGTTCTGTTTCGTTACTCGCACAATCCTTTTTTAACCCCCTCCTATTTTTTATAACTGAAATCAATCTCCTGATCGAGGTCCATGAGCCGATACATGAAGGGATTTTTTTTTACTTTAAGGAAATGATGAATCTATTGTGTTGAAAATATCGTGAAGCTATTGGCTTAAGTCAAGAGCATCTGCATCTGTATCTGTAACACACAAACTCTATTTAGGTGGTTCCTACAAAACTAAACATGTGATGACTTAATGTTATTGATGCATGCTGCTGTGTAATCACACATCGTGCTGAAAGTTCTTACCTGAGCATCAGGATCTATTGATATTTTCAGGAGTTTTAACCGTTTTACTTCTTTACAGTTATTAAGCAAATACATGTGAGAAACAGGGAAGGGTGTTTTATTTTGTAGGAGCCACCCTCAGCTTGTGGCCCTTAGTCATGAGTGCTTTCGAGGACAATTGCAGATTCAGAATGCAAATATGACAGCTGATGTGTGAATGTGTGTCAGAGAGTTACACGTGAGACGGAGGGAGTCAGAGAAGCTCTTGACATGTAAACTGTTCTGCATGCTGCTCGTCTCCTCCTCTGCTCAGTCAGCAGATTTATGAAGAGAAGAACAGAGGCAGAGCAGATGGCTGTTATGACTCTGTTTAATGTTTTCACAATGAGCTGCTCCTGGGCAATATTCTCATGTGTGTTTAGCAGCGTGGAGTCTGATCTCTGATTTCCAGGAAAGGTGACATTTTCTCACCTGACACTCAGACACAAACACACACACCTGACAATGTAGGGTCAGCTGTTGTTTCAGTTTTCTTACACTACAGGTCAGGATAGTTTTTTTGTTCTTCTTTACTGAATGAACAAAGTGAACATCTGAATGCTGCTTATTTATCTTCCAGCTGGTGATGCATTGTCTGCTAGCATTTAACTATTACACAATCACACATGGTCCAATTACAGCTCATGTTTTCACTCTTGGCCTCATAATTATGGCTTGCTGACATGTTCAGCTAAGGAAAAATTCTTAAAGGTCACATATTATGCAAAATACTCTTTACCCTGTTTTTCTACACTAGTGTGTCCCTTGTCTGTCTACAAACCCCCCAATTATGAGAAAAATCCATCCTCTGTCTTTTTCCCTGCTCCACTTTTCAGAAAATGTGTGCTTAAACAGGCCGTTTGGAGGATTTCCCTTCATGACATCACAAAGGGCAGTAGCCCCTCCCACAGCTAGGTGTTTTCTCCGGCCTCTCAATCTGCCTTCTCACTGGGCATGGTGCAGGAATCCCATGATCAACCCAAGCCCTTCCAGAGAGGGGCGTGGTCAGTATGTGAGGAGTGTCAAATACACAAATGGCTCATTTACATTTAAAGCTACAGACACAGAAACAGCCTGTTCTGAGCAGGGCTGAAATAGAGGGGTTTATAGGCATGATCAAATACAGGATCAGAGTGGATTTAGAACAAGACACTTCACACACATGTTTTGGGGAGCTCTGACACTTATTTGAACTTGCTGAAAATGAGTAGGATATGTGATCTTTAACAAGTTGGCTTTGTAAGTGATACAATTAATTTTGTGCAGTGCCCGTTAGCACCTGTGTCCGATGACAGTGACATTGTTTCCTCTTTTCTAGATCCTTGCGTGTGTTGTTCTTACTCTCTGATGTACGTCACTTTGGATAAAAGCGTCTGCTAAGTGAATTGTAGAATTTTTAGGTGGGTTTAAGTTGCGTATCTTTCTGCAGCCTCTTCCGTGAATTTCACTCACATTTTAAACGGCTAATCAGAAGCTAATGGTGGCTGAGATCTAATGGTCTCTTTTCTTTGAATGAATTCAACCAATGTCGCAAAATTAATGTGTCGATGTTCTACTGATGTGAAATATCTAACTGCATCAGTTTCAAAGTTTTCCATTGAATTTAAAGTTTCTTTGCTCAATGATATCGCTCTCCTAAAGGGAGAATGTCTGATGAAGGGAGGAGAGGAGAGGGGTAATAATAACATTAGCCTGCTAACACAACAATGCAGGCCACAGGCAATTGCAGCTCGAGCCAAGGACAATTTTGTCCGCCCCTTGCGCTTAATGGTGCTTAATTACAGTGTGTTCCAATTTATAACTCCTTCGTGGGAACGCGAGGAGGAGGGGGGGGGGGGTGTCGCTGGAGGAGAGCGGAGGAGAGCGGAGGCTTCACTATGGCGGTCTGTCTCAAAGGTGAACAGAAACAAACTCACAAATGAAATGTGAAAGTCCAGGACAATGATACTTAAAGAAGTATTTCACATGTAATCAAGACGTGAGCAATTTGTGCAAAACCTCGCTTTTTCTTTGCTAAGCACACTTCAGTACCTCTGTGCCCATAATGGTCACTTTCCTATTGCACCCACTCATCTTTTTATATAAGTGGGTGCATACATGTGGGGGAAGTGTCTGAACATTTGAACTCTTAAACACTGTTCATATCTTCATGTGTTAATATGAATGTTCTTGTATGCATGCATCCAGTCATTGTGTGTTTGTATGCACATGCTCAAAAAGTCCACGCTCATATTAATCATTACTTGAGTGAAATTTTCCCATAATCGACTTATTTCCCATTCAGGAGCAGCAGAACCTGCCGGGGGCGTTTAATTCTTCCCCCCTCCTCAACATGCCTCGACATTCTTCTTCATTAAAATCCTGCAACATCACAAACATGACCTGCACCAATAAAATGTTCTACTTATTTCCTCACAGCACAGAAAGTATTTCCTGCAGTCCTTGTGCTGAGGCAGGTTTCAGCACCATGTGATGAACTGTAGCTGGTGTAAATTATAATCAAAAAGTAATAAAGAGAATAATTCCTTTATTTAATGCAGACGCTCTGCAGACACTCGTGCTCCCGACACAGCTGCATCAAAGAGAGAAATCTATTTATTTTCTGCTCTGCCTTGTTCAGTCCCCACATGCAGTCCCCAAGTTTATGAAGACAAACATTATAATTAGTCTACAAAGACTCACTGAATATTCAGCGGTCCAGATCCTCCGTCTCATTTAACACAATATGGAATAAAAATAGACGAGTACATGAGACAAGTTTGGGACTGACTTTTGATTAGCTGAGCTGCACACTGTGAAACACAAAATAGATCAAAATGAAGAAAGAGTCATTTCTCTTTCCTGCTTTGAAGGATTTTCCATCTAAACGTTTTACGTCACTATGTGGGGTTTTCACTCTTTTGTGCTTTTCAACACCAAAAGGAAAAGAGAAGTGGCTCTAACAGAGGATTGAAAAAGACATCTCCCCCCCAGAGCTGAGCCTCAGAAACATCACAACCAGCACTCTTGCCCCCCCCCCCCCTCAGCAGCTGCTTGTCAGTGTCACCCTGTCATCAGACTGTGTGCCCTTCACTTTGTCCCAGCTCCCAGTTAAGTGCACTGGGATTATGTACAGAAAGCTGTGCACAGTGCAGGAGCTCATACTTAACCCCACAAGTCTGATTCCCATTGAGAAGCCTGTAACACAACACCTGCAGAGCCAGATAAGCCCTCAGTCCTCCCTTTAATTCTACCACTATTATTTGAATAATAATAATATTCTGCATGTTGCATGCACTGCAGGACGTGCAGCAGGTTAGTTATCTCTAAAAGTTCACGAGTAAAAAGCTAAGTGATTATTCCTCTGACAGCTGTTCTATTTTCTATCAAGGCGGCGGTGCTGTGATGGTGAAGAGGAAATTTGACAGCAGAAAAAAACGGGGGTTTTGTGAATGATGGCTACCAATGCATTTTTTTTTGTTCGTTCTCATGATTGCGTCGAGATGTTTCTTCAAACAAGCCAACCCTAAAGTCAGTCATCCTGTGGAGTCATCCATTGACATAACAGCTCAGACCTTTTAGCTAAACAACTTACTGAAGAATTTTGTTTAAGGTACAGAGCTTAATTTCATTAATGTCAAATGTTTGAATCAGTAATTCATGAATAAAAAAAGTTAAGTGTCCCATCTGACTGACATGATATGGTTTAATCTCCTGACTGCACCTAGCAGTGTTCTTTGATCTGCATCTGTCCTACTTGATTAACCACCCTATTAACAAACCATGAGAGTGTTTAATACAGCAAAGGGGAGCATGCATTTCAAAGCAGCGTGGTGCTATATCCCAGCTTTGATGGGTGAACTTGACTTTGGGAGCAGGCAGCGCTAATGGTCAGGAAATGTCCGGTCATCACAATCCTGTGCTTCCAGAGCTTGAGAGGGTTCAGTGGAGACTGAGCACAGAAAGCTTCTCTGAATGGAAATCCAATCTAATAAAAGCTAACCATGGCCTAATGTAATCACATTTTAAATATGAAAGGACCCCTGGCGTGTACAACATCAGGATGAAAGTGGTAGTGATTAGCTTTACAGACCAGAGGTTTATCCAGGCTTATATGAGCAGATCTGACCGAAGGTGCAGATGGTGGAAAAATTGAGCAGAGCGTACATGTTTTTAAGATTAACAGATGAACTGTAGACAAGTAACGTGTTTCTTCAACAGCTTCAAGGTGCCAGGCTGCAGCTTTTGAAGACAAGGTTCCATCGGTATGATGGAAAGTAAACAGTCCAGTTCTCAGAGTCTTTCTCAGTATATTTATTTCCTCACTGTCCTCGAGGATAATTAAGTTGTGTTTCAACTGCAAATACTTCTCCTGGTAATTTTACAGCAGGAACCAGAGTCTAAATAAAGTCTGTGGGACTCATTTTACTCCGCAAAAGATTTCTGCTCCAGGGGTAATTCTTTAACAAAACTACAAGGACTTTGGGGGATGGATCTTGCACTACTTTTCAGCACAATTTTTCTGATTGGTCTCGTTCTTGTAGCGTTCAAAAGACTGTAGTAATAGTCCAAACCATCCCTATGCAAATTAACATGCTCTTTTACAATACACGAGGGAAGTAGCTGTCCATTTTGCCATCACACACCAGTCAGCTAAGGATTTCAAACTGGTATGAAACTGAGTTCATGGATTAAATATGAAGATGTATTAATATGTAATTTCTGGTGATGCATTAAAGAGTGAACATAGAGTTATCCAGCTGTGACATGTTTTATTCATAGAAAAAAAACTGGCATAGTAAAACCATTCTGAAGCCGTGTTCAAGAGGTGTGCAGATCAGCAGAAATATTTGCCTCATGGGTCTTTGGAAGTAGTTGGAAACTCACACAATGTTGGACTGGAAGAACCCATAGTCCTTTTAAAGATTTAGTTTTGGGCTTTTTGCCTTTATTTGATAGGACAGAGTAGGAAAGAGAGAGTGAGGGATGACATGCGGGAAAGCCGAATATCTGCCTCTTCAGTCTGTTGAGTTTTAGACAAAATCAATGTATTTGTTGCAGAAAACCAAGTTATACAATTACTGCATAGAGAAACAAGTTTCTTGATCCTGCACCCTGCATGCCAAATGTAGACCAAAAATTAAATTGCAATACCAAGAAAAATATGTAGCCTTCTTAACTGTCAGATCCTGTTTACTGAATGTCAATATACCATAAACTTTCTAAAACTTTCTGGGTCCTGAGGCGATGAGGGAGTTACACTAAGGAGTCTCATGACTTAAGCTATTAGAGACATGACAGCTTGTCAAGTGAATTTAAGCTCATATCCCAGAAATGTCCAGATGTCTTCCTCCGCATTTCTCTTTTCTTGTTCCAGAAACATTTTTTTGTTTAATTTCCGTCTGGTATACTTGAAGCATTTCTGTGTTTGGTTTCATTTCTGCTTTTGCAGTCCAACCTTAATCCACACTCAACCTCCGCCAGTCCAAAACACTCCAGAACTCCACCATGCCTAGCTCAGAAAAAAAGTCTGGTTTGTAACCCCTGTGTTATCTGCAGCATGTCATTTAAAACTTGATAAAAAAATCAATGAACTACCTGTTACTTAATGAGTGTTAGAGGTATTGGTAGCTGATCTGTGACTGGAGGGCAGAGCCAGGCTACAGCTGTTATGTTGTTATGGGTTCTAGACATGATGCTAAGCTAATTGGCTCCTTCTGGTAACTCTTGTGGTTGCTCTTCAGAAAAAAAGACAAACGTGTGGAGGTGAAGGGAGGATGATAGCTGGAGGAAGAAGCAGGGGAAAGATGAGGAGGATAAGAGGGGGAGAATTTGAAAGGATTATAATGAAGGAAGACCGTATGTGAGGGTTTCTGATTATTGTTAATCTGATTACAGATTTATTTTTCTGGCAGGCCAAACCAAAATTGAGAAGCTACATTTTGTATTCTGACACTGCTGATACACGTACACACACAAGCACGCACGCACGTACGTACGCACACACACACACACGCACACACACACACACACACACACACACACGCACACACACACACACGCACGTACGTACGCACACACACACGCACACACACACGCACACACATGTACACACACACACACACACACACACACACACACACACACACACACACACACACACACACACACACGCACACACACACACACGCACGTACGTACGCACACACACACGCACACACAAACACACACACACACACACACACGCACACACACACACACGCACGTACGTACGCACACACACACGCACACACACACGCACACACATGTACACACACACACACACACACACGCACACACACACACACACACACACACACACACACACACACACACACGCACACACACGCACGTACGTACGCACACACACACACACACACACGCACACACACACACACACACACACACACACGCACGTACGTACGCACACACACACGCACACACACACGCACACACATGTACACACACACACACACGCATGCACGCACACACAAACACACACACACACACACACACACACACACACACACACACACACACACACACACACCGCAGTTGATGCTGAAAACAATTTTCTCTCATTTCAGGACGACATCTGTTCCAGCGCTGCACAGATTACAATTTACTGACCTAATAGGACTGACCAACCAGCCTTCAGCACATTTAATGGTAACGACATATTGACCAATAACAGTGTATTGGGGCTGCTCACAATGTTCAGGTCAAGTCTGGTCAGGCCCGAGGCTCGATCAATAACTGTGTCTCGTTCTTCTGGACAATGCATCACCCAACCAAAAAACCAATACACATTTACCTACAAGCAATGGAAAGTCATGCACACTACCTGACTCTGTAGCCTTCTTCTACACAGAGTCATGTGTCATTAAAATGTCTTAATGCACAGTGTGCTGTAAATAGTTAATACATTAACATAGAATACAGGCTGTCAATGCTTTAGTTGGCATAATCCATCAGAGATAAAATCTCAAATATGCTTCTGAAACAAATTATAGACTACACAGTTGTGAAATTTAAAGTTTGGAGGCTATGCTGATTTATTTACCTTCACTATTGAAGCGTTCTAAGCTTGCCTTGGTTTACTGCATGAAAGTATAACACATATACACATTGAGGTCTTGGAAGATGGAAGTCCCGTTGCCGTTTTTTTTTAATGGCTGGCGCTCTCAGCAATGTTTACCTCTCTTGAGGCAGCCTTGCTGAAAATTGGTAAGGGAATTTAGTCTTGGTTTGAGACCCTCATTCCTAAAGGTGTGAAATAGTTTCCCCTCAGATTTCAATTTGAGTGTCTATCAAGTTTAGAATTAAAATTGAACTTGAAATTGAACTTTCCAGATGTTCAGTTTCGCATCTTTATCATCTGATAAACCTGATGGTAAATCACTCAGTGAGAAACAGCTCTTAACCAAAGGTAGGTGCTCAAATAAATGACGAAACAAATACTGATAGTACAAGATACAGACAGGAAAACAAAGTTTGTAGACTGTGTTTGAGGAGAAAACAGAAACAGAAAGGACTTACCTGCTGTGCGGCCCATCAGGACCATTTCCACTGTAATCAGTCATGTTGGAAGAGAAACACAAAGACAATATCTTTCTGCTGTGACCTCAGAAGATAGTTCCCCAAAACTCTCCCATCAACTCTGCCATCAACCCGACCTCCTGCAGCATCCACTTAGAGAAACTGTCACAAAATAATACCACCCTGTTCAAGAAAACAAAAAGAAATACAGCTTCCCAGAACACTTTGGAAACTTTTTCTCTGCTCTTTGAAGTGATGCAGTGTGAGGCCACCTCATGATGGGGTTGAAGCCCAAGCTAGAACACATTCTGTACCTCCACTGTCTTGTGGAACCAAAGAGGGTGATGTGAGAGGAATAACTGCTCTCTCTCTGTCAATCTCTAAGGAGGTGGAAAAAAATGCTGTTAGCATTCTCTCTGGGCTCTGACTGCGTAGGTTCTTTTTTTCTTTCTTTCTGATTTTCTTGGTGTGAGCTCTGTGAGCATTCTGTTAATTGTCTCCGGACCTCCTGCAGAGTGTGAGCTGTTCACAGTTGGATGGCTGTGAAGTTGTTTGCCCAGGCAGATGAGTCTCTGTGTGTCTCACTGTGTTTACAGGGTACATCTACAGTGTGTCACAGAAGCGTTAGAGAAAGCGTTGTGCGCTTGTGTTAGAACTGTGTGTCGGGGTGCATCAATACAGATCTTCGTGCGCCAGCAGCCATCAAATGTATTCCCAATCGTCAAAACAACAGAAGGAAAGCGAGGTGATGATTCATCTTAATGCTGTCATATATTGGTTATTCCATCCTCTCTGTCCTTGATCCTAGTAGTAAAGCAAAACCTGCAGGAACAGATAGACACTTCCTGGGAAAGCAAATGACAATGCCCAATGACTGAAGAATCAGTTCAAGGAGTAAAAGCCCCTCACCTGCCATGCTTTGTAAAATAGTTTGAAATGACTATTTTAAACTCTTTGCATGCCTCAGTTTTTTTTATTCAAGGTAGGTTGCCCCACATCAACAAGCAGGACTGGACTGTCGTTGTTCAGTACACTCACTTTGCCAGAACTGAGTCAGTTCCTGTCACATAGTCTGGCAAGCTTATGACATCAGCTAAAGCCATTAGCAAGCTAATGGTCAAAAGAAAACCTTCAGTGTCAATTTCAGTTAGATCTCTCCAAGCCTCAAATGATCTATGACATTTTCTATGGAAGACATGGCAACCTTTTTCACAATGTTCTCTCTGTACAACAGAAAACATGTTACAACCTGACTCAATTATTTTTAGAATATAATAAGATACAGACTTTACAAACAACACGACATTCAACACTGCACTCACAGGTTCTTATCATGCACACGTTATGAGCATAGGTACAACCCTGCATTGGTTGACTGTACTGCTGATTAAAACTGTTAGTGCTTCTGTTGGCTAGTTGAACAGCCTTTACCTCAGTCATTTGTTACCCTATCCCCACCTTACTGTGATCTGTGGTTATATCAAACTCTGCACTCAGACGTAGAACACATACTGGAAGCTCACTGTTTCCTTGTTTTTTTCCCAAAGGCTATGAACTTTTGCATGTCCAAACTACTTCACACCCAACATTGCATATTCTCAGGTACACCGCAATCCATCTGCCAAGTGTGAAGTTGCTGGAAGTGACAGCTGTCAAAAGAACACAACACTGAATATGACGCTGTATGTTTCTGCTGTTCATCTGCTCCATAAAGGAGAGATTAAGATCCAGCAGGAAACAAATGCATCGCCATGCATAACACGTTATGTTAGTATTTTGAATCACCATATGGAGAGGGCAAGATCTGCTGAATGTTTTCTTTTCATGATATCTACATTCTGTCATCCAAAAAAAAATCACATTCTTTAAATTTGAATCAGCAAGGGGGCGAAAAATGGTTTCATAACCACTGAACCTGTTAAAAGGTGTTTAATGGCAAAAAGCATGTCATGCAGCACTCCTTAGAAAATGCTTTTATGGGTCATCTACATGTCATTATACAATATGCTGTGTGAGAGGATGATGGACTATACGACTTACATTGATTCTTTCATTTCCATTACTGTTGATGCAGAACGATGGTGGCCCTGCTTTAATACTGTAAAGATCAATAGTTACTTTAAGTTTCACTCAACATGTATTATCCCCAGTCTCTAGTGTAGCCTGCTCAAAGTTGCCAACTCCTCCCAATACCTGCATGACCTGATGGCTGTAGAAGACTTCTGTGTTCAGAAATAAAGCATACCAACTGACTGCATGCCACCAGCGTCAAAGAACAGAAAGTTAGCAACAAGCTGGTGAAGATAATCATCGTTCAAGCTCTCACAGGTTGGTGGAGACCAACATAGAGCTACATTGAAAGTCAGGGGACTCAAAATTAACAGATAGACAGAAATTCCACAATTTCATTTAGCAGACACTTCTGTCCAAAGCGACGTATATCAGAGAGTAGGTACAAAACAGCCAAGGATCTAGAGAGGAGGAAACAACATCAGTAAGTGCAAAACGGACAGCTTTATCGGACACAGATGCTGCAAGGCATCGCACAGAGGCAAAGCAGAGTTGTTGCTTTTTTAGTTAATATATCAACAAAAACAACGACGGCTGCTCTTGAGAGTTCTAATCAGCATCAAAACCATCCTAAATATGGTCATATCATCATTAATATCATGGTCTTATCATCATTGTAATTGTCAGTAGTTGTCAATGAAAGAGCTTGGGTCTTCAGCTTTCTCTTAAAGATGCAAAGGGACTCTGCAGATCGAATGGTTTTTGGTTCATTCCACCACCAGAGGGCGAGAGAGAAGAAGAGTCTAGTTAGAGACTTTAGGGCCCTGTTGTAAAGGTTGGAACCTTTCATTGGCAGAGCGTAGTGGGTGGGAGGGAGTGTAGAACTGGATGAGAGAGTATAGGTACAGAGGAGCCGTTTTCTTGTCACCGTTTTCTAAGGGGGCAGCAGAGTTTTAAATTTGATGCGAGCAGTAACTGGGAGCCAGTAGAGTTAGTTGAACAGCTTAGTGACATGCATGTGCTCTTTTGGGTATAGGTTAAAGACCAGTTGCGCTGCTGCGTTGTGGATCATCTGCAGGGGTTTGATAGTGCATGTAGGAAGACCTGCCAGTAGGGAGTTGCAATAGTCAATGCGTGATATCACAAGAGCCTGAACCTGTGTAGCATGCTCTGACAGGTAAGGTCTGATCTTTCTGATGTTGTACAGGACAAATCGACATGACCGGGTGATCGAGGCCGCTTGAACCTTTAATGTTGGTCAACAGTAATGACAGGGCAGACTTTTTGGGCATGAGTTTGGTTGTACCAAGCCGCATATTGATCTGCGGTTGCATAGAGGGACTGGCTGGGATAACAAGGAGCTCAGACTTTGAGAAGTTACAGATGGTTTATGTGCCCATTAACAGCCCCACTAAGAAAGACTTGACAGTTATCTGTGAAACTGTCCAAAAGTAGTTAACTCTATTATTTAACCAGCCAGTACCAGCTCCATTAATGCTCAGAATGATTTATCTGTTCCCTACAAGTGGCTCCGTATTTCCAGACCACAGAACAAAAAATCCGAGGTTGTCCTCCAGATTCTACCCGACACAGTTCTTCACATATTGTTCTTTATGATTTATGTCTCTGTGTTATGAACCACATGTTTTTCCCTGATGCAGTGTGATAAAGCAACACCAAGAGAGAGCGATTATTAAATTAAGGCTTCATGTGTTCGGTTACGTAACTTTTTAACTATCCATCCCAATCCACTGTGGTCGAGCCCACACATACAGAAAGAGCAGGAATCCTCCCACTCTAGTTGGGAACAGTGCGCTTTATAGCAGCCCCTTCAAGTTAGAACAAGAGATGAACATGTAAATGTAATAATGTGTTTTATTTATACATCACTAAATAAAAAACAAATGATTCAGTTATTTTCATCAAAGTGAACCATAATAAGAAGAATTATAATCAAATCTTAAATTGAATTGAAGAATCCCTCAGATTGGTGCAGAATTAATTCAGCAGTCATCAGTCAATGTGCAACTTTTATAAGATTGACTTCCTGTTTAGTGACGACTCAGCACTTTTTAACCCCTGAAACCTTCCCGTGTGACTAAGATATGACAATCCTCCAATCTGTCTTGATTCAAAACGTCCTGTATTACATCCTACAGCATGCCAGCTGGTGTGGACCATTTCCAAGTGCCCTGATGGTCAGTGGTTGAATGCATATGTTGTGCATTTTTAAAGATTTATAGTTAAAGATTCTGTTTTTTTTGTCATGTATCTACCTCCATAAAAAAGACAAAACGCTGTTATCCCAGCTCCAAGCAGTGTGACAGAAAGACATTTGATTTGACCCTTAAAGAACACTGAAGGTCAAATCATTAAAAAAAACACTCAAGTAAGCTGCCAGGGTTTTTTCCTGCATATAATTATGAGCCGTCATAAAGTCTGACGGGTGTTTCATTTACAATATGGTTTTCAAATGATGGCACTGCACTGCAATGAAAAGAGGATGGGACAAAGGACGCAACTGGTAGTGAGAAGGTGTCAACTGTTGCTTTGTTACCTAGACACAGACATCGAGAGACGTGACAGACTGCTGCTGAAAGCCCTCACAGATCACTGTGATGTGTTTAGCCTGACTGGTCCTTTCTGAGCATTAGAACAGCGAAGATTGAGGTGGAGGTGTACAGAAACTATTCTGGGCCTCTCAACATCTTGGCAAGTGTGCGTACTGCAAAGTAACATGGTTTGACTTTTGCAACAGGCGAGATTAGAGCACATTTAAACTCCTAAATGCATCTTCAGTCACATGTTGATGGGAAGGATTAAGCATACCAAGAGGCTACTACAGTGTTTTATTAAAAGGCTTGTTTATTCCCTGCTGGTGTAGCTGCTCATAGCGCCGTATGAAAAGTTCATTTTCAAAAACAGATTCTTTGTTTGTCTTTTTTGTCACTTTTTTTATTGTTCCGTTTTTTAGCATTTGTTGTGCAATGGAGAGTCAAACAAGTGTTTCTTTATTTATTTTGTGTTTCTTTGTTTATTCAGACAATTTTCAAAGTCCGGCGTGGCGCTGTCCGAGGTACTGAAAGGTCAGGAGGGGAAGGACAGAAAAACAAGCTGCATTTCTGTTCAGTCTTTCTTGCTTTTCATGGATGTAATTAGCAATTTTGGACTAATAAGTATTTTGTTCCGCAGTTTTTTACATTTATTGAATGTGCACAACAGAGAGGTTCGAATGACGTTTCTGAGAGAGAGAGAGAGAGAGAGAGAGAGAGAGAGAGAGAGAGAGAGAGAGAGAGAGAGAGAGAGAGAGAGAGAGAGAGAGAGGAGAGAGAGAGAGAGAGAGGAAAGAGAGAGAGAGAGAGAGAGAGAGAGAGAGAGAGAGAGAGAGAGATTTTGATTTTACAAAAAACTTTATTAACACTTATTAACAATGATCAACACCATATTTTATACAACAATAACCAACAAAACAAACACTCATTATCACAACTTATTTTTCAGCTGCTAAAAAAAGGATTGAAGACGAGCTTCTCGTCTTCTACAGAGCAGATTATCGCTCCATAGCACCACGTTTCCACAAACTCTGTAAAATTGGCCATTGCAGTGTAAAACTTAAAATCCACCCAGACTCTGGCTCTCACTAAAGCCAGGAAGAGGTCAGTCACTTCCTGCCCTTGCCTGTTCTCCAACTCTCTTTTTCTGCTGAGGTAAATTGCCAGTTTTTCCTGCCCTGATAAAAAGTTTAAAAGTTTCCATTTTACCGCGTTGGTTTTTTTGTACCCTGCTCCAAAGATAAAAACTGTTTTAGACCACGTCTCATTAAAACCCATAAAAACCTTTGTTAAAACCCCAAACAGATGGCTGAGTCGGACACACTCTGAAAAACAGTGAAAAATGGTTTCAACAGACCCACAATAAAAACATTCATTAGACACAGAAGGATTAAAACGAGAGATAAAAGAGTTCACAGCTATCGCTCCATTTAAAATCCTCCATTGCAAATCACCAGATCTCTTGTTTAGAGGGCTTTTATAAAAAACCCTCCACACTGGCTTGATGTGGTCAGAAACTTGTAGCCATTTTCTCCATTTGGTGTCCACTCTTTTGCTCAACACATTCTCATTTAACACTTTTACACACACAAAAAACAACTCCTTACCTCTGACATTATAAAAGTTCAAACATTTATCATCAGATGATTTAGAGTGTTCATGTGGTACACTAGATTTCATTGTCAGGCCGATTTCGGGAAACGGGTCACTGTCATCAGGCACCTCCTTCTTGTTACAGTAATCCTGCAGCATCCCTTTCTCCTCCCCCGTCAGTCTGAGACGCAACAGTCCGAGTACTCTGCCCACGAAACGTGCAGACCGGAGACCAAGGGCAGAGGTCACTGCTGTGACATTGTTCAGTTCAGGTCCAGCCGTGTCCACAATCTGTCTCAGTGTGACATTAAAAGTGGAGGTGAGAGCATGAGTGAGGCCCATCAACGATGTGTCCTGTACATCCAGGCGGGCCCCGTAGATCAGAGGCTCCTCCAGCAGCCAGTGAAGGGACAGTGTGGGCTCCAGTCTTTTCCATAAAAACAGTTTCCAGGTTTTAAAAAGGCTCTGATAAAAAGCAGACAGGTTGCACAGATTAAAACAGTCAGTATTCATTAAAAACAGTGAAGAATCGAGTCCTAGTCCATTCACTTTTTTAAAAATGCTGCTGGCCACCTGTCTCCAGACCACATCAGCCGAGCCGGTGAGAAACTTCTGAAGAAACTGTATTCTGAAGGTGGCCACTCTGCTGGCCAGGTGGACCAGACCCTGCCCTCCTTCTTCCTTCGGTAAAAACAGCACAGCTTGTGGAACCCAGTGCAGCTTGTCCCAGAAGAAATCCACCATCACCGATTGCAGTTGTTTCAGGAGACCAGCAGGGGGGTCGACAGATGCCATCTTGTGCCAGAGTCCACAGGAGACCAAGTTGTTGATAATTAAAACTCTCCCTCTGTACGACATCTGTGGCAGCAGCCACCTCCACTTCTCCAGCCTCCCCTTCACTTTCGCCAACACCTCCTCCCAGTTTTTCTTTACAGTGAACTCATCCCCTAAAAACACACCAAGATATTTAAAACCATTCCTGCCCCATGTCAGTCCTGCTGGTAGTTTGGGCAGAGAATGTGAATTAAAACCCACCGCCAGCCCCTCACTCTTCCCCCAGTTCACTTTCGCAGATGAGACTGTGCCAAAGTCCTGCACAATCTTTTCTAATAAAAACACTTCTTTTTGGTTTTTTATCATGATAATGACATCATCTGCATAGGCCGACACAATAAAATGATTAAAACAGTGAGGTAAAATTAACCCTTCAATGGAAGACCGTATTTTACACAATAAAGGCTCTATTGAAATGGAATACAACATCCCCGACAGTGCACAACCCTGCCTTATTCCCCTCTTAATTTTAAAAGGGGCACTCAGTCCTCCATTGATTTTCAGTACACTCTCAATGTCCTGGTACAAAACCTTGATCATAGCAATGAAACCAGGGCTGAGACCAAAACTCTCCAGAACTTTCCAGAGGTAGAGGTGCTCAACCCGGTCAAAAGCTTTTTCTTGATCTAACGAAATGAGACCAAGATCTATGTCCAATGAACTAGAGACGTCCAAAACATCACGAATTAAAGACACATTGTCATGAATAGACCTGCCAGGCACACAGTAGGTTTGATCCTGGTGGATGATCTGGTCCATGACGTCCCTCAGTCTGTTGGCCAGAGCTTTGGAGAAGATCTTATAGTCACAGCAGAGCAGGGAAACAGGACGCCAGTTCTTTATTTCCTGTAGATCCCCTTTTTTCGGCAGCAGAGTGATAACTGCCCTCCTGCAGCTGAGGGGCAATGACTCTTCAGCCAGGCTCTCATTTAAAACAAACAGTAAATCCTCCCCCAGTTCATCCCAAAAAGTCTTAAAAAACTCAACAGGGAGTCCATCGATTCCAGGAGCTTTTCCTCCCTCCATGCTCTGCAGAGCTGCAGCCAGCTCCTGTAGCTGTAGAGGCTCTCCAATCAGCAGGTTGGAGTCCTCAGAGACACGAGGCAAACAGTCACAGAAAGAACCAAACAGATCACGGTTGTCAGTGTACTCACTGGTGTAGAGTCCGGAATAGAATGACGCTGCATGTCTCCGGATGTCTCCGACCTCTTTCAGCTCCTGTCCTGTTTCTGATCGAAGACCATGCATACATTTGCTCTGTCCATTCTTTTTCTCCAGTCCAAAGAAGAACTTGGACGGAGCATCCATCTGTGTCACACTCTGGAACCTTGACCTGACGAGGGCTCCCTGTGCTCTGGTGCCCAGCAGGTCTGTCAGGGCTTTCTTTTTAGCTTTGAGAACTTCAATATGTCCTCGATTTCCTGTGGAATCTATCAATGACTCAAGTTCCACAATATCAATCTCTAGAGCTTTAACAGATCTGGTAGTGTCCCGTGTGACATTGAGAGTGTACTGCTGACAGAAATCCCTGATTTCTGCCTTCCCACAATCCCACCACTGTCTTAAACACTTAAAATCAGGACGTGTCGCTCTAAAATTCCCCCATAAAAACCTAAAACTCTCTAAAAAGTTTTTATCAAGGAGCAGGGAAGTGTTAAAATGCCAAAACGCACTTTGATGTTTAAAATCACTAATTGAAATGTGACAAAACACTAAAGAGTGGTCAGTAAAACCAGCAGGCACGATAAAACATTTTTTAAAAATGTTCATCTGGTGTTTAAAAGAATAAAAACGATCCAGTCTGGCTAAAGAAATAAAACCCTCCCTAGTGTGAGACCACGTGTACTGTCTGTCTGTGCTGTTAAAAGACCTCCAAACATCAGTCAGGTCATGAGTTTCTATGACTTGTTTTAAAAGGCGTTTAGAAGCAGGATGAGGTTCAATGTGATTCCTGTCTACAGAGTCATCTTCAGTGCAGTTAAAATCCCCCCCTAAAAGCACAAAGACATCTGGAGTGACACTGTTTAAAAGAGTGTTCACTTCATTCAGGAAAGGGATCCTGTCTGCTCCTGTAGCTGGACTGTATACATTTATTAAAAAGAGCTCACACTGTTGGTAGACAGCCCTGACCACCAGCAGCCTCCCTCGTATCACCTCTGTCACCGTGTACGAGACAGGTGCACACTTCTGAGAGAACAGAACAGCTACCCCCCCCCTACTGCTGCTACTGTGGCTCAGTACAACCTGACCCCCCCATTCTCTCTTCCAGTCCACCTCATTACAGGTGTCACTGTGAGTTTCCTGCACAAACATTACATCAACATGATTCATTTTCATCTCTTCGTACAGCAATGCTCTCTTTCTGGCGTCTCTGGCTCCATTTAGATTCAAAGTCCCTACTTTATAATTACTCATGGAGAGAGATATAAAAAGTGTGACGCACAGAAACAAACACATCTGTATTTTAACAGATAAACTAGGATTCTTTGGTTTCATCATCATCATCACCATCATCATCACCATCATCATCATCATCATCATCATCATCAGCAGCAGCATCGTTACGCAGTTCCTCTTTCACTCTGGACACCAACTTCTTTAATCTATAAATGTCTTTATCAGTGAAATGTCCTTTCCCTTTATCTCTAATGTGCTCTCTGGCTGACTCAATGAAAAGTCTTTTGTCAGGGAAATATTTTTCTACTTTAACATTCCACATATTAAAGGTTTTCTGTAGAAACCGTTTGAATTTTTCCACACTGTAGTCTCTCTTGTTTTTCTGTCTCTGAGAGTATCTACAGTCAGATATGTCACTGTCAGTAACATGAGGACAGTCCTCATCAGCACTGACCTCTGACCCTGGATCAGATTCTTTTGATTTGTTTGCTGTTTTTCCTTTTGCTTTCTTTGTTGTTCTTTTCTTTTCTTCTTGTGAACTATTTTCACCATTCTTTGATTTCCTTTTGGAGCGAGGAGTACTAAGAAAAGACTCTTCTTCCTCCACCTCCATCTCCTCACCTGTCTGTTCATTAACCCCACCCCCCTGTGTCTCCTCACCTGTCTGTTCATTAACCCCACCCCCCTGTGTCTCCTCACCTGTCTGTTCATTAACCCCACCCCCCTGTGTCTCCTCACCTGTCTGTTCATTAACCCCAGCCCCCTGTGTCTCCTCACCTGTCTGTTCATTAACCCCACCCCCCTGTGTCTCCTCACCTGTCTGTTCATTAACCCCACCACCCTGTGTCTCCTCACCTGTCTGCTCCTTACCTCCTCCACCCTGTGTCTGCTCACCTGTCTGCTCCTTACCTCCTCCACCCTGTGTCTCCTCACCTGTCTGCTCCTTACCTCCTCCATTCTGTGTCTCCTCACCTGTCTGCTCCTTACCTCCTCCACCCTGTGTCTCCTCACCTGTCTGCTCCTTACCTCCTCCACCCTGTGTCTCCTCACCTGTCTGCTCCTTACCTCCTCCATTCTGTGTCTCCTCACCTGTCTGCTTCTGACCTCCTCCACCCTGTGTCTCCTCACCTGTCTGCTCCTTACCTCCTCCACCCTGTGTCTCCTTACCTGTCTGTTCCTTACCTCCTCCACTCTGTGTCTCCTCACCTGTCTGTTCCTTACCTCCTCCACTCTGTGTCTCCTCACCTGTCTGTTCCTTACCTCCTCCACCCTGTGTCTCCTCACCTATCTGCTCCTTACTTCCTCCACTCTGTGTCTCCTCACCTGTCTGTTCCTTACCTCCTCCACTCTGTGTCTCCTCACCTGTCTGCTCCTTACCTCCTCCACCCTGTGTCTCCTCACCTGTCTGTTCCTTACCTCCTCCACTCTGTGTCTCCTCACCTGTCTGTTCCTTACCTCCTCCACCCTGTGTCTCCTCACCTGTCTGTTCCTTACCTCCTCCACCCTGTGTCTCCTCACCTGTCTGATCCTTATTCCCACCACCCTGTATCTGCTCACCTGTCTGCTTCTGACCTCCTCTACCCTGTGTCTTCTCACCTGTCTGCTTCTGACCTCCTCTACCCTGTGTCTCCTCACCTGTCTGCTTCTGACCTCCTCCACCCTGTGTCTGCTCACCTGTCTGCTTCTGACCTCCTCTACCCTGTGTCTTCTCACCTGTCTGAGTCCCACCTGCACTGGATCCCTCAGCTTCATCTTTGTATGGACATGCTCTGATCAGATGCCCCTCCCTTTTACAGTGAAGACATTTCATGTTTTCAGAAGTGACATAAATCACATAATCAAAGTCCTCCACCCTCAGGTTGAAAACAAGATTAAGCTCCTCGTTTCTTTTGTTTAAGATCATGTAGACCTGACGTCTGTGTGAGACCACATGACTGAGCTGCGGGGCTTTACAGCCCGACGGCAGCTTCTTAATGGGAGAGACTATTTTCCCGTGTCTGGATAACTCCCTTTGCAGGAAGTCATCACTGATAAACGGCGGACAATTAGACACAATAACCTTCCTAGAAGGCAGAGACAGAGACGACACGGGAACGAACGTGTCATTTATGACCACTCCGTTTTCTACCACCGCGTTCGCCTTCTCCACGCTGTCTAAAAACAGCACCACCGCTCCATTCATCCGGGCCGCAGATTTAACACTCTGCGGCCCCACTACCTCAGCAACAGCCAAAGAACATTCATTCACGGAATAACGAGAGGCCCCGGCGATCTTTACACCGTGCCTTCTCGTTAATCCCGTAAAATCGACACCCATTTCCTCCTCCACACGTGCACACACACCTCAACACGCCGACCAGCAAAACGCTGGTCGGCAAAAACACACACACACACCCCGCAACTACACTTTAAACAGATCCCAGTAACAATAAACACTCACCCAACACAACTAAACCATAGATTAGTTTAGAAAAAGTTCGAATTAGTAACACTCACTCAAGAGCTCCGCACACTCTCACACACCAACTCTCAGCACCTCCACTCAGAGAGAGAGAGAGAGAGAGAGAGAGAGAGAGAGAGAGGAGAGAGAGAGAGAGAGAGAGAGAGAGAGAGAGAGAGAGAGAGAGAGAGAGAGGAGGGATAGAGAGAGAGAGAGAGAGAGGAGAGAGAGAGAGAGAGAGAGAGGAAAGAGAGAGAGAGAGAGAGAGAGAGAGAGAGAGAAGAGAGAGAGAGAGAGAGGAAAGAGAGAGAGAGAGAGAGAGAGAGAGGAAGAGAGAGAGAGAGAGAGAGAGAGAGAGAGAGAGAGAGAGAGAGAGAGAGAGAGAGAGAGAGAGAGAGAGAGGAAGAGAGAGAGAGAGAGAGAGAGAGAGAGAGAGAGAGGAGAGAGAGAGAGAGAGAGAGAGAGAGAGAGAGAGAGAGCCATACATAACCCAACGAGGAAAGATGTTTGTTTACGTACACTTTTGATTGGTCTGGTTGTTCCAGCATAGAGATCAGCAGAAGCTCACACATCTTTCAAAATTAACATCCAAAACATCCAAATTCTCTCGTGCAGATATTTTCACTGAGCATCTCAAAAGGTACGGAAACTCAAAAACACATTTTCCTGCGATTAACTGTGAGTGCACTCACTCTTTCTACTCATTGAGATTGGTGAGAGAATCAACTAGCTGCAGTCAGGTGTGTTTGTGTCTGATTGGCTTATATAAGCCCCCCAGGTGTGGGGGGCTTATATAAGCTCTGGGTCTCCAGTGCTCTGTGCTGACTCATTATCTCACCTTCAGAGGTAGTGAGAGGTTCTCATTTTGTTTTCTGTGTGTCTATCTAAACACCAACAAATAACTTTCTGTGTATTAGTTTTGAGTTGCTAGTCTCCCAGAGTATAACTGGGGTCTACAGCCTTTAAGGCCTCCCTGGTAACCTTTGCTTTTGTTTAGTGTTTGTTTAGCTCTCCTGGACACTTTAGTTTTGGAGTCAGCTGCTTGGCAGCAGTGGTGTAGTTAATTGTTTTTGGTGCTTTATTGAGTTCAGCTTGTTTTGGCTCTCTACATATTTGTTGTTTTTTCCCCTCTTCAATCTATCGCTTGTAATTTTTGTAATTATCCTTCTTGGATAACTTTGAGACACCCCGGGCTCCGCCCCTGCGTCCCACTCCCCCGCCTCCTTACATTTACAATTCATTTTTTTAAAGTGAAGAACTGCTCAAAGTTACTGAAAACATGCAAACTTCTGTCACTACAATACATTTCAATGCTTCAAACCTTAAACCCACACTCAGCGACTGTCACAGTTCATTGATGTTTATATTCCAAGTCATTTAGATTCTACCACGCAGCGTATGCCTCATAAATCATGTCTGCTTGACTAAGAGGACATAATAAGCATTTCATTTAGTGCCCGGCACTGAACAAAGTGACAGTAATACAGTTTATTATAATGCCTTTTATCAGATTACCACTGCTTTAGTTCTCATTATTCTTCTCAGCCCGTTTAAATACAAGTCATTCCTGACATCATTTAAAGTGTCTGTGTGGACTTATTGTGCACAGGAGGAGTGCGGTGAGTCCCACGCTCTAGATTTGCCCCATTGGCCTCAAAATCTCTCGCAACTTGGTTGAAATCAATGCAGTTACACAGCGACAGCATTAGGACTGTAGTTTAGATACAAGCAGGGACGGCTAGCAGGGCGGAGTCCTCCCTTTTTATACAATAACGATGAGAAAATAGTTCTTTAAATAACTTACAACAGATTATTGCACATTTTGGATAAACCTGGCAGAGACACTAAACCTGATAGTTGCAACAAAAACATGAAATATCTCTTAATGGGCTCATTATTTTATTCCTTTCCCATTCTGGTGCAGTAGCTCAGTCTGTCGGGACTTGGGTTGGGAATCAGAGGGTCGCTGGTTTAAGTCCCGGTACAAACCAAGTCTAGAAATTGGTCTGGTAGCTGGAGAGGTGCCAGTTCACTTCCTGAGTACTGCCAAGGTGCCCTTGAGCAAGACACCGTATATCTACTATCTTCATTTAATTTATGTGACAGGTGTCAAAGCATCATTTGGGCTAAACTCAAACAGCCCATAGAATCTCTAAACCTAAGACACACTCCATTGTACTTTGTCAAGAAGGAGGGTTGTTTCTTCTAACAACATGACCATGAATCAGATGCTAATTTCATTTTGCTCATTAAGTTTCCATTTTGTGTTAGCATCAAGCTAACAAATTAAGATCCTAGTCCATGTGATGTCATATACAGCATCACGTCAGCCCAGGACCAATCACGTGATGAAACAACAGCACAAGTGAAAAACATGGAAGGAATCTTAAAGGGCTGATGGAAGCTTTCATCACAGGTTTCTATCATGCTTAATGTGTCAGCTGAGCTGGAGATCCAGGAGTGATGTTACATATTTCACAACAAAGCATTTTAAAGTTGATGAGTTTTCTTCATCAAACATGAAATACTGAACAGAAATACTTCAAGAGAAAGATGATAGCAGAGAAAGGAATCAGTAAAAGCACCACGGACGTAATAAATCTTTACTTCCCTTCCAGTCCTGCCACACACACACACACACACACACACACACACACGCACACACGCACACACACACACACACACACACACACACACACACACACACACACACACACACACACACACACACACACACACACACACACACACTCAAACTTTAAGTAAGAGCCATTACCAGATGCCGACCTGGTAAGAGATTTCAAAAGGGGAATTGTCTGATGCCAGTCTAATAGCAGAGGAACATAAACAAAACAAGGTTCTAATGTGCTGATGAATGAGAGGAGAGAGGCAGACGCTCAATGACAGCGAGCGACGTGATGTGAATACAAGATCAGATGCTGCTGTGAAACAAGACTTCCCTCACAATGTGATGCACTCTTTAGAGATTCTTCAATGCGCATGAAGGACCAAAAGTTCAGGGACAGGAGTGGACACAGATCCTGAGAAACAGGAACAGATGGAGAGAATTAATCTGTTGTTCAACACCTCAGCACACTTTAGTACTATAGTACAAATAGAAGACAGGTCCTTTTAACAATGGCTTTTCAAGGTCATGTTTTACAGATCAATCAATCAATCTTTATTTGTATGGATCCAATTCATCACAAATGTTATCTCGAGACACTTTACAAAAAGCAGGTAAAAGACCTCACTCATTGCTATATAACAAAGACCTGACGTTAATCCATCATGAGCACAGCACTAAGCAACATTTAGCAAGTTATAGTGGAAGAAAAAACGTCCTTTTAAGAGGCCGAAATCTTGGACAAAAGCAGACTCATGATGAACAAGCCATCTGCCGAAACTGCGACAGGTTTGAAAAATTGGGATAGAGGGAGATGCAGAAAGAGGGATAGGGACAAACAGAAGGGGTCCATAGCAGCAGGCCGTCCCCACCAACAATCAAGAGGAACCTGCGAGACGAGAGAGCTCAGGAGCTCCCAGGAAAGCGCCGATGTGGACTCGTAGGACTTTGGAGGAGTGCACTGAATGAATTCTTAAAGTAATTTTACAGCAATGCTCAAGAAAAATGTGAATTTAAAGATAGATGACGCTTACATTAAGTCATTCTTTCAGTGCAGTGGTTGTCTTCAACTTTTGCAACAAACATAATGAAGTTTAAGATGACCTTTGATCACTTTGAGTGCAAACCCCCTTCACATGTTTAATGAAGGATGACATTCAGGAGCACTGATTGGTGGTCGACATGTAGCTACAATTCATTACACTTCACTTATAAAGTAAGTCTCATCAGTACCCTGTGTAGTGTTATTCACAAAGACCAACCCTTATTACAAACATTAGCATGCAATGAAAACTTCCTTTGAGCAGACAGGCACCTTAAACCTGCAGCTGCAGAAAAAAAAGGCCTTTTGTTGTGTATGACTTCTACACTACATGAAGATCATCATCAGAAAGTGCTAACCTTATACGCACTGTATTAAATGTCACTGAACCTCAGTATCACCTCAATGTCACTGTCACTAACGCATGACATCATTTTAGCCGTAATGGATTTTCTTATCAACGCTCAAAAATGTCTCCTGAAAATGAAGATCTTTTTGTCTGAAGATGAACTGAACTGTGTGTTTGCGTCAAATTGTGAGACATGATGTTTCTCCTCTTGTGGTTTCGGCTTATCTCTCATTAGTAATCGTCAGCTGGTTCACACACAGAGCATGTGTATCTCTTCCAGGCAAAATCACTGAAGTATTGATCAGCTGCTTTACATCCTCGCTGCTGCTCCTGGGCAGACTCGGAGCGAGACACTTAGCTGATCTATATCGAGCAATGAGGACAAACGTACGGAGAATCTGCTGCACCAAATAAATACTTCTTTTGTTCTCTCAGTCACATTTACTTCATTTTTAAAGCTGTGGAGTTTTTGGGGTTTTGCAGTGAAATATCTCCTTACACAGACAATCCCACTTAATGAGAATGAAATCAGTCCTTTGATGGGACATGTTCAGGATGACAAAGCACAAGTTGGAGATTCAAAACTTGGAAAGAAATTTGAAGAAAGGAAAGGCACACCCGGATCCAGCATTAGTTTGCAACACACAAGGAAGTCATTTTGGTGTTCAAAATAATTCAATGGGCTCTTTCCTCCGCAGGCAGAATCCACTGGAGCACACAAATCACTTGAGGCAAATCTATTAAGTTAAGGTGCAAAGGACTGACGTTTGGATTCTGCGTCTTCCTGAGTCAAAACAAAACAAGTAATTTTGTGTCTTTTGACGTGTTTTTAACCAAAAAAAGGATCAAAATACAAAATGTGATCACAAACACATCCATTATCTAGACATCAGTGCAGAAACAGGCCGGTCCTCATCAGTGATTCCTCCTCCTCCATCACGTCTTACAGCAGAAGCTGCTTTCCCTGGCTGATGTCAGGGTGGAGTAATTAACATTTATCAGTCTCAAAGTGAGACCTTTACTCCACGAGGGGAGAACGATGTGCTAACATGCTGTGGTCTTTACTCTCCCACTGCTCTGCTCCCTCAGACATTAACCAACAACAGGCAGTCAGGGAAAGAGCTCAGATCAAGGTTCAACTACCATCATGCTGTAATACGCTGTAGAGCAGCTAATACTGACAGACTGCACAGTTTCATATGGCTGCTCTCTGAGCAAAGTTCATGACCAGTAAGACTTTAGTAATGTTGTATTGTGAATAAAAATGAAATTATAATTCCCTGAACATGAAGATACATGAATAAAGAGCAGGCTGAAGTCATGATTTACTCTTCTTTAGTTTGTTTATTCCTTCTTGTTGCTTGGTTGTGATTTCCTCTTTTTTGTATCCTTGTGTTTCTCTACTTCCTGTGTATTTTTCTGTTGATAATCCTGAGTTTAGTTTTCTGTTTCCTGTTTTATTTTGTAGTTCTTTCCTCCTGTGTATCATGTCTAGTCTTACTTCTTCCCTCCCTTTTAATTGCCTTGCTCAGTTTCACCTGTCTTGTCCCTCACACCTGTGTTTGATTGCTCCTCTGTATTTAGTCTCTCTGTGTTTCTTCCCTTCTGTGCCAGTTCATTGTCAAACTTTCCCCGTGATCTTAATGTCCTCGCTGCTCCTTCTGTTTCTTCACCTGTTTCACATTTTTGTTAATTTTTGGACTTTGAAAGTTACTTTTCGCTTTAGCCTTTGGCCTGTTTGTTAAATAAGTTCTTTGGTATTTGTCTGCACATGACAATAATGGTCCATAATCAAAATGACGTGCAGTAAATTCACATGCCTTAGACTTTCCTTTTGTTGTAGTGAGGACAGAGAGGCAGCCGTTATCACGACTCAAAGGGAAATCCTCTGAAAGCCGTGGTTCAGACAGCATGCTCCTTCATTAGTTAAGCACATTGGCTTTAATCACGCTTAATGCTGACAGCTAAACGTAAAGAACCCCCACAATATTTAGATGCTGCTTTTACTGTATCATCTACTGTAACTAGTGAAATGTGGTTTTGGCAGCCTTATATAAAATCTCCAATAGTGTTCAAGAGATTGTTGTTCTCGTTGATGAAAGCTAATATCAAGTGTGATGACTATTTCCACTTTCTTTATTGTTTTCTCATCAGGCTTCTCCATCGTCATCCAAATCTGTATTAGCTGAATGATAACCAAGAACAATACAATGAACTTTTATTCTGTTTCACTTAATTACTTTAAAATCTGTGTGTGTCCCAGGTCAATGTACCCTTCAGCTTCTGAATGAATGAACAATCTTCCAGTCGTTAAATCACCTCAGACTGGCTCCTCACACTTTGAGACAGAGACGAGAGTGGACTACAACTAAACGATTTTGATGAATCATGAGGTCGCTCAAAGAGTCATAAAAGGACACTGAAACCTGAACCAAGTGAAA
Source organism: Tautogolabrus adspersus (assembly GCA_020745685.1). Lineage (NCBI taxonomy): Eukaryota > Metazoa > Chordata > Actinopteri > Labriformes > Labridae > Tautogolabrus > Tautogolabrus adspersus. The sequence goes on along the minus strand of CM036549.1, from coordinate 29,189,029 downwards.
CTCAAGGGGACAAACATCTGTATTTGAATTATATAGAAGACAAGCCATGCATCTTGACACTGTTACTATTAGCACAACAGCTACTCTATGCTAATGATGTTGCTGCAGCCTGACAGTAACATGGAAGTGCTTCTACCTGCACAGAACGGAAAACAAATTGTTTTCTTATTGTGTATAAAAATGGGAAGAAAAGGCTGAAATATTCTGTAATAGATCAACAAGTAACTGGTGAGAGACTTTACCCAGAGCTAAGAGAGGACTGTGACATGGAGAATGTATTTGCAGGTGGTGAAAGCCCCTCGAGTGTCTCTGTAATCCTTCCCTCTGCAGCCCCGCCAAACATCATTCCCCGTTGTATTCCTGGCTAAGTGGGACAGACAGCAACAGATTGCCTTACAGCCCATTTACCCGCAGACGCAAAGGCCTCTGTGATCCACTCAGAGCTGTTTAGAAGGCTAACGGCAGCACACTCTACCTGTAACTTCCATCGAAAATCAGGGATGCAAACTCACGGATTAAATGCTATGTGTTCACATTGTTTTTATCCAGTCAAAGGAGATGTTAAAGAAACATTAAGAAACCAGGACTGAAAATGTCTCAGTTCTGCAAGCAGCCAACACATCATGTATTCAACTTTGAGGTACAACATATATTTTAAGAGACATGTTTTGTATGCATACAAGCTGATTCAAGACCAGACTGTCCTGGGGCCCGTTTCTGAAAGCAGGTTTTGTTCAAACTCTGAGTCAGTTAACCCTGAAATGACAGAAACTCTGGGTTTTCTGTTTCAGCGGGGGAGGTCACTCAAACCCGAGAAAGAGGGGTAACTCAAGCCCGTTCCAAACGGAGAGGTTTCTTTTGCTCCGAGTCAGTTACTATGGTAACTGAGTCTGTGAACCTAACCTGGTCGGGAGCAGGTTTTCTTCAGTGAACCCCGAGTTGCTCTCCGACTCTTCCTTCTTTCAGAGCCAGAAACGCCGTTCTATTTCCTCATTTCTTCATCCAGTCCGTTTGGCTAGTGTTAGAGATTCCCCGTTTGTCTGAGTTTTGTGAACATGGCGTGTCCTTTTCTCGAGGACCCCATAGCTGAAGGAGCTGCATTACTCCGCAGGGAGTTGCATTAACGTAGGGAGAGAATTTTGAGGCCCTGGCTGGATGTTTTATCATTTCCAGACTATTACCGTTTTTCACCACAATCCATAATATATATCCAGAATCTAACTAAGCCTCACATCACCAACGTCACCCATCGTGGCCGTGCTCTGACATCCGTGCAGATACTTTGTGTTGCATTACGTTTTTTTGCAATTGGTAGTTTTCTTTACAACATGGGCGATGCTGAGCACATTAGTAAGGCAGCTGTCTGCAGAGCTGTGAGGAAAGTCTGCAGAGCTCTAAAACACCTCCTGTACATTTTGATTGTGTTTCCTGGGCAGAAACCTTTGAGGGTCATCAAAGAGGAGTTTAAATGATTTAGAAATCGATTTTAATTCATTATAAATGATATTATGTTGATGACATGGTGCTGTGAACTCAGACTAGGACTAATGATTTCATTTTTGTTTAAGGATTGTGATTGGTTGCATTGATGGAACTCATATTCCCATCACGGCTCCATCACAAAATGAAGCAGATGATGTTGATAGGAAGTCCATCCACAGCATTAATGTGCAGGTAGATTGACTTGTCACAAAATGTCAAAGTCTGCATCTCAAAATTGCAACTAACATATCTCCTTCTGTGCTCAAGATAATATATGATGCTGCATATTTAATAACCAGTTTGGAGGCAAAGTGGCCCGGGTCCATGCATGACTCAAGGATGTATCGGGGGTCTACCTTGAGCAACAAACTATATACACATCATTGACATATCATCTTTCTTTTCTCAGAATCATCACAGGACAAGTTGTCTGTATCCATCTATAAACACACACTCTTCCCTCTGGAACATGTCCCTTCATCAAACCCATCCTTAAACTCTGGCCAGAACTCCTCCTGATTGACACCAAAGTACAGAACAACATCTCCTGCTCTGCATCCTCTCTCTTTTTTTCACATTAAGCCCCTCTGTGACTGGCTTTGACAGCTTCTATGTTTGAGCTGATGCAACATCCTTCAGTTTGATCAATGATACCACTAATAATAACCGGCATACTGTCACCTCTGTCTCATCATCCCAACCGGCACAGCTAGGGGCAGCTCCCTGCAGTTGCCTCCACAGATCAGGGCTCCATTAGAAAAGCTATTTACCCTCCTTTTTCCCCCTCAGGCTTCTCTTCACTTTGTTTGCCCACTAAAAGACACCATGGAGGATACTCAAGCAGAAAAATGTCTGCTGCATGTGCCAGACTTGGCTTTGAAGAAATTCTGAAACATATAAATATAAATATACAGATACAGTTTATTTCTTGTATGAATGTGTGTATTTTGTTCAGATGTTATTGGCTGAAATCTCTGGTTCAACCCTTCAGCCTGCATTGAAGGCATGAAAACAGGAGGCGGTTCCGTAAATGATGCTCCCTGACACCCCACCCCATTACAGCATTCACTAAAACCAATCATGACAGAAAGAATAACCATTGCATCACTGTCCTCCTTTATCATAACCACTTCCATATGAATCACCTGCTTCTCTGCCAAGGAGAAAAGATGATTGGTCTGTAAGCAGACATAAAGCCACACCCCGCCTGCCACCACCATCCCACCAAGGCTTTATCGGCTATGGCAGTGAGATGATGCAGCATGAGCAATAAATGCCTCAGATCTCAGGGCCCTGAATCTGGTTGCTCCATCAGCCTAAATGAAGCATTAAAAGAGTTGCTGAAAAGCGGGCTGGGATAAGTCCATCTGATTTAGCCCAAAAATGGTTGTTGATAATTTGGCATTGTTTGGTGCTTCTCATTGGGTCCAAATATAGCCAAAGAAAAGTCTTTGATAATTGGGCTGTGTTTTGTCCGTCTTATGTGGTCTGAATTTAGCCCAAAATGGGTCATTAAAAGTTGTTCATCTTTTTTCACAGTCTTGAACAGTTCAAAGACAAACTGGACCTCCAGTTGGATGGTGTACTGAGCAATCGTATCCCTCCGAGCTCTTCAACCTTTAAAAATAGAAAAAAATTAACGAACTCCTGTGGCCTCAGAAACGTGAGAGTCTATATCCTGTTCTCATTTTTCACTGTACAATATTCCTGGTAAAACCTGAATCAGAAATAGCCTACTTATTTAATCCCAAAGTTCAGTAAAAAGATGACAGATGTCTAGGACTTTGGAAAACCAAATCTTTGGAGACTAGTGGAAAGATTATTCATGATACTGTTGATAATGCAAAGAGACATGACACTGTTCACAAAGATGCAATCTGTTCCAAAGTTTACCTGCCCTGCATAATCCATATCCACTTTTTCCCAAGGTCATCAAAGAAATGTACAAACTCAATGAGTATTAGATTTGGATAAATAAGCATTACTACATCAGAAAAGAGAGACGCTCAAAACGTATGAATTGGAGTTGGAAGCACTTTTTCTCTGATGTTCGTTATAAGACATTTATGTTACTGTCATTAATAAAGTGAACGTTGTATATGACTTTTTAAAATCACGATGGCTCCAATGGGATGCTTTAATTTAGCACAATGAGCTCTGTAAATTCAGCATTCATTGAACAGGGGATGAAAAAGCTATCTTTAATGATAATGTTGCCAATCAGTCCTGAAGAACACCGAGAAATGACTCGAGTGGATCTGGCTGTCTGTTATCAGAGGAGCTTCTCTCCAGGTAATTTTACTGCAGCAAGCGTTCCCGGAAGACAGAGTGAGAAGAGAAAATGTCATATTTCCTCCACCACTCTTTAATTCATGAGTCCTCTGCCTTATCAGACCACTGGAGTCCTGACCTGTTTTACTTTCTGCAGGCGTCCATTGTGTGAGTGGGAGTTCTTCCCCCTGACGACTTCTGTTTTTTCCCTTCGCTAACTCGCTGCTGGTCGAGGTTTCTGAGCTTCCCCTGAGAGACTGATAACACCTCACACATATGAAGTCAAGGAGTTAGGGTGGAATAAAAGTTTCCCTAAATTTGATAAGCATTTCATGGCGCTCAATTTTCTCCCCCTGCACCTACCAGCAGTCTACTTCATTGTGAGTAAAAATAGTAATTTCAACATTACTGGTGAAGTGGTGTACTTTAAAGAAGTACTAGACTGCTTGACTGAAAAAGAAAGTCTAGTTTACCACGACTTGGCTCCCACATGTTATGTTTTAGTGATCATTTATTTTAAGAAAAAACATCACAGTACACTGATATCTTCAAAACTGAAAGTACCACTTTAAAGAGCAACAGTGGGGCAAGAAACACAGGGCATCTGTAAATGCTCTTGGTATAATGTATTAGTCAGGTACAGCACTTTGGTCAGCTGTTACTGTTTTAAATGTGCTTTTTAAAAACACTTGATTGAAGAGCAAGGACTCAGAGGCAGAATCAAACGCAGGTTTCACTTCACAGGACATCAGTCAGCATCACAGAGGTATCCAAAATGACAATCAAACACAAAACCAAAAACATAACCATGTCAGATCACAAAACTCACCGGGAACTTATACAAAAGCAAAGGCAGGAAAGCTGACACAAGGGATCCAAACAAACTGGCACAGAAGGTGGAGAACACAGAGACTTTGTACTCTATGGAAGAGGAGACAAATAAACACATGTGAGACACAGAGCGATGCAGGTAAAAACACAGGAGGGCAGACAGTGCAGGACCTGAAACAAGACAAATGGGAGTACCAACATAAAACAGGATGTAGGAGCCATGAGCTACAAGGACAACACATAAGGGAGCTTGTAGAGACCTGAGACCATCAGACCATCAAGTTATTTGGAACTGAAACAGAGACAGTGACATTACAGCGTAATTTGACCAATTTAAACTTCTATGCTCAGCATTATTTGCAGACTTGCTGGCTCTACTTTGTCCTCCTTGTTGTAGTTTTGCAAATGAACCTAAGCACTGAGAGTGCTCACTTTTACCTTCTAATACAATGCTAGATTGTCTGGCTGTAGTGTTGGCTTGTTTACAAGCTCTCTCATTGTCTGAATTGCCATGTGTCTTTAAGATGTGTTGCCTTAAGATAATTGGTTAGTTTTGTGAATACAGTGTTCTTATTACTAATAGAAAGGATGTCAATAAGTGCACAGAAAAGCCATACTGAAATAATCAACAATAATCCTTACACTCTTCTACTTGCATATTTGCTAAATGTCCGGACGCTTTCCAGTGGACCAAATAACACAAATCAAGTTTATGGTAATGATCTACCCATATAATAATCCTGTCTGTGTTTTAGTCTAATCAAACAAACAAACATCATTAAGAAGAGGATTAGATTGAAGCTGAGCTTTTAGTTAAATTCATGAGTCATAAAACGGATCAGAGCAGGAAAATACGTTTACAGCCGTCAGTGAAGGAAGCCAGATAGATTAGTGAGTTTACCTTACTGAAATATGCAAAATGTGAGCTGAAGAAGAGCAAAACTCAGCTAGATAAACTCTATAGCCAGTGTTTAATGTTGCTTAATGGATGTTTGAGTCAATGTGCTGCTTGTGTGGAATACGGCGTTCCATCAATCAGCTGTACACTAATGTTTTAACTAGGGAGGCACAGCTGTCATTTGTCTCGGCTGTCATTGCAGACTTTCTCTATTTGCATTGATGGTCACAGAGAAATAATGTAACCTAGAAAGAGAATGGTGGGAACGAAAAGAAGGATGTGTGTGTGTATGCATGTCGTGTCTTTGGCCTGCATCACAGAGAGATTCAAGCAACTCTAAAAGAAACACAGAAATGTTCTTATTTGTGGGAATTTTACAGAAATCCAGAAGCTGTTTTAATAAAGAGTGAACTGAGTCATGTTGATGCAGTCACCAGATTACAGGTTCATTCTGTAAGCACAAGTAAAATAAGTTTTGGTGTAAAAAACATTTTTCATTATATATTAAAAGTTTAATATTTCATATTGTTTTTATATTTGTAACTGTTAGTGCACGTGTTTTAGTGCGACAGTAAAGAAGTCACTGAAGGTGGCACTATGCAGTCCACCACATATAACTCTCTATAAAGAGTTTGTGATTTCTGACTCCACCATTGTTACATTTCCTCAAACATATGGTATTTTGTTATGATGGAGAAAGAGGTTTGGGAAATGCAAAAACAGAGAAGAGAAGGGGGTTAGAAAAGCAAGAGCTAACAGAGATAGAGAAGGTGGTAATAAACTGAAGACAGAGTCAGACCATCAAACACACACACAGAAAAGCCTGATCTGGGTTAAATACAGGTTTGGCCCTCGTCAAGCTGCTCCTGGTCACCGGGAGGTCAAGCCAGCCGCATCCATCAACCAAGAAACGCAGGATCGGCTCTTAAATGTCCTGGTTCCTCTCCTTCCAGCCTCTACAGAGTGATGACGGCCTTGTGTGAGATAAAGGCCGATCCATTGGACTGATTTGTGGCCAGTGGGGCAATTTCAATATCTGTCTTTGGAGTGATGCATTAGAGCCCTGTTTGAAAAGGTCTAGTTTGCCTTGTGGCCATAGGGGATGAAAAAGCAGTAGTCGCTATTATGTTGTCCTCCTCTCAATCCACACAAAACAAGGCTGGAGGAAAAGAAGACACACATAATGTCGAGTAGGCAACAGGAGTGTAATGCTAGACATCGGACTGTCTTTGATCATTAGCACACATCCTGTTCCTTTTTAAAATGATTGCCACAAAAACAATTGAGTAAGCAGTATAGGCTGTTCAACAGAATGGTATATTTCTATCCAAATCAATATGCTCAATTAAGGTGCATTAAAATAAGAGACAGAAGAAGTACGTTGGCTTCCTGTCAGTCCTTCCTCTGGACTTAGGCTAACTCTGGATAACTGTTGAAGACAGCTGAAGAGAAAAGTCAAACTATGGCTCTCAACACAAACAGACTTTATGTCAGGTCCATTCTTCTGCTGAGCCCTCACAGCCAGTGGTGTCGTGCAGGGTAAACGCAGGTATACGGAGTATACCCACTTATTTATCAGTCTCCATAGAGTATACGTATACCCACTTCTAAATCCCCGCTGATGCACCCGAGTGTTTGACTGACAATTCAGTAGTATGCTGCAATTTCTTTTCCTAGCATGGTGAAGAGATGACCCTCACTGCTCAGTCTCTATTGGCTAGTACACGCTGACTGAATATGGAAGAGTAGTCTTACATGTCACGGTTCATAGCAGAGGCCGTTTTTACTCTGTTGGACGGGACAGTTGAAAAAAAAAATGGGGGTAAAAATTACGAGTACACCCACTTCTTTAGGCACCACTACACTACTGCTCACAGCGTGTGTACCGCGTTTCCGTCTTTGCTGGGGTGTTGATGGGTCTGCTGGTGGAGGCCATGATGGTTTCTACAGTGTAGTCAGGATAGGGCAGCCCCAAGATTCATGAGTTCACAAGATCACAGGAGAAGTATAAGAGCAACACGTAGACGACAGGTTACTTCGCCTTGCAGATGTTGATTTGTTGTTCATTTGAGAGGATGCAATCAGATCCTGAGTGTGTGGCACGGAAAGAGTGGGGTCCTAGGGTTTGCCTACAGAATTGTAAGTGTGTTAACCCATTTTTATATCTTTGAAAACACAGACTCAAACCAAAGTAGATATCCGTGGTGAAAGTTTGCTGAACCTCTTGATCCCTCTGTTGACTGTTGTTGTTTGGTCCATAAAGAAATTTCCTTTCATAAAATCCTGCCAGGCTGCTGATTACTCTCTACAAACATCAACCTTCAGAGGTGTCAATCTGAAGCTTATGAGATATCAATTGATGGATTTGTTACCCATCTATGGTACAGATACAAGAAGTATTGTCATAATAAATATATCTGATAGTGTTAAATTCAGAGATGTTAAATGTATAGCTACATGTTGGACCCTAGTTTCCCCGCTCCAGTCGTGAATGTTGCTGCAGAGAGTAGTCAGGCACTTACGCTGTTGTCCTCATATTATTCCAGCAGAAAAACATTCACAAGATATGACTTCACTGAATCAGTTTCAGTGTGTCTGAAAGAGTTATGGTGTCATTACAAAGATGTTGAATTCTAATGACGTTGCATTGAAGTTTTGTTCAGTAAATGTTGTTAAATGTTCTTTTTGGGGACTTTTTTACGCCTTAGAGAGCGGACAGTGGATAGAGCTGGAAATCAGGGAGAATGAGAAGTGGGACTGACATGCAGTAAAGGAGCTACAGGTCAGATTCCAGGTTCAGTTATAATCCATCCTGAAACAAAGAGAATATCCTTACAGCTTTTGTTGATGGTTCTGTTGTCTACTTTCTAATGTCATGTTACGGTCATGTGTCATTTGATCATCTTAATCTTCTCACTGCCTCTTTTCTCTTACTGCTACTTCTCATTATAATGGTTTCATCTGAATTGACTCGTTCCCAGTACACCTGAGCCCTATCAGCAGCTTTTTGCTGCTTCAAATGACTTTTTTTTGTATTTTCTTTTTCTACTTTAACAAACAGAATACAGTACATGAATGTGTTGGTGACTACGAGTGTAGGGATGATAGGTGTAGAATTGTTTTTCTCTCTGACTTCAGCTAGCAGCTTTCCCACCTGTCAACAACAACAGGAGATTCATTTTGATATTTGATTAGGACACTGTCTCTGTATACTCACATTAACCAAACAAAGACAAGAACACAACAGCCCAATGAATCACACAGCCACATGGTAGAGAAGAGTCACTTTCAGTTTTAATTAGCCCAGCAGCCAGTTTGAAAACAGAAATAGAAAATGATGGATTGAAGTGATACTGACTAAAGGAGGGATGAGTTCAGTTTGTTATCTCACTCTCATGACTCCTTTGGGATGAAAACCTCACATAATGGTAGTCTGAGAAATAATATGTGCCATCTTACCGCCATTTAATTCAGAATATGTCAAACTTGATTCATGTAATGGAACATTAGAACTGAAGGGATTGATCCAAACATTGGGCTATTACACTGATTGTCTTTTATTCTCTTGATGGTAATTAGTGTCTTCTGTTGAATAGGATGCTAACAGTTAGAACACAGCAGCACTTTAAATAGTTAACCGCGTGTGAATTCTGCAACTGAATCAAAATCAAAAAGGAGGTTACTGAAATAATTACATAAATAAAATGGGTTGGGTCGGGGGGGTTGTGTATGGACTAAAAAACACTTTTAACCAATACTGAAATATACAAAGACAGGCTAAAAAAAAAGAACTCCATGATGATTGAATGCAAAAATATGAAACCAACATGTCTCCAGAGATATTGGTTTGGATATCTACACACTTTCATTTCAAGTAAGATCACACATGTGCGTCCTCTTTCCTGTCATCATGCATGGATCTGGTTTTTGGAGACAAAACTTCAAAACTAAACGACAAACCAAAAAACTGAACCAAACATCACTTTACAAAATCCTACTATACATACAAAACCTCCAAATCAAACTCTGTAGTTATATACAATACAAAACTGCTTTAAAGCCATCTCTCATAGAATCTATATTTGCTGACATGTTTTTCACACCGTCTCTTGAGAAGTCAACAAAACACCAAAAAGTACAACAAATAAAACGTTCAAACGCGATGATTTTAAAAAATAAGGAAACTTCAAATGAACTACATGGCGCATAGAAAAGGAAACTCAACCTCGATAAACGACAAACAACATACATTTCATTTAATAAACAATATCAAGTGTACTTTTCTCCTCTTCATCACTTTGCTGTGGGGTCATGTTGTGATCCATTGCTCTATCCATTCTGAGAACTGTGGTGGAAACAGCCGAGGCTGAACTCACTCTTCTGTTGTTATGATAAGGTTCAGGTTAACAGGCCCCAGTCTGCTTTATGCACTTCCATTTTTTTTGTCCTGTCCTCCCTCCAACCCTCGTCCCCTCCTTATTCTGAAGGCATTCAGGTGAGTGTCTCTTTAGTCCATTGAAAACCCGAACTACCCCCTATGCGATGTTCTTAATTGCATTCTCGTTAAGCTTTTCCATGTAGTTCCTCAGATCCTTTGAGTCCCCAAGCTCGATGTCCGGACATACCCATTTTATCTCACTGGTCTGCACTAGTGCTAATGGGCTGATCACAGGACATCCATTACTGGACTTGACATTGGAAAAGGTGGTGAACTTCACCCTCTTTCTCTTGGTGGTTGGTGAGTTTAGTGACTCATTCCTGTGATCCCTCCCACTACAGCCACCAACACCAGTATTACCACGCTGTATGCCTCCATTTAACAGTTGACTACCTTCCTCCAAGGTACAGCCCAGCTCATCCTGCTGTTGCTGCAGGCAAAGACCCTCCTCTTGACCCAGCCAAACCCAGTCGTGGGCATGGGGCATTGCCTCCGGGGCCTCCAAGGATATGTGCTTGCTGCGATACTTGTATGCATAAGAGATACAGTTAATGAGAAAAACCAGGATGGCCAGGCAGAAGACTCCCAGCAGGGCGTACATACCAATTTCCAAGTCAGTCAGGCCTCGTCTAGATGGCGAGAAGTCCTCATCAGTGCTGTGGCTACGAGGGAGCTCTGACTGGTCTGGATATTCAGAGAATTCACTTGGGGCTCTTGCCCCGCTGTCCACCGTTTGACGGCCCCCATTGGGTCTCACAGGAACATGACCCCTGATGGTGGTGGCTCCACGGTTTAATATTCCTGTCTCCATGTCGGAGATAGATCCACCATAATATGGAGGATCAGGACGTGTTCGCCGGTCTGCTGGTTGTCTGTATTGGTCCTCCATCTGACCAAACCTTACCTGTATGTTTGCCTTTCCAGTGGCTAAAATAGTTTGTCGTTTTGTCTTTTGGCACACCTCTGATTGGCTCATTTCAACACGCAAAAGCAAGCCCTGACCTTTGCCTTTGGCAACAACGACGGGCCACTTCCATGTTGCACTACGCCGCACTACAACCACCTTTTCATCCAAAGAGGTGGCTGTCAGGGTGAAATGGGCGGGGTTGTAGTTGTCTAGTGGAGTCATGGATCCATCACTGAACTGGAGCCAAGCACTGATGAGGGACTCCTAAGAAAGTACACACGCAAACAACAACCAGTATCAGAACTACAGTCAATGCTCAAATTAATTACAAAGACAGAAGAATGCACATTTCCAGCTTATGCATGGAATATAAAACAAAGGAACATGGTGGAAGAAAAAGTAAGCCTTAATTACAGTAGAAAGGCTCATGAAAACAATTACATAGATTGGATATGAAACTATTCTCATGAAAGACAAATGTTCTTTACTCTCCAAGGACAGAAACAGTAGCCCTCTTCTTTGAAATGATAATTACAAGAACAACAGAACTGTGCAGTGTCTTGATATGCAAATCAAAGACATGGCTTCACTATATCAAGTGCAAATACATTAACAAAGGGAAAATTACAACCCATATCATAGATCCATCTCTAAGACAAATACAACGCACAGTACAGTTAACAAAGTAAAGGTTAGACTCCCACATGTTGAGAGATATTTTTGATTTCTTGAGTCTTTACCTGCGTGAGTGATTGAATTACTTCTCGTGTGGTTGCGGTGGCAACGATGGCCTTGTTGCTCCCTGGGCTGAGTTGCAGAGACAGAGAAAGTCCAGACACCAACTGCACCCCGAGCTCTGTCACACTCACTTTATCCTCCAGCACCTTGATGCTCCTCTCAGCCAGGATTAGAGATGTGAGAGGGGACACCACCTGCAACACACACAAACACCTGTTGGTCACGGTACACCAATTAAATCCAAGAAGACATTGTTGGCCTCACGGCTCTCAGAGAGACAAAAATTGTTGTCTGTGGTTAAACGAACAACTGAAGTTTGATCACTGTTGTCTTGTTTATAAGTGCGCTGCATATTATCCCTGCCTCCATGCATCTTTCTTATTGAGTCTTTTCAGGTGCATGTCAGTAATTAAGCCAAATGAAGAAACTGCTGGGCTCGGGTGTCTCAAATAGTCCACCAGCAGCCTGTTGGGCTTAAAAGAAGAGAAGAAACCACCTGTGATCACATTTGAATGTATTCACTAGTTTGTGGATTGAATCAAACAGAACAGAGAACTGAGGGGCGATGCACCATAGATTGGATTATAGCAGCTAATAGTACCATAAAATGTGCATCATTTGCTCCGGCTATCTGCTCCATCTTCAGGTCCACTTTACAACACTTACTGCATCAATGATAATCAGCCGAAAACACGCCCATAAAGTTAAGCGGCTCCATGAAATTTGCTCTTGTGTGTTTGATTGTGAAGAAAAGCTGTCAGCGTGTCTCCTCTCTGACCAGGGGCGGATTCAAGGAGTAGCCATGCGTGGCCAGGGGCCAGTCCTGAAATATGATTGGCCACCCCAGTGGTCACCCCAAAACCTTTAACAATGATTTGCCTTGTGAGATGCAGTACTTATGTTACAATTAACCTGGACATCACAATTACATTGGATGAACCAGATGAATTATTTGAGTGTTTTAGCACATATGCTAATTCAAAACACTTGAAGAGAAAAATAAAAGTAACTATCGTGACTAAAATAATAGAAAGAGAAAGACACCATGAGGAGGCGCTATAAGTAGATACAACTTGCTAACAAACTTTGTGCCTCCCGACAAACAACAGACCATAGTTGTAAATCTAGCTACACTCTTTTATGTGAATCAACTTTAAAGACCATAATGTGGGATCAAATCTGAATACAGGTCAACTAGAGGTCCAATAATTCAGTGATCCAGCTGTTACACGCTTTGTGTTGATTCTGTGTTCTACAGTGTTACTGTAGATTGTATGGTAGACCACATTCACAAGGACTCTGCATAAATAACATTGTTATCAGGTTAGAGAAACAAATGCAAGCTGACAGATTCCCTCTAGACACCCCTCCAAACTTTATGCAAACATCAAATCTCCACCCTGCTACCACATTCTCCACCTCCCTAAGTAGCCAAAGATGTAATCATGTCAATAGTTTTGCTAGCCCAATGAGATGAGAATCCCTCCCATCTGCTTCACTTAAAGCTCCAGTCTCTCTTCCTCCAGCTGCCCCCCCCCCCCCAACCCTAACCCTAAATGTCAGCACCTACGACTGCCTCATTAGTAAAGACACTTTCCCCTGTTTTCCTCTTTTTGGTTTAACTCTTCTAATCTTTGCTTCTGACACATTGGAACCGATGAACAGAGCTCAAATCAACATGTTCTCAAATATGGCTGAACATATATGAGATTAGTTCAAAGGGAGACTTTCTGTTAATTCAAAGTTAAAGTTCTCACACTAATAATGAATCCTACAGACTGATTCTGTATTTAAGTCTGACTATGTTTCCCCTTTTGTAGAAAACAACAACAAAGAAGTTTATTCTATATGAAAATGACGGGCTGCTGGACTGGCTCCTAGAAGGATTTCATGGCCTCAATAAGTGATTGACTTTTGATTAAGTTAGTGTTCTGGTAGATAGCTGGTATTCCAACACCAGTGCCATTAGCAAGCTTACTTTCTGCACAATTTGATCGCACAAAATATGAAAAATGCAACTCACTGCACCCTAGCTAAAGGCTTAGGTTTAAGAAGTTATCACCTAACCTCCAACCACGAAAAAAAAGTATTATTCCTTCTCCATTAAAGACAGCAGGAGCATTTTACTGATTAACAATCCTCCAACCCTAACCCGAACAAATAACCAGAAAACCTACTGCTTTCCTCTTAAGAGAGCTCCTCTCCTTTAATGTGTCTCTTTGTCCTGATCTTTTCTTTCCTCCAGTCCATTCGCCTCTGGCCTACATCTATCAGCTAGATTCCCCGACCAAACATGTCAAGTCCTAGTCCAAGAATTTACATGTTGCTTCATACAAACCCCAGAGGATAATTCAAGACCTCTTCCATTCGTTTAAATGGAAAGCTATTAGGAGTTGAAAGCAGCAGGAGATGATTTATGTTCAGATCTTAGAGGGTTTTTGCTACTTGACCACACAATCATATTTGCACCTGGCCTACAATTCTTCAACTCATTTAGCAAATGCTTTTGTCCAAAACTACGAGCATCAGAAAGGAAGTAAAACACAAGAAAGGTTCTAGAGAGGAGGAAACAACATCAGTGCACAGAACAGCTTCATGTCCGATCAGATACTAACACCCACAGAGGCAACGCAGAGTTATTCAAGTTAATATAATCATCAACAACAACATCGACAGCTGCTCTTGAGAATTCAAAATGGAAACCATCCTCATTCTCATCATCAATATCATTTAGTGCGTGTTTATGAAAGAGCTGGGTCTTTTTCCTAAAGGTGCAAAGGGACTCTGAAGGGCGAATGGAGGTGGGTAGCTTGTTCCACCACCGTTTGTTCTTGTCTCTAAATCATCCTATTGAAAGTTTTGCAAAGGTTCATAGAAAAATCAGTCAGACCCACAATCATTTCTTGCATATTGCATGTTCTGCTGACAGGTCTTTGTGTGTCTTCTTCTAAAAGTGTGACTAAGAAGCTTAGACAAAGAAGAACGAGAGGTTTGTTCAAAAAACATCATGAATTCAGCACTAAAAGGAAGTAAAGGTCAGCGGGATAGTTGATAATGAAATGGGGTTTTGATGTTTTAGGAACATTAAGAATAACTCTGCTGGTTCATTGAGCTGATTTGAGTGTTTAGCTGATTGTTCTGGATTAAAAGCTTTCTCCAAAAACCAAGAGCAGTTTTTTTTACTAACTGAACATCAAACAAAATGCAAACTGAAACACGATGTAATATATAAAAGGTTAAATAAGGCAACCCCCCCCAACATACTGTTTACATGCATTTATTTAATGTATTGAATTGATTCTCCTCTACATGATCAGCTTGTTCAGATACTGTAGTACACATGGACGAGAGCTCTGTTTACAGTTATTTAATATATAGAATTTATTTTAGGCCTAGTCCAGACGTAGGCGTGCATTTTTTAAAACGGAGCATTTTACCCTTTCAAACTCACAAACTGCGTTTTAGGTCACTGAAAACGCGCCTCTTAGAAAAACTCCTAGCAGGGTGAGGATGTTCAGAAACTCTGTCTAAGGTGTTTATGTGTAGACGGGGGAAACAGAGTTTTGGGCTTGTGATGTCACACTGTGCGTCAGTTTCTCCTCCGTTTGACGTCATTGTGTGACGCTGACACTTTTGTTTACGTGAGATTAGTGTGATAGCAGACGTAACTAAACTAGCGCTCCCACTATGTTGACGGGCAGAGGCACCTGAACGGACTGCTTTGTAAATGAAATGGTTGTTGAAGGGGAATGGCGAGAACATTTCGCATGTCAAAGACATTGTCTCATAACAGTGGGTTTTGCATTTTCATGGACGTAGATGTTTTTGACAACTTAGCGTGTGTGGACGGGATTCTTTTTTTAAACAGAGGAGAAAACCTCCTACGTGTGGACTAGGCCTTAGCAAGCAAAATATAAAGCCAATCAAGGGAAACCCTCTCTGCCAAAGGCCCGTACATACATACTTGTACATACAGTCATGGACAGAGTCCCTAGTAAACTTGGTCACAGGTTTCCTTGCTCGTCAGAAGCTATTGACTGCACCTGTGATGTTCTCCCTCACCTGATGGCTCACAATCAGCTGGGCTGGGAGGCTTTATAGGGAGGTGGAAGTTTCCCTGCTCAGTTGATTGTGTGTATCCAGAGAGTCGACACCATCAGTTAGCTTTCTGTGCTTTGTGTTTGAATGAAGATCTCAGTTGTGTGTATGTTTCTTTTGGCCGTTCTGTGACTCCATCCATTACCCCTCTGTTCTTTGACTCGCACTTATCTTTTGTTTTAGATTAACAAGAACTCACACACATCTGTACAGTCACTTTTGCTTCCATCCAGACAATATCCTGACCAGCAGTGAAGCAGCGATGGATTTCTTACACACACACACTAAATTGATCGCTTGCTCACAGCTCTTTAATGAATAACAAAGAAAGGGAGATTATGTTTCCAGCCTGCTGCTTAAACAATGTGTTTTCTTTTGTAATGCCATCATGTAAATTGATGTTCATTGAGGTTGACACACAGGGCGAGCACACGTGTCATCCTGAGCAAGAACCTGGTTGTACTATTAGATAATAATCAGTTGTCAACACGTGGTCTGTGAAGCCTGAAAGCTCTATGTTGGTGATTTATCAATGGACTGTATGTGGGTGAGAATGCGTGCATGTATGTTTTGTGAGGCCTCAGAGGGGAAATCTTTAAGATGACCACAGAAGCATGTTTGTCTGTCAGCTCCTGACAGGTTGAAGTGTCTGTGCTGCAATCAAGTCAGATCGTTTCTAACTTCACTCCCACTAAACACCACCAGACTTTTTGTCTCGTATTTCCCGTTGATGTAACACAGTTCTGATCTTTGTGTTTCAACTTGTTTTAGTGTCTGAACAGGCACCTAATCTAAGTTATTTCTTTCGTTTTGGCCACTTGGGGGCAGGAGAACTCTACAAGAACCAAAAAAAACACAAAAAAAAAGAATTCAAGATTCTTGTTATCCAATAAAACATTAAAAGAATGACTTCCAAATCAACCCTTCTTTATGCATGTTTTGTCTCCACTAACCTCTGGGTTTTATCTCCTAGTTTCTCCTCTACATTGTCAGCTTGTTCATTGTCTGTCTGCTGCTGATAGATAGTGCTCATGGAGGATTATCAGAGCATTTTTGCTGCAAAGTGATGCTGGTCGCTGCAGGAAACGGGATTAATTGGAGTGGAAGAGAGCTCTGATAGAAATGCAGAGTTGGGTGATCGTTCTCCTGCAGCTACAAGGGTCGATATGAGGGGACCACTTTCACATTGCACACAAGTTGATGCAGAAAATAGTGATTGATTTTTCACTCTTTTAGACTCTTTTGAAATGAACTTAACTCTTTAAAAAAAAAGAGGATACATCTGTCAGTATTGACTTTCAGGTTATATGATACATCTCTCTCAGCTGTTTCCTGTTTCCTGTATCTGCATTTCAACCGTTAGATCAGTTTTCTTTTTTCAAAATTCCAGTAGGTCTGTATTGTTGTTATTTTCTCTGGCTGGTTAGATAATCGACCCAATTGGAGCTTTTCAGGCAGCACTTTAAATAGTGGTGTTTTTTTCTACTGTGTAGTAGAGTCAGAAAACAACACAAGACAGGAAATGCTAACAGAAATGGCAACATGCATGAATGTGATTACTGTAAAACATGGATTCATAGGTCGGGCTTGTATTTTCTTCAGTCTCTAAAATGAGCCTGCCTTTATTTGGGACATGCTCAATACGAGGCTTCAATATTAGTCTTCAAACAGAACTAACACTCAGCAGAGACAGGAAAGGTTATCAAATAGTATATTTACACCAGAAAGAATATTCAAGTGTGTATTCTCATAAACAAACTGAATTTAAAACCACTCATTTGATCCTGTAGGACATCCCTCCATACCAACCTGCTGCACTGTGGGGGAGAGAGACAGAGAAACCTCTGTTCATATAAATACTAATGAGTTCTGTATTGGACCTGTGTTAACATATCTAATGTCTTTACTTGTTTAAAGCTTTTTTTATCGCGTTACATTTTTGCTTAAGGGATAAAAATTGTTTTGCCTACAAGTTCACCTTTACTTTTTGTCTTTCTTATATTTGATCTGGGAAATAATTCAAATCTGGAACGCATCAGGGCCTCTAATCCAGACCTGCCTTTATTTGTCAAAATGTGCGGCAACATCAGGCTAGCTTGAAATGGGATTGGCTTTTATTTTAAGTTT
Source organism: Tautogolabrus adspersus (assembly GCA_020745685.1). Taxonomy (NCBI): domain Eukaryota; kingdom Metazoa; phylum Chordata; class Actinopteri; order Labriformes; family Labridae; genus Tautogolabrus; species Tautogolabrus adspersus. Next base: position 29,171,239 of record CM036549.1, on the reverse strand, counting down.
TACGCTGAGTATCAACTTGTAAATTATATTCTAACGGGTTAATTTGGCTGTGACATATACTGTATGAACATTAGTCAAGTGTCTGACTAATAACAGTCTTCCTATCAAGTTACCAAAACAAACCTGTAGTTTGGTGCTTCCAGCGCTCACTCCGATCACAACTTGACCATCCAGCAGTTGTGCGACCTTCGGGTCGGCCACCCTCAGAGAATCCTTGACCAGTTGTGTCACCTCCACCTGCCAGTCACTACCCAGCAGGAAGTTCTGCTGGCCCAGCCCGTCCTCCTCCGCTGCTCCTCTAACTTCTCCGGTATCCACCACAAAGTGTGTGAGGACGCGCATGGTGGTGCTCTGATACTGAGCCACACAGCCGTTGTCCATCCTCGCCTCCGCCGCATCTTCTCCGTCTTTGTCATCAGTGACCCGCTCATACCTGCAAGAAATGGAAAAAGATGTGCTGATGGAGAACCGGAGTAAAAGCATGGAACAATAACCAAGAACAGAGAGAATTTTACTTCAGGATATTCCTTTGACGGTTATCACTGGTATACGAGTCTGTCACAATATATGTAGTTTACTTTTTTCTTATTACCATGAATGCCCATGAAGTCTGAACCCTCTGATGTTTTTACTCCAGTCAAAGCCTCTACTGTCGGTTGATCTGCAGGTTTCCCTGACCTCCTGAAAGTCACAGGCTCCCAGTGTTTTCAAAAATCCATTAAAAACAGCTTGCAGACGCAAACTGCTGCCTTGCTTACTTTCTGATTTTTTTGAAAGGGCAACTGATATTTTGCCTGCCATTTATCTAGCCCGTGGCAAACAGTCTGCAGATACTGTACAGCCAACTCAGGAGATATGTCTGTAAAAAAAGTGATTGTCTGCAAACCCGGTAGTTTTGTGACACATTTGTTCAGTTTGTTTCCTTCTAGTTATTATCATATGAAAAGACCCTTATTAGGGTGAAGGAGAGAAAGGACGAAGGGGGAGACAACCTTTCAATTGGTAAATTGTAGGAATAGTGTTAAGAATGTGTACAGATGTGCTACAGTGGATCGTATGGGACATCCAGACACTGAATATTTGGCATCAGCTGTTTGATTCAAGTTTAGCTGAACTTTTGGTTAAAAAAAAAGAACAGGAGCTGCAGCAAGGCTAACATGTTGTGTTGAGACTCTGGGTCTTTCTTTACGTTGATGAAAAAGAGAAGAGAAACATATAATAAATCTGACTAAGACATTTACAGTAATTTGATCCGTAGCCTTTAACTTCCTTAACCAGCTCTCTATTGTTCTCCTGAGCTTTGTCATGGTCATCCTTCTGTCTCACTCTATATTTCTCACATTTCCAGCTTGACTTCTCCTGTAATCTATTTTTCAACTCCCTCCTGTTCTTCTCTCTCTAACCTTTATTTCCCGACTGTTTTTAGCTCTGCCTTAGGCAGGGGGGGGGGAGTGACAGTGACAGTTTCCATTAGGTTTAATGAGGCATGGCCGGTCATGCTGAAAAACAGGCTGACAGGTTAACATATTGTGGTCCAATGGCTCGGCTTAGTTCCTAGCCTCGCTTCACCCTCCCCTCCTCTTCTCATACTGCACATCAGTGAAGGGACGGCAGTCTGAACCAAGGTGACATTTGTGGCTGGCAGCAGAAACACGAGGTCAGGTCAGGTTTGTAACAGTGAGTGACAGGTCAGCCATGGTGTCGGAGTGTAATGAGGCGGCCTATAAGCTTTAGAGAAGTCAAGATTTGAGCACATGCTCATCGAGAAGCTGATGCAATGAAAATAAATCTAATTTCTCCTCTTTTATAAACATGCAAACAAACCTCACATATCATGCATTCTTTATCGCTACAAACAGGACTTCATCGCCATGTTACCATGCATGGATAACGGGGGTGTTTGTGTTCTAGCACCACCCTGTGGAGCGGAGGATAAGGCCAAATGACACTACATTGACTTTTTTGTAGGAATTCATGAAAAAAAAAATGCATGGAAGTTTAAAGAAATGACCATGTAAATTATATTCACCCCTACTGCTGATGCTAACTTTAGCTTAGCCTCCTCAAGTGTCCAATCATTGAAGCATGTGGGGAATTGAACTCATTTTCACATTTTGCTTATTGTCTTTACAGACTACATTACAGTCACTAATGCAGCTATACCTGCATGCCAATCAGCTTACATTGATGTGTGTATTTTAGATTTGTATGAGCATATTTATGTTTTAATAAGCAGAAGAATATTGTTGGTACAACTCCCACAGATACTGTAATTAGACTCGGTGTCACTTCCCCGACTCGTCAGCCTCGGGGGAATTTTCTCCACGCTCTGTTCTGCTCAAAATGATTACCCATTTCTTATTCTGCATTAAGTACCTTTTTGGGAGAACAGTCAAATGAAATATGAGACTCTCATTATAATTCTTCTGCAGCTGCACCTGCATTGTGTGCCTCATACTGTATGGCTGCTTCAACACTATAAAGCCAATTTATTAAGCCTCCATTTGTTATACCACGTGAAGAATGTGTTTCAAAGTCCTTGCAAGGATTGTTAAAAACCCACGAGGTTAATAACTAAAATAAAGACACTTCAACATATCCTGGAACTATTCTAAAATGGCTAACTTGTGCTGTGATATATTCATCTATGGATGAAGCCAGAAATATTTGGCAGATGTAGTTTTTTGTACTTTAAATAGTGTCCTTAACTCAGCTGTTGTGCCAGGGTTATAAATTAAAGCTAAGCACAAATTTAACAATGACACATCGCAGAAATATGCAGCGATAGAAATGCACTAAGGCCGTACCTTCTGGTGCCCACATTAACAGGGACTCTCCAGCCCTTTATCTGGCTGAGCTCAGGGTCGGCTACGTCGATGAGCAAGGGCAGGCGAGGCATCCATACGCTCATCTCCAGCTGAGCGCTCAGAAAACTGTAGGTAAAGTTGAGCATCACTCGGCTCTTTCCTCTCGACTCCTTCCCATTGACGTACACGTAGTCGCATCGCTCTGACACCTGGAGAAAGATGGAAAACACAAGAGACGGGGCAGGGTTAGAGCTGGGAGTGATACAGAAAGAAGAAACTGAATCTTTTGAGATTAAAAGCTGAAGACAAGGATGGCAAAACTGCAACTACTTTGTTCATTTCAGCTTCTTTTGAGGCATTATTTTAAAGCCTTTTCCAAGATGCTGGAGGGTAGAAACACTCTTCAGGTGTTAGGTCTTCTGTGTGTTTGATTGGGTGATGAAGCATCTTGAATGGCAGTGAAGGCAGGATAATTGGTGCATAAGTAGAGTGACTTTGGTCCAACTCAACAGATGGAGTTGAGAAAAGACAGAAACCCGCTTCATCCAACCAGAGAACAAAACCCTCAAACTGAATAACAACTCGCTGAATAGAGTACGACTCCAATCCGTGACGGAGGTTTCTCTGAAGCCTCTCTAAATGACCAGGAACATCAGAAGTGTGTGTCATTATAGTCCAAGCATCATAATCTCTTCATCAAACGTTTATTTCCCTGTGAGGACTTTAACTTTCAACAATCTGTCATTAAGTTTCGTTTGTAGTCAATTTAATTCATTTCAGTCTCAAACACCAAAAGAAGATTGGCACGAGCAGTAACTTGAGCTAACGTCCTCAGTACTGTCAGCTGCTTCTTTAGAACAAACCAGCCAAAAGAAGACTGTCATCTGTCTCCACGTCTTTGCATAGAACTTGGCAGCTCTGCTCCCATATGATGTCAAACCAGCCCCGATCTCTGGGAAACTAAACTGACAGCTCGGTGTCTGTCAATTCTTTCCTCCTCCTCCCTTTCACTTTCCTCTCACACTCCTCACTCTCTCAGCCTCGCTCTACTAAATTATTACCGTGCCTCCTTACATGTTAAGTCTTCCTCTAATGAGACCGGGCTATTCAAAGTATGGGGAAGATAGAAGATTTAACTTTTTGTTCAAATGACCATGCAGCTCCAGAGATCAAATTGAGATCTATGATCGAGCTGCTGCTCTTAAAGAGAAACTTACATCCATCCAAATCCATCCATCATTATTAAAGTCGTTTCGATAGCTCGACAGGATCAACAGTCATCATCAGTTGTTGTGTAAAATGTAAAAAGTCTGTACAGTTATATTTTTGGGGTCGAATAGTTTAGGTTTACGTTTCCTGGGTGTACCCTGCCTCTCGACCTCTCTGACAACTGAGATTGGCTCGAGCCCCCGTGACCCCGAAGGCGAGAAGAAGTATAGATAATGGATGGATGGATAGTTGCGGTATATTCAAGGTAAGGTGCTGCGAAAGGAACCTTACCATCACTGTGTCGTCAAATCAGGGCTGGACTGGTAATCTGGCACACCGGGCATTATCCTGGTGGGCCGACGCCTACTTTTGGGCCGGTACTGTTTACAGTATCTTTGTTTTGTTTTCCTGTAATTGCTTATCACATGCCCATATACCAGAGGCCATGGCCCATCGGTTGTTTTGGCCCATTCATGCCACAGGACTAGCTCCACAGCTCCCCCTCTCCACTCAGTTGTCTCCTACTAAAGAAGTTGCAAAATGATCCATTCAATATGCCATGAAGCAGAACACTTTTAATCAAGATAGCAAAACATTTGTAAAGACTGAGCAGCTCCTGCAGCAGGCCTGGTTTGATACTGCAGTACCCACCGTCATAAAGCCCCACGTGGAGCACTGCCAGGCAGAGACAAGGATGATCAGGTGCATGTCAGTGAGGCAGAGTAAGGCTGTAATGACACCAAGCGTTAGCTCTAATGATAGTCTGGCCTAGAGATCAGAGAAGGTAGGCCGTTTTGAGGCACCCCCACACGGCCTTTTTGGACACCTCTTAGTTTAACAGGCAAACGGAGAACCAACAGGTGTTGCAGCGATGGAAGCAGGCAAGCAAACGGGTTCAGATATAACTGATTCTTGCTGAACTAAAATGCCTCTGCAAGATCCACGACGTAGAAACATGGTAAAACTAGGACAGATGTTGGAGAAGATTTAGAAAAATGGAGAAAGGTTAGAATGCAGAAAGGTTTAAAGACGGATGCAGAGCTGGTTAAACACTGAAGGTTCTGTGGCCCCTTGGCATTGACGCTATGGAGGATGGGGCGGGGGGGAGAAAGCTCTCTCCAATGTTATGAATTTGGACTGTAGCTGTTGGGAGTTAGGTGCCTTGCTTTAGGGCACCTCAGCAGTGCTCAGGAAGTGCCCTGTCACCTCTCCAGCTACCAGACCAACTTCCATATTTTTGTCTGCACTAGGACCCGAACCGGCAACACTCCGGCACCCAAGCCAAGTCACTACAGACTGAGCTACTGCCGCCCCCTTTAAGAGGGGAACACATGGATGCTGTTCAACTATTCGATGTTCGACCGATTGAAGGGGGCCGGTTTGATCCAAAGAATGCCAGAGCCAAATTTTCTGCCCAGTCCAGCGGTGCTCCTTTTTTTTTTCCTCTGTAAACCAGATGGATGGGTGTGCTACAGAGGTCAGCGTCACACTGTGGGGTACTACTTCAGTGGATAATTAAACCCTTTGAGAGATCTGCCTCTTCTCTTCTCTCTGATATTCATGTTCAACACAAAAACAAACACAATCCAGCTGCTCTATATAACACACACTGGCATCTAGAATCTTTTCTCTCACACATACAGACAATTAGGAAGAGTCTCTATTAAATCATTCCCCTCACTTCTTTTTCTCTTGCTGTTTTGTTTTTTTCCAAAACACAATGGGAACATGTTGAAGGGCAAAAACTCAAATGATTATGGCTCATCATTTTTGGATTGTGAAAACATTTCCCAGATCATTCAATAAGGTTAGAGATTAAATCACCACAGCTTTGAGAAAGACGAGGGAAATCACCTTACAGAAGGTTTATTATGTTAAGGATTTGAAATCAGTCAAAGTGGACCACGTGTCACCTTTTTGGTTTGTCAGATTTCTTCTATTAGTAAGTGCTATGAAAGTTTTAAACTGGCTGTTGAGAAAAGATGTGTTGCTGGTGCACAAATTGAACGATCCTGTAAATGACCTTGTAATATAAAACCAAAACAAAGACAGGCTTTTAAGAATTAGCGTGAAAAAACACTTTGAGAAAAGAAAATATTCCTTTTGTGGGATGCATAAAGACAAACAATCTCAATCAGGCAAGTTTGCACACAGTCTACCTTACAAGCAAAGTAAGGCAAACTGCAGAGGGAAATGTTTTCCTCCTGCTGCATGAAGCTTGAATAAATCCCCCCCCTCCTTGATTAAGCTAACTCTGCTGCAGATTTGAGATCTGTGACCTGAGAAAAGGTTCGCAATTTTTGGCTCACTCTCTAACAAAAAAATATGCTGTGCTCTGTCTTGCTGGAGGAAATGAAGCACCTGCTTTCTAGATGAATGGTTACAAACCACTTCTACACTACAATCACCGTTTGTACATTCTGTTCATCCACCCACACACCACTAGAAAGCTGATCATGAATCAGACTACAATAAAGACCAAGCTGAAGTAAAAAGCAGCTGCTCAAAACACCTCCCACTAACCTTGATAACCTGTTCATCTGTTGACCTGCACTCCACCGACTCGGTTACATCAGAGACCGCTCCATCTGTTCCCACGGTGACCACTTTTACTGGAACAGCGACAGTTCGCCCAGTGAGGACGGCCGTGTTGAGGATCTCTGTGTCCTGCAAGAGAAAACACAAAGCAGTATTAGCTGACTGTTGGGACAAATAAATCATGGCTTGTTGTGAATTGTTGGGTTTCATTTCAATAACCACACAATGTGTCCACCTAGCAGTTTTTTCCAGGTAGAAAAGCGCTGGCTGTGCGCTCAGGAGCACTTGTAAGAAGTGTTGGTGCACTAGGAATAAAACGGGCGCTGTATGACCAACACTGCTGTTGCTTTTTACTGTATGGTTTTTATTTGAGATGGGGTTTTTTCCCCCCAGATCAGACATGGAGCAAAGAGGATGAGGGTACTAGAAATGATCTGTAAGATGCAAAAATATGGAGAACATCGTATATTTTGAGCCCAGGTGACGTCAACAGCGACACAGACAGAGACACAGACACAGACACAGACAGAGACACAGACACAGACAGAGACAGAGACACAGACAGAGACACAGACACAGACAGAGACACAGACACAGACACAGACAGAGACACAGACAGAGACAGAGACAGAGACACAGACAGAGACACAGACAGAGACACAGACAGAGACACAGACACAGACAGAGACAGAGACAGAGACAGAGACACAGACAGAGACACAGACACAGACACAGACAGAGACAGAGACACAGACAGAGACACAGACACAGACAGAGACACAGACAGAGACACAGACAGAGACACAGACAGAGACACAGACACAGACAGAGACACAGACAGAGACACAGACACAGACACAGACAGAGACACAGACAGAGACACAGACACAGACAGAGACAGAGACACAGACACAGACACAGACACAGACACAGACAGAGACACAGACAGAGACACAGACAGAGACACAGACAGAGACACAGACACAGACAGAGACACAGACAGAGACAGAGACACAGACACAGACACAGACACAGACACAGACAGAGACACAGACAGAGACACAGACAGAGACACAGACACAGACAGAGACACAGACACAGACACAGACACAGACACAGACAGAGACACAGACAGAGACACAGACAGAGACACAGACACAGACACAGACACAGACAGAGACACAGACAGAGACAGAGACACAGACACAGACACAGACACAGACACAGACAGAGACACAGACAGAGACACAGACAGAGACACAGACAGAGACACAGACACAGACAGAGACACAGACAGAGACACAGACACAGACAGAGACACAGACAGAGACACAGACAGAGACACAGACAGAGACACAGACACAGACACAGACAGAGACACAGACATAGACAGAGACACAGACAGAGACACAGACACAGACAGAGACACAGACAGAGACACAGACAGAGACAGAGACACAGACACAGAAAGAGACACAGACAGAGACACAGACAGAGACACAGACACAGACACAGACAGAGACAGAGACACAGACACAGAAAGAGACACAGACAGAGACACAGACAGAGACACAGACACAGACACAGACATAGACAGAGACACAGACACAGACACAGACAGAGACACAGACACAGACACAGACACAGACACAGACACAGACACAGACAGAGACACAGACAGAGACACAGACACAGACAGAGACACAGACAGAGACAGAGACAGAGACACAGACACAGACAGAGACACAGACAGAGACAGAGACACAGACACAGACAGAGACACAGACACAGACAGAGACACAGACAGAGACACAGACAGAGACACAGACACAGACAGAGACACAGACAGAGACACAGACAGAGACAGAGACAGAGACACAGACACAGACAGAGACACAGACACAGACAGAGACACAGACACAGACAGAGACACAGACACAGACACAGACAGAGACACAGACAGAGACACAGACAGAGACACAGACAGAGACACAGACAGAGACACAGACAGAGACACAGACACAGACACAGACACAGACAGAGACACAGACACAGACAGAGACACAGACAGAGACACAGACACAGACACAGACAGAGACACAGACAGAGACACAGACACAGACACAGACAGAGACACAGACAGAGACACAGACACAGACAGAGACACAGACACAGACACAGACAGAGACACAGACAGAGACACAGACAGAGACACAGACAGAGACACAGACACAGACACAGACAGAGACACAGACACAGACACAGACACAGACACAGACACAGACACAGACACAGACAGAGACACAGACACAGACAGAGACACAGACAGCGGGACTCGGGTGTCACACTCATTGTAGACAGTCATGGCTCACAGAGTTATTTTCAGAGGATAAACTGGATTTCTGCTATAATTTTCTCTTATATACTTTCTCAAGTTCATAGAAAAACTTGGACTGTAATATTGTGTGACAAAATATAAAGATTCAAGATATTTCATGAGGAACACTTGCGAACAGAAGGCTACAGGAACAGGAAGAAGATTAAAAAAATCAATTAAGACAACGTCTGGTAATCCTTGAGCTCTCACAGAGTTCTACAGACGAGATGTGATATCAGAGGATCCTGCACATCACAGCTCGGTTCAATAGACGACTATGAAGAGGCTTAAACCTTTGAAAGACAGAGGGAAGTTTGTCTCCAGACGGCTCTTTGTTCATCACAACTGTTTGCTTTGTTTCTTCATCCTTGTGTTAAAAGCGAAACATCATAAAGTTCAAAAGTACATGAAGAATTCAAAGTTAAGAGGTCTCCTCTGCCTCGTCTCTCTCACACATCATATTCTTCAGTTTTCTGAAAGCTGTCTTTGACATCTGCAGGGAGGAGATTTTATAGTTTCACTGTGTTGTAAAAACTTAAATGTAGCTCCTAGTCTTAATCCCTTTGTCACCAGTGACTCAGCAGAGTGACGACATTAAACTGCAGGGTCTATAGACTCTCTTTTCACCGAGCGGGACTTTCCCGTCCGTTACTTAAATCAAAGGGACAGGACTAAATCAAACCGTGCATGCTCTGACACAGGCAGTGTTACTTTCTGATAACTATGGCTTTAATTCAGGGTTCTTTAATTGCAAATTTATCTCAGCTTTATCCGGATATTTTCAGATATTCTAACTTGAAAATCTATTTGAAAATGGACCTTCAATGCTTGCAAGTGGTTCAACGCAACAAGCATTTTATTTTATTTTTTTGAAGGTTTATTTTGGGGCTTTTATGCCTTTATTTTAGGGCAGCGGATAGAGTCTGAAACCAGGGAGAGAGAGAGAGAGGGGAATGACATGCGGAAAGGGAGCCACAGGTCAGATTCGAACCCGTGCTGTCCACTTGGAGGACTACATGGGGCGCGCGCACTAACCACTAGGCTCGTGCTGCGGCGCCCCACATCTATTTATTTAACTTTGATTTTTTCATTCTTATTTACGTTGCTTTAAATCAAATGACCACAAAGTTTATCACAGCATCAAGAGAGAGATAAACGTGGATATCAATATGTTTCTGGAAGGACGTTTGAAAATAAGAATGTCTACAATTTTTCAACTAGATATGAAAGTGGATTTCTATTCTGGATTTTTTTAAAGAACATTAATACAAGTAGTTTGCTAAAAAGCCAATGCTGAAAATCTTTAAAGAGCTCCATATCAACTGTTTCACTCTTCCTCTGTGAACAATAAGAGATGTGTCCTCTACTTAATGTAAAGTCTCTATAAGCACCTTTAAAAAAGGCTCTTTGTTGTTTCCACTAAGGAGTCATTAATAACAGGATGATGTGAGCGGTCTTCATGAGCTTCACCGGGCATTAAGGAGAGTGTTTTTTTAACGAGCTTAGATATAATACACACTATCACAAGCACGCAGACTCTTTACTGTAACTAAGTGAAATCTAGCGAGACAGCTGGAGACAGGAACGAGGCACAAAAGGTAGTATCCTTTTTTCCATGAAGTCTGCCTACCTCCTTCCTGCTGACTAATACCCTCCTGGTGTTATGAAGGGCTCCATGTTCTATTAATGGGGCCTATTTGTACACAGCTGCAGATAAACACTCCAAAAGGCTTTTAGCACTCACGCACACTAACATATGGTTCATATATGCACTTAGACATACCAACTGTGACACACACCAACTGTGACACACACCAACTGTGACACACCCCTGTAGCCCAGCAAAAAAAGAAAGAAAGGAAGAACGTCTCTCTCCTCACACAGCAGCAACCTCTCATTTCAGTGCAGAGTAGAGAGCAAGAAGAGAGAAGCAAGACGGCAAGAGGAGGAGGGATCGATAAAAGGCCATTATGCTTCTTTGTGTGTAGTCTGGGTACGAGGGCGGAGTGTGTTTGGGCTGATATGGTTGTGGATGAATGATAAGGTAGAGCAGACATCCTGAGGAAGCACGATTTAGAGAAAAGTTAGTGTATTTAAATGTCTCCATCCCAAGGACAAACCAACGACACAAACCTCTGACCGCCCTGAGTATACGCGAGTGCAGGACCGCAGTGGTTTGTAGCGCACGTCCTCAGAAAACAATGCCACGCGAGCTGTGTGGAGCTGTGTGGAGCTGTGTGGAGCTGTGTGGTGATGAGACCGGATGTGACAACATCGGAGACACCAGAGAGCCGCTACGACAACGACGGAAAGTTTTGAAGAAAAGTTAATCGATGGAGTCCGCTACTACCTGCACTATAATGTGTCATTGCCGTTGCATAGCAACAAACATGCGTGCAAAAAATAGCTGGCGACAGATCATCTCTACTTCGGTGTTTTACGCCGTCTGATTTATGTGGTGCTCCCTCTAGAGGAATCCTCCAGTATCACGCGTTGCACATCGGCAAGTATGTGAGCATTTACGTTCAAGACGCAGCAGGTTGTCTGCACATAAGCTAGTTCAAAAGCAAGTTTATTTGAGCCCTTAGTTATCTTTAACTTGTGGTTAATTATAATATTCTCAAACAATCTGAGAATCCTCTCAGAGAGCTCCTAACTTAGCTTAAAAAATTGTAAGTAAGACAGTTAAATGTTTGCATGTGACGAGCCTTAATGAGTGATTGGATGCACCTGTGGAGGAAACCACATGTAGAGGGACTCAACAAACATGTCTCACTTTGTACGGAAAAAAGTCCAAGATGGATGGAAATGTCTGCATGAGTATTTTTGTCTGTTCAGACCAACTATGATTCAATAAGAATATTCTTCATGTCGTGTTTGGAGAACATTTCTCCTTTTTCTCCTCAGCTTGAGAAACTGTACGAAGTCCTCCTCACTACTCCTAACAGTGTTACACCTTACCAGCTCTCTTAAGGGCTAAGAAGCATTGTGATATAACTTTCATCTTTACAAGCATCTAGTCCTATCTTTCAGGGGAAATTCTTAGAAGATGTCAAAAGAATGTTCTTAGAAATGTATCAATAGGAGCAACTCTTATTACTTAGGAGGCTTCGTGAATACGGCCCCAGACTCTTAGTGGCTTAGTGCTGGATCATTTGGTAACCAAGGTTACACATTTCACAGGATGAGTTGAAAATGATTGAAACTTTGACCATGGGTTAGTGAACTAGTGTACAATGTCAACTGTGTTTTATAATTTCATTTATCGAATGTATAACTGATATCCAGCGGCTGTGGCCCAGTGGACAAGTCGGTCGTCTCTCAACAGGTGACGTCAGAGGAAAGTGGCCGCTTTACACAGAACCTGCCACAAAGCAGTGTACAGCCATTTACTACAGAGGCACATAATGATCTTATGTGTATAATAGGCCCATTACTACAGTACATATTGAACCAGGAGGTACTGTACGCTCAAGTCAGCTGACTAATAGCATCTATTGAAAGGGCGAAGAGTAGAAGGCGAAGAATATACCTGCAAGAAGCTTCGATCAAACCCCTCAACACTGCTTAACCCTGGTCAGCGATGTATAATTCATTGACCCAACAGCTGGCAGTGAACCACAGAGAGCCACAGCTCAACTCTTCACTAACCAGCTCAGATTGACAGTAAGCTCACAGGTCCTATGCTGTGCTATTCTATAGAGCACTTCTGCGTGTGGTTTATACTGAAGCACTCCCAGCTTTTCAGTTCATATCAATTATCGATAAAAACTCGTTTTTGCTCCCCTACAGCACATACAGTCTCCCTCTGCCTCTCACCAAAATGTGAACATCTCCCAGCCTATAGGAGGAGATAAAATGCAGGCGAGGGCAGCAGAATATATTCTTTTTGCTTTTCTCAGACATACTAATACAACAGCAGGGGAGAGCTATGTTCATGGTTCTTTTACTGTTATACTGGGAAAAGAAAAGACACAGGAGCCAAGTTATTCTGCAGAATGATGAAGCCAGAAAGAAGCTCGAGCGATGTGATAAAACAGGCTGAACGATGGAAAAGTAGTCCAATGATGACGCAAGATATCAGTCATTTAAGGACGAGACACTACACCACATAGACCACTGAAAGTATTAGAGATGCTAGTGTCTCTTTCTTTTGCACTCATGCTTCATACTAAATGTTCTAAAAAATAGAGCCTGTTATATCAACCTATTATGGATCAAATAAGCCGAAACAGTTCCAGTGTCTCCATTTCTTTTTAAAATGAGGAGAGCAGGTACACTTGCAGTATGAGCACATAAAGAGTTGGGGGCACTCTGCCATGACCAGGAGTAAGAAATACCATTATTGATTCTTTAATCGAGAGCAGCAGTGATTTATTCTCTCCTCATTAATTAGATATTGATCTATTACATACGCTGGTTTCCTTATATTCTTGGATTGTTTTGTTGACTTTGTGGACCGTGATCTTTGAAATCGTTTGATGAGATTAATATTAAGCCTCTGTTACTTTTTCTCTCTTTCACATTGGGCGAGTAAATGCCAAAGTCAGCAGAGGTGAATCAGCTGCCCCCTTCTACAACCTGTCTGCTTGGACGGCATGGGACGAGGACACAGAACAGGATCCCTCACCCCCCCTCTGCTCCTAGAGGCCATTTAATTAGAACAAGCTAGTTTAGCTGCTCTGTGCTGGACTCTGGCCCTACACTGACCAAATCAAAAATATCCTGAAGCAGACTGATTGAGTGGAGTTGGAGGGAAGGAAAGCCAGCAAAAAAAATAACAAACAACAATTTACAGAATGGACAGGCTTAGCTTCAAAGTAAAGCCTGACTGACATTCATAGATGCTGCATCCCAGGCTCTGAGTCAGCAGAGAGAGATGTTGGGTGTCTACAGTACAGAGGACATGCATACAGTATGTGTGTTATTATTTTCAGGCAGTGTTGCTCTTTCTCTGCAACACTGAACTTAAGACGTGAAGAGACTCCTACTCCAGCTGCAGAGCAACTACAGATGTTGTTCATTTCTACTGTGTGCAAGCATCCAATCTTTACATTGGATTATGTTGTTTTTGTTCCATTTCATTAGAATATGAATAACAAACTAAACAATACTTTGATATAAGATGTTGGGTAACCACATGCCACCAGCAAAGCTTGAACACACCTTGGCTTTGGTTCTAATGGTGAAGAGCAGTGTCTAACTTTGGTAGGTCTATAATTGCAGCAGGTGACTTGCTGCCAAATGAATGGGAACTGTCAAACTCAAAATAGGAACACTTCCATCTGGACAGAAATCTTTTATTATATGGAATAAAAATGATCCCTACAGGGACAAGTGGACCGAAAGCACACTGGCAAAGTGTCCCCCACAGTATAACAGACACTCAACCGCCCCTTACTGTAGAGGCACTTAGGCCTGTACGCTCACCTGGGTGCATATTAAATGGACTCACCTCTTTGTGGATGATTTAATGATGGATGAGTCATTTGACAGTGTCACCTTTTCCTAATATCTACATACAAGTTTGTATGGTTTCCATTCCTCTTTGCACTGCAACCCTACTGTAATATCAGTCTCTGAAACTCTAGGTGGACTGTTTCTATTGACACAGCCCATAAAGTCGTGCAGTGACATTCAGAGAGAGCATCATCACAAAACCACTGAACCTTATTTTGAAGTCTCTATGGATCAACACACGTATAGTACTTTGGTCACAGTTCTTTTTGAAACACAAACCTGGGGAGCGGACTTTGAGACCGAGGCTGCTGCCCTTAAAAAAAAATCAGTCACTCAGATTGATTCAACAAAAGGAATCTTGTAAGCTGGTCCTTCTCAGCACTTTTTTTTAAATGCCACAGAACACGATTGGATGGAAATTGTTTTATTGTAACCATGGAGTGCATCTGAGTTGAATTATATGCATTGTTATGTTATATACATATTCCTGGGTTGCATTATTCCTGTGTTACTATCTTCATTATCATGTTCCTCTACATAAACGTCTCAAAAACATGATGCTGCTGTGACTGTCTTGATTATTTTTGTAAATGCATCTCCAGCACATAATAAAGGAGTTATAATAAATATTTTCATATTACAATATATGAAATGACCTTTTTAAATATCAAGAGTCACCTTTACAACCTTTCCAATGGTAAATTGGTTTAATTAAGTTGTGGGGGCAATAGGGGCCACGTGGTTGGGTAGATAGTATCAGTGTTGTCACTACCTGGAGATAAGTGGAGATGCTGTTTGGGCTGTGATGGCCATGTGGTGGAGTAGGTAACATATATAAGACCTGTGTGTAGGTATGGTGGGCAGTGGGAGCTAGCATGGAGGGGGGTGGCTCTGGGATACTGGAGCTCATTGTCCAGCCTCCCCTAGCTGTCGTGCATGGGACTAAATGGACGAAACACCAGTGTGGTTCCCCTCTTAAAAACCCCGTTGATGTCCTGGCTCTTGCTGCCCATCAGTCTACACAGTTTACTTGAGGTGGCCAATAGGGGCCATGTGGTAGGATAGGTAATATCGGCATTGCCACTACCTGGCTAGCTCTCATAAACAGAGTCTGGGTCTATTGAAGTTGGCAATGTTGCTTTGGTGGCAGTGGCAACTAAGGGCCAATAGGTAGGTTTTGTAATTTACCAGTAGGGCAAAGGGTTATTATTGGGACGAGGGGTAACTTTACTGAACACTTCCTCTTTCTTTAGGGCACAAGTGTGTTGTGTTTATTTAATAAAATATCACTTAGAATATTTTTTCTTACAACTTTTTTCAAATTGAGCCTTTAAGGCTTTCCAGCAATTTTTCTGGTTAGGGTTAGGGTCAGGGTAATAATTGATTGGTTGAGACAGTAATTGATATTACAGTTTGTCATTGGTTGCAGGCCTCGTTATAAACTGGCAGGATGCAGAAACTGTGTTGCCTTGAATTGATTGGTCCAAAGGGACTCATCAAAACTCCAGACACAGTCTGGCTCTGATGCAGGCATAATGTTTGGCTGAAGAAGATGGACAAAATAAATAAGTGTTTTGGGTTTAAATACATTTTCTTTTATTGCTCCCTTGTTTTCTTGCAGTAGGAAACCAACACATGGGAAGACAAACAACAGTGGTGGCCTGTAAATACACAAGATGACTTCTTCTTGAGCTATAAAGGGCATTGTGGCTTCATGATGCAGATGTCTAATGCTGCCTTGAGGACACTTAGCATGCTGGTGGATATCCTCACTGCACAGCCTATTAGCGCTCTGCCAGGACATTTTGCAAATACAGTTTCTGACAGCATGACAGTGTGACTGATGGCAGCCTGCGTGGTTACAGCTAGCCAGTCCTGATGCTGTGATAGATCTGTGAGCAAATTAAAGATATGAGGAGCGCTCTCTTTTTTTTTTTTCATACCTAGAGGACAAACATCTGATTAATTCTGCTGTCCTCGTCTCCTCAGTCTATCAAGAGAAATAATACAAGCTAACATTGAGCTTACTGCTAATGGCCCTTTATATAATGTTCTTGGACTGTGAGAAGAAGCTAATGTTGTTGAGTTTTTGCAATGGAGGGAGTTTCAGAGGCTATAAATATAATCCTAATGACAGCATTTGGGATGTACTGTAAAGAGCTTTGGGGGCCACACTGGCTTTCTCTTCTAATGAGCCAACAGAGAGGCGCAGCACAACAAGAGAGTGATGAGAACTTCTAGGGGGAAGTTAGCACGCACAGTTGGCATGTTCTTTTCATGTTCTGTTTTTAAAACTTACTAATGAATCCCTTTCAACCTCTTTCTTTTGTCTACCTTGTTGGTAACAGGTAGCAGTTTTCTCTCTCTTTTCCTTAAAAGTCTTAATTGGCATTATTATATCAGGACAACAAGCAAAACCAGCCATTTGAAACACACTCATGTAAAAGGCCTGTCACACAGTGTGAGGAAAAGAAAACAGCAGGTACACACAACTTTCATTTAGCTCCTTAGTTTGTGGGGCTTTGAAATGCATCGATTCAAAAACATTTCAAAGAGAACCTCAATCAAAGAATCTCTGAGATACCAGAACAATTCCTTCTCTCACACATACCAACACATTCATTCAGGTTTTCATTCGATGCTCCTGATTCCTGGAATGTCATCCAACAAATTTTAAAAATTAGGACTCTGCCCTCACATGCAGCCTTTAAGGCCATAGTAACGGACCATTGTTCATCAATTTGTAACTGTTTTTGTTGCTGGCTGTTTTCTGGATATGTACTGTTTTCTTTGTTTGTTTGTTTTTTTAGCTGATTTATTTTCTTCTTTTCTTCTCGCTTTTATTTGTATCTTCTCTACTCATTATTAATCTTCCCTGATAAGTGCAGCAATCTCTTTCAGCGTCTTCTGTCTGAATGTGAGGATACATTAAATATTTCTGAAGCAAGGGTAATGGCAATGAGAACAAATGTAATGAACTCATTTCAATGAAAGAGTTCTGCTCTTAAAATACAAAAATATGAAGCTGAATTTTGAATGACTATTTAAGACAAACGTAATCTGCAGCATGTTAAGAAATGAACCATCATCATGAAAAGGTCCAGCCACAAAATAAGCATCCTTATGAGTTATTGATTGAAGTATCAGTCTATCTGGTTATGATCCCTGTATGCAGTTATAATAGTCAACAGGAGCCTGTGTGACTGTTTAAGAGGAAAAATGAATCATCATTTATTTGTTTTATAATTAATGCATTTGCACAAAAACTGTTGTTTTAACAAAACCATAAAGAGTTTAAAAATATCTTCAGTAAAGCTCTGCTGGCCAGAAACCATAAATCAGTGGCTAATTGCTGCCTCCACAAACTGCCTTATGAAAATGTATGAAGTGGCAATTATCAGCAAGAAATATTCAAACTATTTTTATCTCTTCGCAGCACGCTGAATGTTTTTCTTTCATTTTGAATAACAATACACATATTCATTATCATAATACAATTAGCACCATGAAGCCTCTTGCCAATAAAACCAAGTTTGGACTGTTTAAATCCAAACTCTATTAACTCCTCAGACAGCGAGCTCTGAAAGCCAATTCAAAGATAGTTGACTATTAAAAAGGTGAGGCTGGGTGTTAAATATTCTCGTCTTTTTAACAGATGAAAGTTCATTTGGAGGGAGAGGTTGGGCTTCACCAATCACAATTCTCATTAGTGTGCTTTACCTTTGTTTTTTTAAATGAAGGCAGTAAGAGCGTTTGTTATACTGAATGTAGGCCTAAACAAGTTCCGTTAAATAAGATGTACAAGAGCAGGGTCACTATACAGCTGGAAGCCGGGTCCAATTAATCAACAACTAATCACCTCTTTAAACACAGCTGAAGCCATAGGAGCCAATGACAAGCAGTCACAACCAGATTACTTCCATAGCACAACAATAGGACAGTTCTTAATAGTACTTGGGATTATACATAAAAGGGTACCAAAAGTAAATTATATATGTTTCAAGTTGTCCTAATTTAGAAATCTTTCTAAGCTGAAATCATCATGAAGTCCATTTGGTGTCATTGTGTTGAAAGTATGAATCCAAAACATGTTACATCTGAGCTCTTTCCTTTCCTATGCTTCCTTCACTGAGTCCTCCAGGGAACAGTCTGTTACTGACCACAACACTAGATCAAACCTCCGCTTTGTGCAAACAAAGTTTCTCCGTCCGTCTTCCAATCATTAGCTCCCTTTAGGTGGCCTGTCCCATCTGCTTAAAAAACCTCCTTGACATTTGTTTTTGCTGCCATGAATATCAGCCTTGTGACAGACTAAACTCAAAGCCTGTTTCCACAAAATAATTGTATGCTTGTATGGTTGGCGTATATTTCCAATTCCCTATTCATCCAAAAAGGTTGAAGTTCATTGTAGAGTCACTTTGTTGAGTTACAGCGTGAACACAAGGACTGACAGTTCAAACATTCCTTCTGCAGGATAATGAAACTTTTTGTCAGACCTGCAGACTCTCAGTTTCATCTTACGTTATTTTCTATTAATACAGACTTTACATCACCACAATGACTGTTTTAACATACAGTATATAGAAGCTGCATAAAAGCTTGACCTACCATGGCTAACGGCACGATGCCACCCAGGTCCTGCGGTGCCAGGCGGATGAGTATCGGCACCTCACTGGTCAGGGATCGGGTCAGCGGATACTCCACCTGCCACGTTACCTCCCGTCCCCCCTGATTCATCATCAGCCCATTCACCTCCAGGTCCACCTGCAGCACTCGCTGGTATCCTGCTGCCTCCACTCTGTAAAGAGAGAGAGGGAGATGTGTGTCAAGAGAGGATTTAGATAAAAGAGAGAAAAGTAAGATAGGAGGCAGTGGAAAAGCAGAAAAGATCACAATAGGAATTAAGTGGAAGTCAAAGAGAAGAGAGGAAAAGTAGAGAGAAAATAAACAAGTTCAAATAAGGTAAAATAAGACTATGGATTACTATGAACGTGTTTCATATCAACTGTTGAGTCTGTTGTCTTTAGTGAATTGGTTAAATACCTACATAGGCCTATTGAAAATGAATAGTGTTATTTGAAATGGGAGAGTTAATGCCACTGCAACACTAAATAATGTGAACATTAATACGCTGAAGTTACTTTTATAAAGAAGTAACTCCATTCATAACTCAGTTACTTTAGTATTAACTTTAAGTAGTTACTCATTCTCAGTAACGTGCCCAACACTTGCTGTAACACCTGCACGACTTCCCTCGTCTCACAATATGATTTGAACTAATCTGAGCAAGATTAAAATTCATTCTCACATCCAAACTGAACCACCATGTTGGCCTAAAATAAGCAATTTGTTTCTCCTCTTGCAATATATAGTTTCTCTTCCAGAGATTGTTGGGCCCGGGCAAGTGATTTTCTCTCAGCTGAAGGGGATGCAAACAAAGCCGAAAAAACAATGAATTTAAAAAAGATCATCCAAACGTATTCGATTAGCTGGAGTGCTGTTGTCTGATTACGCTGCTGCTGCCTCTCCCTCAGGTGTTTTTGTCACAGTAAGATCCAGATGCAACACCTCTTCTAGCCACCACACAGACACTATCTTCTCAGAAATAGAATTCACACTCAGAGATCTAAAATGTGCTCACATATTGTGCGACAGAAGTTTAAGGCAACTGAAAGAGTAAATCAATTCATGTGTTAGGCTTTAGTTTAAAGTTCTCTCGTGGCATATGTACTCTTTATACTGTATATCTATATTTCTTAGTGCAGTATGTTTGATTTGTAGTTGTCACACAATTTCAACAAGTCTGGAGAGAGCCCAAAGTGAGCATAAGGAGGGGGTGTTTAGAGGGAAGAGCCAAGATTTCCCTTGAACATCTATTGGCTAAGTCTGTATTTAAAACTCCCCCTCTTTATGAGTTCTCACTTCAGAGGCCAGCCTCACTTCAAAGCTGAGATGTAAAGATCCTCTCTGGTAGAAAAGTTGAAGGGATAAAAGCTTAGAGGATGAAAATCAGTGTGGATAAAAATAGCTTGGATGGAAAGTCTGGCTCAGGCTGAAAAAGCTTTTTAGTTTCAGTGGAAAATGTTCTGAATTATACTTAATGTGTTTCCAAATACCACACAGGAGCGCTGCGGCTCTGGGTGATCGAGGTGAATGTCGGGTGTGAATGTGGCCGCACAGTGAGCTCTGTTGAGATAAAACTCTGTCTAAAAACAGAGGAGTGAAACAGATGTACTGAGGTGTAGTCTGTTCTGATTGTTCTGTTGTGGGATAAGGCTGGTGGAAGATCACATTAAAGATCCCATATTATGCTCTTTTTGGGGTTCATATATCTAATGTATGTGCTTACTAAAGTACGTTCACAATCGCTAATGTTCAAAAAAAGTGTCTGTTTTCATGAACTGCCGATCGATGCAGCCCGTCTCATCTGCCTGTGTTTGTTACGCTCTGAATCCCCCCGAGCAGGGTCCCCACGTGTGCCAAGTCTGACCTGATTGGTTGGCCGATCTGCTCTGTTGTAATTGGTCAGTCGTTCGGACAATTCTCGGAAATGTTACGCCCCTTTTACCATATTTGGAATTCAGCTAATGTGCAGCATGAGCTTGTGCTTGCCACAACGAGCCAATGGGCTTGGATCAGTGACATCATCGCAGTGTGATATCACACTGCGCTTTTCAACGAGGGGGGCTAGAACCGAGCGTTACATGCAGCTACTGCTACTGCTAACAGGAGGAGGTAGGAGAAGCTGCGTTTCCGCGGACTTTCAATTTTTGCACATAGATGTGCCTAAACATGCACAAGACACCTGGAGAACACACTAAAGAGCATCTACAACCAGGAGAAGCAGAATATGGGACCTTTAACATTTATCCTAATAACACGTAGCTTAATATGCTGCTCCACAGAGCTCAATTGTATTAAAATGTATTTAAAAAATATGACATTTTGTCACAAAGTTGCACTACATTATATGTTCTCTTTATTGTGAAAACATGGGAGCTTAGTACAACCAAACTGATGTGTACAAAGTCTGCCCGTAACCTGGGAGTCATGATTGATGGTAAGCTAACATTTAAGGTTCAAGTGGCTTAGAAATGCCCCGGTCATGTCGATTAGCCTCGTACAACATCAGTAAGACCGTACTATTCTACACAGCTCAGGTTCAGGCTTTTGTAATATCACGCATTGACTACTGTAACTCACTACATGCACTCAAACCATTGCAGATGATCCAAAATGCAGCAGCGCAACTGGTCTTCAACCTACCCAAAAAGAGCACGTCACTCCACTGCTCATCTCCCTCCACCATTTATAACCCTGCTGCTCGCTTACAAAACAGCGAAAAACTTACCTGAACTCTCTCATGCAGGTCTACACCCCCGTCCACTGACTCGGCTCTGCCAATGAAGGGCATCTAATCAAACCTTCACAACAAGGCCCTGAGTCTCTAACTAAACTGTTCTCCTCTGTCACCCCCCGATGGTGGAACCAACTACCAAACTCCATTCGATCTGCAGAGTGTCTTTGCATCTTTAAGTAAAAAGCAAAAGGCCAGCTCTTTATGAATACCTAGTTCACTGTCGTATACGCACTTAATGATATTGATGATTTCGGATGGTTTAGATGCTGATTAAAACTCTCAAGAACAGCTGTCGGTGTCGTGCTTTGTCTGTCAGCACTTGTGTCTGATCAAACTAAAAGCTGTTCTTTGGCACTTAGTGACGTTGTTTTCTCCTCTCTAGATTCTTGCATGTGTTGTACTTTCTCTCTGCTGTATGTGCTTTGGATAGTAGCGTCTGCTAAGTGAATTGTAGAATCTTAAAGTTATAGGTGCTCTTTTGACCCTGTTGAGGCTTCTAAGTGTACAAACGAGGGAGTCCAAAAGCTGCTTTGGTATTTATTCAACTGAAAAAACAGAATTAGTAAAATATGCTGTGTTGACATAAACCAAGAAAAATGAATGCAGCTTTAAGGTTAGAAACAACATGTTTGCGCTTTTCAATTATCCTTTCATGTAGGGGCTGAAAAATATCTGGGCTCATTTCCCCTTCATCAAAGTTAGACATTCAAAGCCAAACAGAAAAACCACAGAGAGCTCGCATTGAACTCTAAAAGTCAATTGAAGTTTTAAACTCAACCTGAGTAACTGATTTGTTAAAAATGTCTTGTTTTAGGTACATCCATCAGTTTACTCTTTTTGTAGTCAGCCACATTGTGATATCTCCTCCTCCCTGACTACGTGCTGTGCTCAGGGGCAGTGACTGCACTGATTATATGTTTTAAGCTTATTGTGAACAATTACAGACAAATCAATGATCTGCAGCAGAGAGTTCAGTTGTGTTTTACACCAAAGCTGCAAACAATCAGAGCTTTAGTGCTGAACACTACAATACAACTCTGCTTCTCTCCCTTATTCAATCTGTCTTTTTCCTCTCTTGTCTTTATTTGTGTCCTTTTTCTTCCCCTCTCTTTATCTTCATCCTCTGGCTCACCTGCAGTGTTATGTTGCTCCAGTAGAGCTCAGTTCTCTCTCTCTTTCACCCTTCATCCTGTCACCCAGTGCGTGTTTGAGATGATGAATGTCTGCAGCCCAACGGTCAGAGAGGTCAGCCTACTTCCTGAATGTCTCATCTGAATCATAACTGCACTGTGTGCCCTTTTTCTCACATACAATTAAACACACTCACAGGACTTAGTAGACTGTTTCTGTGTCTGACCCTTGCTCTACAGGAAAATAAAGTATGGAAACAAGGTCAAAAAGGCCAAATGAAAAGAAAACTGTCTTCTGAGATGACAGAAATGAATATAAAAGCCAAAAGAAACAAAATCCAGGATCATAGTTTGTGGTGAAATGCGGTGGAAAATCGGTCATGTCATTCTGACACGGCTTTTGAGGTTTCTCCATTTGTCAGTCCTATTGTTGTGTGTGAAAGCACAAACAGAATAAGGCGGGCAAAAAACACAGGCGACTTTCTGTTCTTTAAGATGCATTTCAAACACAACCCATGTAGTAACTAAGCGGCTCGAAGCAGAAAGAAGTGGCATAACAACAACAAAAAGACGACCAGAATAAAATTCCTTTTGTTAAAAACAGGGACATAAAAGTGGCGCTGTGGAACACAAAAGCTGTGTTAAACATGCAGCCATGTTTTCTTCTTTTCACTCTGAACACCTCGCTGGATATCTGGCTCTGAGAAAGGTAGAGAAAGAAAAGTCTGCTGTCTCTTCTGGAGACCTGAGGGGCTTCCTTTCATGCACAGCAGTGATTTGGTTAGCTCTGACAACAATGATGCATCAAAGAGCTGAATCTTTATCTACACAGAGAAGTGTCAGAGTCCAACAATAGACAGCGAGGGAGGGAGGCAGTTTGTGAGTCTGTGTACAGTTTGTGTTTCCATGCACTAATATGAAAACCTCAAACAGCTTGAATCAGGTTAATATATATACAAAAATCTTTACTATGGGGCAAGATGACAAAAAGATTTAACTTCATAGCCACAAAGTGGAATGTATTTTGTACTTCATTGTGAAGATATGCTAAAGGCTCAATATACAGTACAATGATGTTAAATGTAGAAAAGGAGCTCTCACTCCCATTTTAAAGGCAAGATTTGTGGATGTATACATACAGACCTGTCTGAAACAGGACGCTTTAAACAGATGCTGAAACTGTACGGACAACAGTATGCAGTTGCTTTATTCATTATTGAATCTTGACATGAGAGAAAAGTAGAAATTCAACGAGGCAGCTGTGACAGCAGGTGGGATGAAAAACTCCTGCTGGCCATCTGGCTTCACATGAAGATAAAAATCCATTTCTTGCTCTCATGTCTCATGTGTGAGCTACAACTTATTTTTCAAGTGTAAGATTTGAAAAGAAAAATGAAATGGCAATTATTTGACGGTCTAAAAATATATAAAAGGAACCTGAAGTCCTGCAGGTTGTTATTCACATGTTTCATTTGGTAGCAACTGATCAGGTGAGACTCCACGATGTCTCATACACCCATCATTCTCTGTGGTGTGTTCATTGACCCAAAAGTATTTCCACAAGAAGAGTATTAACAGGCGCTCTTTCTTTCATGAACATTAAAGGTCACATAATATCCTCCTTTTCTACAAGTTTAAATAAATCTCAGAGGTCCAAAAAAGATGCATTTGAGGTTTATTGATATAAATCCACTCTGATCCTGTATTTGATCATGCCTATAAACCCCTCTATTTCAGCCCTGCTCAGAACAGGCTGTTTCTGTGTCTGTACCTTTAAATGTAAATGAGCTGTGTCTGACCACGCCCCTGTGGAAGGGGATGTGCCTTGGGCTTTCTTGCAGTATGTCCTGTTGTTTACAATGAGAAGGCAGACTCAGAGGTCAGAACAAACACCCAGCGGTTGGAGAATCACCCACATGGGGGAGGGGTTACTGCCCTTTGTGATGTCATGAAGGGAAAATCTTAAAGCTGGCTGTTTGAGCACACATTTTCTGAAAAGTGGAGCAGGCAAAAGACGGAGAGGATGGACTTTTCTCATCATTGGGGGGTTTGTTTCTATGACTTGACTATGGACTCATATTAGTGTTTTCCAAAAAGAATATGGTGAAGTGTATTTTGCATAATATGTGACCTTTTAAAGTTATCTTCTAAAATTATAGAAAAAAACATAAATGTGGAAATTAGTTTAGCATGGAGTTACTTATGGTAAATATACTTCTTGAACATCTTCTTAAGGGTTT
The DNA here is from genome assembly GCA_020745685.1 of Tautogolabrus adspersus. Taxonomy (NCBI): domain Eukaryota; kingdom Metazoa; phylum Chordata; class Actinopteri; order Labriformes; family Labridae; genus Tautogolabrus; species Tautogolabrus adspersus. Next base: position 29,146,118 of record CM036549.1, on the reverse strand, counting down.
CATTGACATCATCTGCTGGTCACCTTGAAAAACTCAACATCATACAGGAAGTCGCTCCCAGTGGAACATGTTGAATTTCTGTTTCTACGGATTGAACCACTGAGAAAAAAAAGACTCAATAAATGAGACCTATAGCTTCTTTATGTTTTGTCTTCTGAAAGCCTTTTACTTTTGTATACTTAATGGAGCTTTACTTGGCTCACTGACCTTTGATTTAAGCTCCATGTGTACGGACACACGTGGTATTGATTTCTACTCAAGCGTTGTCTTGCTTTTTGACTTCTCTAATGTGTTTATGCAGATGATTTGCTTTTGCAGCTGTTTAATTATTTCTAGTCCACTTCCTCTCCAGCTGTGCAGCTCATGTCTCTCCAAACAGAAATATGTTTGATTCTAATTGGTCTAAAGAACATTCAGGGAAAATTGGACGATATCTTCAGAGAATGAAACCTGATGAGAGTAGTAGCTTCCTACAGTGTAGTTATAGAGTTCATTACACATTAATAGTGAAGATTACCCCTCACTGCTGTAGTTCAAGAGAAACTAACAAGAGTGTGCATGTAATGAGGCCATTTAGCCTGGTGTAGTGTGATGTTATTAGAATATAATGACTATTATCTTGGGCGGCAGTAGCTCAGTCTGTAGGGACTTGGGTTGGTATGGAAGTTAGTGAGGTTGGTGGAGACATGCCAGGTCACACCACAGCTCTGGAGCGTTCCCTGTGACGCAGCCCCACTCTGGGATCTCTCCTTTAATGCATGTCTATAAGTCCTGTGTATGCATTTGTGTATTTCATGTGTGAGTAGCAAGAGTGTAAACTTGAATTCCCCCACGGGGATTCATAAAGTATATTTAAAAACATTTTTAAATGAGGACCTGATGCAGAAGAAACCATGTTGTGTGTGTGTGTGAGTGAGTGTGTGTGTGTGTGAGTGAGTGTGTGTGTGTGTGTGCGTGTGTGTGTGTGTGTGTGTGTGTGTGTGTGTGTGTGCGTGTTAGTGAGTGTGTGTGTGTGAGAGATACACATCCCAAGGGAGTCCTTGCTCTTCTCTAATGAGTGTCACTATTTCAGGTCTAAAGTCTGTCTCTTCTCTCCGATGATGCTAATGAGATCAGATTGAAACAGGGAGGACTCGCTCTAACACGGTTCGTCTACAGCTACAAGATGGTTTGGGGAATGTTGTATAGGGGCATTGGGAGCCTGGTGAGTTCAGGTGGTTGATGAGTAACAAAGGTGGGCCAGACAAACACGCATAATAGTTGTAAAAAGGTTAAAAAAAAAAATCCCAAAATGAAACAAATAGCTCAACATTTTGGAAGCAATTGTATTTTAATAATCAGAAAATTATTGAAACATACATTCTTCCCCAAAGACGTCTCATGAGTGACTTACAATAGAGAGTAATAGATGTACAGCTCTCGTAACACACTGTGCACAGCAGTCGTAACCTGGTAATAGAAGGGACATGTTTGTTATGGATATATTCTCAAATCTTCTCTGGAGCCTCGAGTGACTTCATCATTATCACCTTTAAACTGCTGGCCACTAAACTGCTCTCTAGATGACATTAGGTTACGAGTCGTCACGATCCGTCTTTGTATAAACACCATCTTCCATCCCCTTATTGATTCCTGTGAGCTGACAGAGTGAAACTCTCCACAGAGCTCTGCTGCTCATCCTCTTATCCTGGACAATACGATCAACTCAGTGTGACTGATCTCCTCAGAGTGTAAACTCTCCTCCACATATCACTCTTCTTCTTCCTTTTCTCGTTACTCACACACACACACACACTCACACGCACACGCACACGCACACGCACACGCACACGCACACGCACGCACGCACACACACACACACACACACACACACACACACACACACACACACACACACACACACACACACACACACGCACACACACACACAGACGCACACACACACACACACACACACACGCACACACACACACAGACGCACACACACACACACACACACACACGCACACACGCACACACGCACACACGCACACATGCACACACACAAACACACACGCACGCGCACACACACACACACACACACACACACACACACACACACGCACACACACACACACACACACACACACACACACACACACACACACACAGATGACAAGGGATTACATCAAGTTGTCCATTTCATTATTAGCCTCTCAGCTTTTTGTAGCCTGCGATCTGTTTGATCAAACATGCTGTTTTGTTTCTTCTTCTATGTTTCTATCTATCGTCTCTATCTTTAGTTTGATCTCACTACTATCCTCTCGTCATTTATGATCCTTACTCTTGTGTTTGTTTGGATCAATCTATCTCTCAATGTGCCACAGAATACAGAGACAACTGTCCACGTAACCTTCCTCACATTCCAGTCGTCTTCGGACTCTGACGGATGATTTTTTTCTGTACAAAAAAACGGTGTTATTTTAAATCTTTTGCAATGAGACACGACTAGAGCTGCGTAAAATAATCAATACAGCAAAGTATTGCAAACTCTGTTTTCATGATACTCTATCAGTTTCCCTGCTCCCCACATCAAAACATTAAATTAATTAATAATGTCCTTTTTATCTCCCTTAAATGTCTGCAATCACAACAACTTATACGCCTGTAGGTGTCACTGTTCAGCTGTTGGGCTGCCTCCTGTATCCTAAAGCGGACGCAAGCAAGAGAGAGGACAGCAGTGGTCATACGTAAAGTGGGTGTGTGTGGCTAATGGAAATAAAGTGGTCAAAGGAAGAAATATGACAGCAGTGACACTGCCGAACTAATAAACCCCTCTACATTTCCCGACCCGTCAGAGCTGCAGCTACACAGCCACGACACGGACAGAGTGTTCATAATGTCACCTGATCACTGTGTTTTCATTGACCCTAACTGCAAACTATTTTCTGAGAGCTTTACTGCACATGGTAGACACAGAGAATTTACCCAATCATGGCAACATGATGAGAAAATCTGAGAGTAGAGCCGGAGGCCAGGTGGTGTGCGGACACCAGCACACACTTCATCTGGATTATTAGTGATAATTAAGACACAACACTTTAGAATAGGTCATTATCCTTTGTGTTACCGTTAACAGTATTTAAATTAACTAGTACACTTTTTGTGAACCATCATTGAGTGCAGGTTGTTCATCATTTTGGTTCCCAGGGCTTTTATTTGTGTTGCCATGGGGTCAGATACAGGTGTTGATATGGTTTCATTTTTATTTTCAGTTTCATATTGAAGCTAATGTAACACAACATTAAGGTCACAATATTCCCAATTAAGTAGTTGCGTATTAGCATGCTAATTAGTAGCATACTGGCTGCCTATGAAATAGTGATTCACTGATTTAAAAAATGGACTACAGGCTGCCATGGCAACAACCCTGACTGCGTGTTAGGCTGGATGAGATGCTGATCCTCAGGCCACGAGCATCACAGTGTGAGTTTTGACTGTGTTAAAGCTGAAGTGAAATGTTGGCAGCAGTTTTGAAACAGATTTCTCTAAATTGGATATTTGGGGATCAGTTTGGATTAACTGAGAGTTCTCCCAACCGAGGGGACATGAGATGTTTGATTGGCTCAGCTCTACCAGGGTATATCGACCCACATCATGACCCTGTTTTTAAATGCTGAGTGGTGCTTTGAAGTCAGATCTTTGAGAAGACTTCACCAGTGTCACATTCACCTTTCTCTCCTCATGTTTGGATATATACGTTTAACAACACAGTCACAAAGCTCCACTACGCTGACGTGCCCTACAGTATGTGTGGGATCTGTGATGTGTTCAGATCATCCCCCGTGGTTCGGAGAGCACGCGATCCACAGATCGATGAAGATCGAACATTTATTGTACACATTGACTCAAATAACACCCTCACAGTGTCAAAGTATCTGTGTCATGTATCATCACAGAAAAGAAGAACAGCAGAATTATTTTATTTCTATTGGCCCAGTTAATCTTTTTTTTGCCCAAGGCAAATATAGCTTTAAAGGAAAAAGTACATATTTAACTGCTTATTCATCATTCTTATTTAAAAAAAACTTTCATTCGTCAGTAATTTTGACGACTGACGTGTATTTACAATCTTGGTTAGGGTGCAACTATTCATCTATGCAATGCTCCTTTTTACATGCAGGTTCTGCAACAGCATGTCTCTCTCTCTCTCTCTCTCTCTCTCTCTCTCTCTCTCTCTCTCTCTCAAATAAAGACAAAAAAAAACAAACAGGCAAGAACACCTGAATGAACACGCACAGCCCAACCCAGACCGTAACAAACAAACACACTGCTCCCTGGTTCACTTCATTAAATTAGTTTGTGGACAGGGTTAATAAGAATGCTGACCCCACTATGACCCCTCTCTGGCCTGAACCCTTAATTCTGCTCCCACGCCTCATTAATCTGTAAAGTAAATAGACTCCTCTCCTCCTCCTCCTCCTCCTCCTCCTCCTCCTCCTCCTCCTGCTCCTCCTGCTCACCTGCTAGATGTGAGAGGGATGTGAGGAGAGAGGGAGAAGCACACAGACTCTTATTTTGGAGCTGATTTGTCCAACCATGACTAAAGAAAATATTTTTCATTTACAATATGAAAAAGAAGAGAGATTTTATAAGAGTATTCCATTGACTAACCAAATAGTGACTCATCCATTCATACACATTCACTCACTGATGGTAGAGGCTGCTGAGTAAAGAGTCCATCAGTATTAACTCATCCATTCATACACATTCACTCACTGATGGTAGAGGCTGCTGAGTAAAGAGACCATCAGTATTAACTCATCCATTCATACACATTCACTCACTGATGGTAGAGGCTGCTGAGTAAAGAGTCCATCAGTATTAACTCATCCATTCATACACATTCACTCACTGATGGTAGAGGCTGCTGAGTAAAGAGTCCATCAGTATTAACTCATCCATTCATACACATTCACTCACTGATGGTAGAGGCTGCTGAGTAAAGAGACCATCAGTATTAACTCATCCATTCATACACATTCACACACTGATGGTAGAGGCTGCTGAGTAAAGAGACCATCAGTATTAACTCATCCATTCATACACATTCACTCACTGATGGTAGAGGCTGCTGAGTAAAGAGTCCATCAGTATTAACTCATCCATTCATACACATTCACTCACTGATGGTAGAGGCTGCTGAGTAAAGAGACCATCAGTATTAACTCATCCATTCATACACATTCACTCACTGATGGTAGAGGCTGCTGAGTAAAGAGTCCATCAGTATTAACTCATCCATTCATACACATTCACACACTGATGGTAGAGGCTGCTGAGTAAAGAGACCATCACTATTAACTCATCCATTCATACACATTCACTCACTGATGGTAGAGGCTGCTGAGTAAAGAGACCATCAGTATTAACTCATCCATTCATACACATTCACTCACTGATGGTAGAGGCTGCTGAGTAAAGAGACCATCAGTATTAACTCATCCATTCATACACATTCACTCACTGATGGTAGAGGCTGCTGAGTAAAGAGACCATCACTATTAACTCATCCATTCATACACATTCACTCACTGATGGTAGAGGCTGCTGAGTAAAGAGTCCATTAGTATTAACTCATCCATTCATACACATTCACTCACTGATGGTAGAGGCTGCTGAGTAAAGAGACCATCAGTATTAACTCATCCATTCATACACATTCACACACTGATGGTAGAGGCTGCTGAGTAAAGAGTCCATCAGTGTTAACTCATCCATTCATACACATTCACTCACTGATGGTAGAGGCTGCTGAGTAAAGAGTCCATCAGTATTAACTCATCCATTCATACACATTCACACACTGATGGTAGAGGCTGCTGAGTAAAGAGACCATCAGTATTAACTCATCCATTCATACACATTCACACACTGATGGTAGAGGCTGCTGAGTAAAGAGTCCATCAGTATTAACTCATCCATTCATACACATTCACACACTGATGGTAGAGGCTGCTGAGTAAAGAGTCCATCAGTATTAACTCATCCATTCATACACATTCACTCACTGATGGTAGAGGCTGCTGAGTAAAGAGTCCATCAGTATTAACTCATCCATTCATACACATTCACTCACTGATGGTAGAGACTGCTGAGTAAAGAGTCCATCAGTATTAACTCATCCATTCATACACATTCACTCACTGATGGTAGAGGCTGCTGAGTAAAGAGTCCATCAGTATTAACTCATCCATTCATACACATTCACTCACTGATGGTAGAGGCTGCTGAGTAAAGAGTCCATCAGTATTAACTCATCCATTCATACACATTCACTCACTGATGGTAGAGGCTGCTGAGTAAAGAGTCCATCAGTATTAACTCATCCATTCATACACATTCACTCACTGATGGTAGAGGCTGCTGAGTAAAGAGTCCATCAGTATTAACTCATCCATTCATACACATTCACACACTGATGGTGAAGCAGGGGAAGCAGTTTGGGGTTAAGTGTCTTGCCTCAAGGACACATCAAGAAGTGGCTGCAGGAGCTGGGGATGAAAAAAGGTCAAACAGCTAAATAGGAATTAACTGGTAATAAAGCAGATTTGGACCAATTTCTTTTGTAGGCAGAATGGGCTCCAAATACATGAAGAGTTTCTAGGATGTAAGTAATGGAGGTGTTGTATCTACATACAGTAATATTTCATTGGAATATGTTAATGGTGTGGAAAACTGTAGGAGATGTAAGGAAGTCGTCTGATTTTCTGAGCTAGAGGTTCCAGCTACAGTGCAAAAAAAAAGAGGACTAAAAGGGCCGCCCATTCACGCCACTCTGTCATGATTTGATCTGTTTTAGTTTGTAGTTCAGAGTTTAGATTTCTTTATATTGTTTAAGTTCTCATTCTTCCTCGTGTTGCTTGTTTCCCTGTGTGTTAATGTTTCCTAGTTTGATTTTAAGTGTTACCTGTCTTATTTAGTCATTTCTGATCTTGGTGTTTCTCTTGTGTGTTTCCTAGTTTAGTCTTTAGTGTTTCCTGTTTTATTTTGTGTCCCTCGGTGTTCTAGTCTAGTCTGTGTTCATGTTGTAGTTCTTGTGTTTCTAGTCTTGTATCTGTTCCTGCCTCTGTGTGTTTCCCTCCTGTCTGATTGCCCTCATTGTCTTCACCTGTGTAACTAGTCTCACCTGTGTTTGATTACCCCTGTGTCTACTTCGTCTCTGTGTTCCTTCCCTCGTGTTGTCAGTTCATTGTCGTATGTTGCTGTTGAATGTTACTTGTCAGTCTGTTTGGGTGTTTCCTAGTGGCTCCTTTGCGTTTCCTTTTGTTGGACATTTTGACCAGGAAGTTTTTGTTTGCCCTTTGGCCTTTTTGTTTAAGAAATATTTCTCGTTCAGTATCTGCACTTGGGTCCAGTTCCTGTTTTTTCATCAGCAGTACCACAAGTCTTTCTCAGCATCCACAGATAAGATTGCACAGAGTGAAGCAATAATCAAAGATCGTTCAATGATAAAATGCAAGTCAAGGACATGTCACAATCCATCCAAAAATATGTAATTCATGAATGGAGTTGTTAAGGAAGAAGGCGGAGTGTGTTTCTAGTAGGAGGACATGCTTTAAATCAATCCTGAGATTAAATTAATCAAAGCTCATTAGTGGCAGCACATCCATTTTGATTTCCATTAATGACGACGGGATCATCGGGGGAATAAATAAGGCTTCTTTTTTTATTTTGCTAGAATACTCGTTAGCCTCCAGAGGCCGTTTCCTCTATGGAGCCTGAATGATTACTTAAAGCATTTTAACGCTCAGCAACAAATAGGGCTCAAACGCCACTCATGCAAATTAAATTACATGCAATATTGATCGCGGATCCATCTACCCATCACATCTTAGCCTGCCCTTAACTGCTCTTAGAATATATTTTAATCTAAGGGATGCAGTGAGAGGCGAGCGTTTCACTAATGCATTAAGAGCCTGAATTACACACACAAGAAAACAAGATGTTTGGATGCTTCCTTAAAATGAAAACATTCAAATGTTTTCTGTAGCAAATTGTTTGTTTCCAAAGTACTTGTGATTGAAGAAGACAGCAGTTCACAAGCACACATATTACAGTATTACCTGAGAGGGTAAATGCTGCTACTCCCCCCTCCGTCATCGATAAAGTTTTATTTTAAAAAGACTGTTCACACACTCAAGGACATGCAGGTTAATACATGCACAAAACACCAACTTTCCTACACGTATACATGTGTTCTTTGTGTCTTACTCTGTTTTAATCTCCTCCTTCTGCACACGACACGTTGTAAATCTCTACATTTTGTGTAATGCAAGTACACTATATAACAAGTTTTAATTAAAGAAATTACAACACAGAACTAATCAGAGCTGCCACGTTCTGCAGGCCCCAAACTAATGCTGGTCTGTTCTTTAATTTCCCACCTAATCAAATCCACATTTAAAGGCTCAGATGTGCACACACACGCACGCGCACGCAAGCACAAGCACACACACACACACACACACGCACACACACACATGCACACACACACACACATGCACGCACACACACACACACACACACACATGCACACACACAACCTCAGCAGACGGGTGATTAACATCCCTGCATCTCGCTGATGCATGGAGAGTTCCTCTGACCTCTCCGCCCCCTAACTGAAGAGGACTGAATATCGATCTCCTGTCTCCTCCAATCGTCACTCACCATTGTTTTGTCAATGACTCCGACTCCTAACGACTCCCCAGCATCAAGTAAAGCTGACTTAGAGACACAAATTCACTAACTAAAACAATGCAGATTTGCATGGGTTCACTGCTTAAATGTGAACACTGAAAGAACAAACCACTCTGTGTCAATCAGCTTTCACACGTCTGTAGCTCTGCAGGGTAATGTAACCTGCAAACATTCACAAATCACACATTAACATGTATCCATCCATCTGATGATGTATTGTGACACTATTGCTTAAAATAATAATTGCATGTGAGTGACAAATGTCTCCTGTTTTCTAATGACAGCTTTTCCATAACAGAAGCCACATAATAACTGTGTTACATTTCATATGGCGGGGTGGAGACAGTGAGAGAAGCTGTCATGGAGACGGGGTGGAGAAGTGATGAGAGCATGGAGAAGATTGCTCCTCATACAAGGCCTCAGGCTGTTATTACCATATCATGAGATAAATCAATCAAATGGGGTTAAAATGTACACGCTGTTTCAGGGCCACTTTAACATGCAGGATGAGATCATGAATAATGTACAGCTCTGATATGTGGCTCAGAGAGGATTTCTCACAGTCCTAGGACCTCAGGTAACCCGCAAATGATAGAACACAATCTCTAATAAAGAGCTCTTCGTGTGTGTGTTAATCCATGATTACGTTGTGGTCGACTGCAAACCCTCAGCTGGTTGAATAAAAATCAGATTTTTTATCAGTTTTCTTTCTCGCCCTGCTTTACCTGAGTGATGTGAATGACATCATCACCCTATCCATAAGAAAATGCCCTATATGGACATATATTTCAACATGTATGCTCTTTCAAACATGTAGCACACAGCTTGAGATCGACGTGTCAGTCCTCTTTCTTAACTACTGGAAATAACCCATTAGGTTCACAACACCCACTAACTCACCGTGAATGGTGCAAGAAAATTACCAGCTGCATTCACACGTTTGAGTGAGCACATTCTGTTCACTCAAACAGCAAACCAGCTTCATACTGGGCGACTGACTAGCCTGTTTCGAGTCCAGCTCAATGCTTCTGACATTCAGATTCTAAAATGATTTAAATTGTTCTTTAGACATTTCACTCGGAAACCAAAACTGGAAACCGAAAATATGGTTGATCAACCCTTTGGAAATATGACTTTCGGGACAAAATGGCATGAAAATGGTAGATTCATTGCTGCATTGACAAGCTCAGCTTCCTTTACATCTTAGCTAGTAATCTCACATTACAATGAGATGATATGTAGTGTACTTACATGAGAGAATCCGATACAACGAGAATCTGAATGCACTATTTATATGTGAATTGTGTCTCTCTGGTCCCCCTGGTACTCTGCAGAGTATGTTAATCATTCCAGTCTAAAACAAGCTCAGGGTTTTCATTCCCCTCATTGATGCTTGTTTCCTCTGTGTCACAGAAAGACCCTCAGAGGCTCATGTCAGCTCCCTCAGCAGATGGCAGGGGAAAACTCACAATGACGAGCCCTGATTTCACTGATGCTTAAAACATGATCTCACCAATAACAATCGTTTGAATCGTTAACCCATTTTCAGAGCCTGCACACTGAGCGTAGTTTCCTCATCAAATGATCAGCAGAGCTCTTAGACTTTTCATGGAACTTCCCAGCATGATTTTTCTTCAAATTCTAACCCTAAAATACATTTCACCACAGCTGCAAGTAAGTGCAAACATGACGAAACACGTGCTATACAGCGCACACTTCTACCGTAGATATAATTTATTTGTCCTGGCGTCTTGTTGAGTTGTCACTCAGATAAGAACTTGTGTGTACAGGCTTGCATCAGTGTGTAGGTGTTGTGAGTCTGTCTCGTCAGTCCTTTAGAGCGAGTCTTTCTCTCGCTCACACACACAGCAGGAGTCCTCTGAGCAGCAGCACACAAACTCAACAAGGTGACATGTTTCATGATAGCGTAAGGTTTGAAGGGGAACAGATGCTGGAGGCCTCCATTTGTTCTCTAGTTTGTTTGTTTGTTTGAGAATAGTTGTGCTTGTGTAAGACATCACATGTGCATGTAGTCCATTCTATGTGTAGACAGGAAACAGCTAATATTAAAACATTTTGATTTGTCACACTTTGGAGACTACAGCCTGTTTCAGACTACGCTCTATTACAAAAATGTCTAGAAAAATAAATTGTCAGCCATTTCTGAATACACTTTTTTTTGTAAAAGGGAAAGTAGGTTGGAGTGAAGAACTTTTTTGTAACAACAGCTCTGAACAAGTCTGAAAGCCGTCTGTCATTAACGAAACTGTGACAATGGCACATGGTTCAATAAAAGAAATAATGTTAATAGTCTTGCTTTGCAATAAATGTGAAGTAGATGGAGGACCCACCAATACACAGAGGTGTACCTGTGCATGTTTATTCAGGAGTAAACATACAGACACACGTGTACATGACTCCTGAATGTGCATCCACAAACATCATTATTCCAACAGCTGACGTTTCTGCAGCAGAAAGAATTCAGTATTATCTTGATGGTAGGGAGAAGCAGTAGCTCTTTTTGAACTAAGTACAAAAGAGAGGCTGCTGAAGGACAGCTCTTAGCTTTCCATTATGCAATACATCTTCTTAAGAGGGCAGCCAGTATTGTCTCATGACCATTGTGCCACTTTGCAGGCTGTGATGGAGTTCACTGATACAGAATCAGAGTTGCACAGTCATGTACGTAGAGGTCAATTTGAGGCTACTCCCATGTGATAAGAGGGGCAAAGAAACTCGAGGACCTCCAGTGTTTTATACATTTTAGGTTAATTCTATTTTTCATAGGAAGTACCATTGTATATGCATCATTAAGCTAGGTGCCCAAATCATTTTGTGCATTCATTTGGGTAGCCTAATTGTGTTTGAGAAAAGTGTACAAGTGAATGTGAAGTGTGTATGTCTGCATGGGTAATTATGTCAATGAAATAGTCTCAGTTCTGCTGGACTGAGGTCAGACTCAGGGTTTCCTTATCTTAAATCATACCCACTCTGCAGTCGTCTGCATACAGAGAGCTTCAAATACAACATGCTGAGTGCAGAATTCTGTGACACAGCTCAACATAAAATAAAGAACAGAAAAACAAATCTGGATTGGCAGCTTTTTGGACGCACTATAGCATGACGCAAAACATTAAACACATGTTCCAACCTTAGTTAGTTTTATAATCTGGCCTCACTTTATTTACTAAGGGAGAACAAGTCCAACTGTTTTACACAGAAAACTCACCCACAGCATTATATTGAAATACAGACAGCTAAAGATGTAATCCATGGGCAGCTGACATTCAGGGACTAAAATAAATAACAACATGTGCTTGTTTTTCTGCTTCAGTTTCAAAGTTGTTTGGAAGTTTATTCCAGGCTGTGGCCGCATGTATCTCTTGACAGTCAAAGAAAGCCCCTTTCAGCTCTGTGTCCTCCTAAACTTGTTTTCACCTCTTTTCCTTTTTGTCTTCCACCACTGCTGACATGATAACTGTCATGGTGCCTCAGTTTCTCCATAGCACAGAAGATCTGACCTGTGAATGTATTTGAAGTAGGACTGGGAGAGTACAGTGCTGGAGTTGAACCCACACAATGTGTACTCATCCATTGTGTTTTCTGACCTCGCCACAGTGGTAATTTTGTGAAAGGAGATGGTGTCTGTATGCACATTTCCATCCAGGGTTACATAATAAAAACAATAAGATTAACTTTGTCTGCATGCCAGAAGTCTATCAACTCTCCTGATTGGCTGTGGGAGTTTAGCCATTAGGACTGGCTGAGCCACTCAGTCACCTCAAGCCAGAGGAGACACTTCCTGTTCACAGTAATGGCAGAAATACAGTTTGAAAGGTCATAAAAAGCTTTTGCACTTATCTTTACTGATGTTATATCTACAAAGGACAGCGGTAACAGTAAATAGTAATAGTAAATCTTTGCAGGTACCAGAGAGTTCATAAAAGTTTATTTAAATAAATAATTTGATTCTACAAATCTTCTGTTGTGTCCTATAAACCAGCCTGTTCACTTATTTTTCTGTAGACCAAAAATAAATACAGAAAATGAATAGGGGCCACCTTGTTGGAAGCCTGGCCAATCAGTGAGCTGTACAATTCTACAAATCATTAAGCAGACGCTTTTATCCAAAGCGACGGACATCAGAGAGTAAGTACGACATGAGCAAGGATCTAGAGAGGAGGAAACAACCTCATGGCAAACAAACAGCTTCTAGTCCGTTCTAAAACAAATGATGACAGGCAGTCATCAACAACCACATCGACAGCTGTTCATAAGAATTCTAATCGGCATCAAAATGATTCTAAATATTGTCATTGTCAGCATCATAATCACTAAGGTTTTCATGAAAGAGCTGGGGCTTTAGCTTTTTCTTAAAGGTGCGAGGGGACTGTGCAGATGGAATGGCGTTTGGTACTTCATTCCACGAGATGCCAAGTTCAGAGAGCGTGGGTCGGACGATTTGATGGTTAATTGTTTCAAAGGCTGCTGACAGGTCTAGTAGCAATAGAACTGAGGAATGACCAGCAGCTCTAGCCAAATGTAGCGTCATGTTACTCACAGTATTGAAGTCTCAGAGCGGTCCCACTTAAAGCCTGACTCATTTGGGTCAAACAGATCGATTCTGGACAGGAACGCAGAGACTTGATTAAAGACTGTGAGCTCGAGTATTTTTGACAGACAGGGCAGAAGTGAAAACCGTCTGTAGTTTTGGGTTATGTGTGGGTTTTTTGAGCAGAAGGGCTGACCCGAGCTTGCTCGAATGCAGTGGGGAACACACTCATTGACAGTAGATGATGTGACTGGGCCCTTCAGCTCCTAAACCTTGATTTAGTCTCATAAATGATTCAGGATTCTGTAACTGCACAGCCTATTTCTTTTAGGAAAGTTATTCAAAAAATAATTTGAGGGGATATAATTAAGGTCCAAAGAGTTTTTGTTCCAGTTCACAGGTTAGAAAGCTTATTAGATTAGAAAGTCCATCTAGCAGTGAGTTTGTCCAATCAGGTGAACACATGCTTCCAAGGAGAAAATGCAGAGCAGTGTTCACAAAAGGCTGTACAAAGCCAATGCTGCTGTTTCAGTTTATCAAAGAGGTTTCTAAATTAAAGTTTAGTATTTTTATAACCTGCATATTTTGCGAAGACTTTCATTTCTGCTTTTTATTCACTGATATGCTAGAGTTATTCTATTTGGTATGTAAGCAACAGAATCCTAAAAGCAGGGGGTCACTGCAGGTGTATCATTATTCCAATACTTCAAGGCAGTCTTTCGTCAAGCCCAAAATTGCAGAGCATAATGCCCAACAAACATGTATGACCTTCATTTAGGCAGTCCTGCATAATTCAATGTGTCTTCTCCTCAGCGGGGAAGTGAAAGAGATGCATGTAAATGACAGACGACTCGTCATTCATCACTGTCGTCACCTTGACACCCAGGAGGTAATAACAGCCCAGCCAAGGTGCCACTTCCTGTGTGCGTCTGATTTGTTGTTGCTTAAAACGGTTTAGTTGTCAACTATCCAATGGCACGCTCAAACATTAAAGCACTGGACTTTCAAAAGGTGGGAAACGAGGGTTCATCAGATGGGTAATGATTCAAAATATATGCTTGGCAGATGTATACTATGAAGCTTAGTTAATGAGGAAAATTCATACATAACCCCTGCATATGTAATCAAGTAAGACCAAGAGCCCTGTCTTACACACGGACCAATCACTGCAAAAAACACAATTGCTAGTTTCTGTCCAACACAGTACTCATTTGTACTGATAGTGCTAACACTATCTGACTCGCAAGATACTTCACAGCATGCTTCTTAACACGCTAAAAATATTCTGTTTGAACTCCTTCTCTTCATATTGTTATACTGTTTTCCCAGTGAGGCCGTTCTTTAGATGCAGGAACACAAGGACACTCTCAACTCTCCTTCTTCTCTGTCACCAAAGGGAGTATCCTGCTAGAACCCTGTACAGGCCAAAAACTCCAGCTGGGTCTGACACCAAGCTCCCCCCCGATGCACAATCACTCTGATTCACATTCTGTCTTATCTATCACACACATACAATAAGGTGCTGCCAGCAGACACAAGCCGCTCCAAAAGGAATGAGAGATGACACTCTGATTGGTTTGATTCATGATACCACAATAAACACAGAAGACAACCCATGGGCCAATTGAGATGGATTAAAGCTGGTACATATCAGACTATAACAGCTGGTTTCCAAAACAGGGAATGATATGAAGAAAGACCATGTGGAAATGTAGATGTGACAGGAGAAACTTACAACATTTGGGGGTTAAGAATCCACCAGCGCAGAGCAAAATATGCTCAGAATCGTACATTGCAAGTTGGACAAGAGGGACCCAAAGCCACATGGAAAACCGCTGAGAGAACCAACATTTTTGAAGGCAGAGAGATAGGAGAAGAAGGAGGTCCACAGATGGAAAGCTAGTGCCTTTGTGATCACCTAAGAGATCCCAACTGATAGCTGAGAAAAGCCAAAGAGTACTGAGCCATGACCAAGCCAGAAGAAATAAGATCAGTTGGCCCAAGGCAAACCAGGCAGAAATATTGAGTAAATAACTAATCTGGACCTTACAAAGATCATTATGGGGGAATCCAAGCTAAACCAGATTGGGGACAGCAAATTACAGGTGTACAAAAACAGATTCAGCAAAGTTCCCAATAAGCAGAAGACTGCCCAGAGAAAAAAGGAGATCTTTGAGTTTGTTCAGAGGAAAAAAACTCAACAAGAGAAATTCAAGACCCTAAAAGCACTTTGGAATGAGGTCAACACATCTGTAAGGGCAGGAAATAGAAGTAGAAAGACAGAGCCAACTTCTTCAAGGACCCTTGAAGGTATGCCAGACAGCTGCTGGAGGAGAATAAGAGCAGAGTCAGATGTCCAGAGAACATCTTGAACAACATCAGACCACCAAGGAACATTCCATTAGAAACAGTAGGGTACACGCCTCGCCCTGCCCCACCACCATCTGAGTTCAAGTTTT
>CM036549.1:28912868-29127868 GCA_020745685.1 Tautogolabrus adspersus | reverse complement strand
TGTGTGAGTGCGTGCGTGCGTGAGAGGGAGAGACAGAGAGCATGTTTTTGCCGGTGTGTAGCTGGTTGAGCCATGCATATGAGGCAACTGAAATCATCCCCCGTCTGTGGGAGTTTTTATATTAAAAATTGTGAATCCCGATTTCCCTCGTAGGTTGTGCACATAAATTATGAGCTCTGGTTGTGCGTCGTAAACGATTTAGTAATACAGTTTGAGCTGACATTTTGCCACGACTTTTCTACAATTGTACAGGCTTTAGCATCCCAACATAAGAAATCTCTCTGGCGAAAACTCAACTTCCTCCAATTTTCTGTCATCACCCCACACCTGCAGTTTAAAAATAACTCCACTCTCTTCAGCCTCCATGCCCTCTCTGCTCCATCATCTTGTTTGTCCCTCCATCACTTCCATTACTGCTGGTCTCAGTCTGGAGGACGCTCTACAGGTGCAGGAGAACCATGACCTTCTCTTCCTATCCCAGTAAACTGACA
Source organism: Tautogolabrus adspersus (assembly GCA_020745685.1). NCBI lineage: Eukaryota > Metazoa > Chordata > Actinopteri > Labriformes > Labridae > Tautogolabrus > Tautogolabrus adspersus. The sequence goes on along the minus strand of CM036549.1, from coordinate 29,127,377 downwards.
CACCCTTGCTCTCCTCCTCCTCCTTTGTCACATGAAATCCCCATGAAGAACATGAGCACCTCTCAGTTCTTATCCTTCTATCATGACGAATTGCTCCTATTTAAACCACTGTCACTAAACAGGTAGAATATATAACATTGACGGCTGCAGGGAGAGCGAGCAGATCTAAAGTAAAACACCTGCAGCACAAAAAGGTAGGAGTAAGACACATATGTGTTCAATTAAAGGTGAATGCTGGGTAATTATTCCTACATTATAATAATCAGAGAATGTTCTTGTTCTGGAACAGTAAATGACTTGTAAAGGACGAAGTAAATAAAGTGAGCGTTAACAGGAGGATAATGACATGACAACCGTGCAGCAGTCCTTAGAAGAGCACATCATTACATCTTCTGTGTTCAGTCGGTCTTCTTTGATCTGATCCGGCCTGCTGAGGCCGTAATAACTGGACTTGTGTTGGACTCTGCTCCTGACGGGCAGAGATAAAGGCAGCTGGTGTGGAAGACAAAGACAACAACAAGGAGGAGAGCACAGATCACCATCTGACCTCCTGTTTCCCCAGTGAACACCTCAGACACAGTGCAGTAATTACCTCAACATTACAGGTAGATTCAGCAAATCCTACACTATGCACACTACATTAATCTTAAATCAAATTCTACTGTGATGGTAGATATACTTTGAGTCTATGTGTGTTGACGTGATTTCAGTCTTTCTGTCACCATTATTTTCACTACAATTCTTTGATTTATCAGTTAACTCCAGTGAGGTCCTGACTTCTGTTGAATCCCACACTTTCTCTTAACGTGGCCAGAGTGATGAGATCTCAACACATCTAAATGCATCTTGGGTGTGTTTGCAACTGTACTGTCTACTTTGGATTGGATCACTCAGGAAACATGTTAACACCAGGTGTATAAATAGCCTGCGCATTTTAGAGTCAATGCATTTTATTTACGTTTTTCTGTAGTCTTCTGACTTCTTAAAGCACACAGAGATGACAGAGGCTGCTAAGCAATTTGCCCATCCGCCCATCAGAACAAATCACATTCACACACCAAATATACCTTCAGAAAAAAAACTTGGGGTTCAGTGTCTTGCCCAGCTAGGGTTCAAACCGCCAACCTTTCCAAGATTAAACGACCCAATCTATCACTTATCCACAGCTTCTGATTATGGCAAAATGAACAAATGGCATGTTGTAAAAAAAGATTGGTTTGGATAATATGATTTCTGGTTAAGGTTGGAAGGGCGCAGATGCAATAATAGGAAAGCAAACTGAACGGAGGCCATTATTACAAGCATCAGCACATGTCGCTGCCTCATTAATTCTATGAAAATGTGCATCAGTGGTGGGATGAGTGTTTACAGATGAGACAAGGCTGTCCTTTACTTTATTGGCCCCAGTGACAACCAATCAGGTGTTTTCCTCCTCCTTAACCCAGCGACTGTCAGCGCCACTACGCTCTGCTCAGTTTCAAATACGCTGCGAGCTGGACAGAATATGACAACCCGTAAAGAAAGTCAGACAAGGAAATGCACAGAGCATCCGGTCAATTTTAAAATACAACACAATATAAGGACTTGCGATCGTATTTTTTCAGCACTTTATCATCATTACGTCAAAACAAACACCAAACGAACAACAAATCGTCCTCAGAAAGACAAAGCAACATGTTGTTTGCACGTTTATGTCTTTATTCCCGCCTTATCTTGTAGTTTCCTGTGATGTACGTAAAGCTGAACATGGGTGCGCTCCGCTTCGCTGACGTTACAGAAACGGATCCACTGGGGAACGGATCCACAAAGTATGTGTGAATTGGGGGTAATGGATAAGGTTTTTTTTTCTCCTGGTATACTTTGGGTATCAGATCATTCAAATTTGTGTATACAGGGAATGTACTGGTGTCATTTCAACAATTATCTGAAAAGAATACACTCTCCAAATCTGTTGTTTTCTGAATTTCCCAATCTTCCAGATCCCACTCCTATTTACTCACTCCTGAAAACTGTACCTTGTACAAGGGGAACTATTTCTGCATTATATGGTTTCACCTCCTCACTGCAGCCCTGTGATTGACTGGCGAACAGTCCAGGGTGTACCCCGCCTCTCGCCCAATGACAGCTGGGATCGTCTCCAGCCCCCCCGAGACCCCAAACAGGAAAAGCGGTAAAGATAATGGATGGATGGATGGATGTACCTCCTCAATGCGCCTGTCTCTTCTTTAGAACATATTTACAAGGGATGGGAAGAGGACCTGAGTGAGTGGATCAGAGATGACAGTGACTGTGAGTGGTTATCCTATGTCTAGTCCACATCTCTTCAATCTGCGCTAGACATGTACTAATCCAATGTTAAATTATTCATCCTGACACACCTTACTAAAGTTAGCTTGGCCAAGATTGGACATATTGATAATGCCTGGTGGGCTGTATTGAAACGAGTGGCTGTGTATGAGTAGGGTTGTGTTGGTCTGGAGGCAGTGTAAAGGTCTTTGTGAAGAGATTGGGGATGTAAGGAATGGTTGGTTTTGATGGTGTTTGAGCAGAAAGAGAGAATGGTGTTTTACAGAGCGCAGCCAGGCAGAACAGGAGGGACAGGTGTTGTTTCAATGTGGATGAAAAAGGACAGATGAGGAAAAACTTTAAGGAGAGGAGAAGGGTTGACGACTCAGAGAGGGCTTCACTGGCTGAGAGGGAAGAATAAGACGTTGTACTCATCACTCTAGGCTGGCAAAACTAGCTCTTATATTTGAAACCACATAAGAGAAATACATTCTCAAGTGCTCCTTGACATGGTTATTTTAAAAATGGTTGCCTGCATTGCAACTCAGGTGTTACCTGTTCATTAGTCACACAATAACTTCACAAACACACACCTCGGACTCTGTCTATCTGATACATTAACACATTGGCAGAGAGTGGGCTGCTGGAGATAAACTTTAAAGTGAGAACAATCCTTCCAATATCAGCTCAGGAACAAAAGATAACACCTTCACTTCTGACATCACAAGAATGCTCCTGTAAAGGTGGAGCCAGATGGAGAGAAGCTGTGACACAGAAGAGACACAGCACGTTCAAACGCAGCCTGAAACCAGCTTCTGAAGCGTCATTAACCAAACCCTGTTGTGAAACGTTTAAAGCCACGAAAAGACCAAACCGCACAGACAGGACAAATTGCTCTGGTGATTTGTGAGATGAAGCAAGGACACACAATAACTCGTGGTCGAGCATGCTTTCCCAATTAATTTCAAGAAGGTAATGTAGCATGATTATACTACAGACAGCAGGAGACACTGGACAAATCACAGTGAGCCTGTTTAGTCGGCTGGTGTCCCTTAATTCTCAAACACCTGCAGCTAAATCCACTTATCGACTTAACACTCAAACTGCTTTCTTTATGTTCTCTCTCTCTCTCTCTCTCTCTCTCTCTCTCTCTCTCTCTCTCTCTCTCTCTCTCTCTCTCTCTCTCTCTCTCTACCTCTGTCTGTCTGTCTCTCTCTCTCTCTCTCTCTCTCTCTCTACCTCTGTCTCTCTCTCTCTCTCTCTCTCTCTCTCTCTCTCTCTACCTCTGTCTCTGTCTCTCATACCCAGAAACAAAATTATCTCCATCACCTCGGGGTAAAATTAAATGAGATGACAGGTGAAGCAGGCTGGAAGCTGGTTCAATAAATGAGTAGGGTGAAACGGGGAGCTGCTCGGAGTCAACTGAGCGCACACAGGCAGATACAAAAATAAAGCAAATCAAATGTGTTTGATTCTGTCTTTCCCATCATCAGCCCTAGTTAAAAGTGCTGGTGCATGGCAATGCTGCAAACCAGGAAAAGATGAACACAATCAGATATAAAAAGAGCCAGACAAAGCACACTGGGATGGGGTTCTCACTGTCTCTCGTCCTATCACTCTCTGTCTGTGTCTGATGGTTTCCCCTGTGACGTTCTGCCCTCCTCACTGGAAGTAGTCATGACTGCACAACAGGCTTTTTGACTTTTCAGATAATCGGGGATGCGGCACACTGTTGCTTAGTCTAATTCATTTTTTCTATGCATTATTTTGTCTGTACACCATCATCTGAATACTTTTGATGCTTACTTACTTTTTTGCGTAATACACCTGTAATTAAGAGGCTATGGTGTGAAGAGAACTTCTTTCAAAAGGTTAGGGTCATTTGGAAAGGGTTGGTGTTGGAGATCCGGTAACACCAGCATGCTGTGTCAAATCATACTCTACAGCAAAAATGTTAAAGAATTGTTTAAAGATGACGCCACAGTAAAGGTAGAGCCTCTGTTATTAGTCACAACGGGTTATCAAAAGGTTTCTATCACTTGTATTGTCATGTATGGACATTCATTAAACTTTTTTCCACTCTTTTTATTTACAACCAGGCCTATCATTATTTCATTTTTAACAGTTTTTCTTTTGAGAGTCTCAGTCTTAAATAATTTTACTAAAAGCGTCTATTTTCTTTCTGACATCTTTTTCCTCTTCCTCACTACTATACTTGCGTAGCCATGCATGGATGAACAAACCCATGACCTTTGAACCTTTAGTTCAAACTGAATTACACGGTATGGGAACATTATTAACCTCTCCAGTTCACAGTGCAATCCAGCTCAATAATCTAAATAATCTTGCCACAAATACTAAAATGGTAGATGGACTTTTCTAGTCTTCAGACTACTCAAAGCACTTTTAAACTGCAGGTCACACCAACCCCTTCACACCTTTTCACACATATTCATACACATTCATACGCCGCCGACGAAGCAGCGGGAACAATTCAGGGTTAAGTTTCTTGCCCAGGGACACATCGGACATGTTGCTGCAGGAGTTGGGGATCGAACCCCAGACCTTCCGGTTGAGAGACGGCCAACTCTACCAACTCAGCCGGGCGACTGCGGCCCTTCTACCTCGTCTTGAAACTGTTGTAACTTGTTTAAAAAGGAATCTGAGTTGTATGTTTCAATCGGCAAAAGGAAGTTTAAAATTGTGTCTAGATAGGAAGTACGGAGGCCATCATCACCTTCACTTCATCCACAACCTATCATTTCCTCTTGAGATGCTGGAAAATGGAAAATGATGCCTTGGTTAAGGCTTACCTGGTCCTTAACTTTAACCACATGAAATGGTAACTGCACCTCTTGAGGACATTGCCTGCCCATTCCTCAGAGATCGATATCTGTCTGAAACAACCCAGATGGTGAATGGTGGTGCTTTGAAGGTGGAGCTGTGAAAGGTTAAAAGCTGTTCGTCTATCTGGGGACAAAGATGATCAAAGGCAGTACATGTTAAAGTGCTACTCAGTCATTTCTACCTGAAGTGGATTGTGTGGCTTTCTACTTGAAAGAGGAGATGCTGACTGTCACATAATCTTAGAGGAGTTTATGGAATAACTGTGCTGACCAAGAAAAGCACAGCATGTTTGCTTTTCACTCAGAGAGGAGAGGATCTCCTGCCAAATTCTCTCCTCATCCATTTGTGGACGTCTTGAAAAAACCACAACAGGTGTGAGATGCCTCAACTTACATCTCTTTCTTGCTTTCTTGTTTTCTGTTTAAAGGAAACGCAGCCAGATAGTGACATGTGAAGCTTGGAACTGAGGTCAGTGCACAAACTCCTGCCTTCAAAAAAAGAACGAGGAATAACTGTCAGAGGAGAGACTCCAAATGAGACGAGGTTCAATATGTGAGCTGGCCATAGTCTCATGACATGAACGAATCCATGCCTATGGGGGACAGGAACTTTAATTTTAAAACCTTGACCTTAGTAGTTAAAAAAGTCGTATTTGGGTGCTGGATAGCCTAGCGGTTATATTCTGCGCCCAATGTATCGAGGCAATAGTCCTCGAAGTTGGCGGCCTCCACACTTTCCTGCCCACTCTATCCCCTGTCCTATCCTCTCATTTAAGGCATAGGCCCAATAAATGCTGGAGAAGAAAAGTAATCATTTGCTATTGGTTAATAGAAAATCAACTCTTCCCTGTTTTGAGTGGCAGCACGTCCTTGTGGCTTTGTAGTTATTGTGTGTTTTCTGTACTTTGACAGATTCCACCCTCATTACCTGGATCACAGATTACCTGACAGGACGACCACAGTGTTTCAGGCTGGGAAACTGTGTTGCTGGTATGGTGGTTAGCAGTCAGGGGACTGTAGTAGCTCCATTTCTGTTCACATTGTACACAGCAGACTTCCAACATAAATCTGAATTCTGCCACATTCAGAAATACACTGATGACACAGCTATTGTGGTGTGCATTAGGAATGGGCAGGAAGGTGGTTACAGTGACCTGACAACAACCTTTAGTGGCTGGAGCCATAAGACTGGCCTTCTGGCCAGGGGGCGACAATAGCTCAATCTGTATAGGGACTTGGCTTGGGAACCGGAGGGTCGCCGGCTCAAGCCCTGATGTGGAGCATAAAAGTTGGTCTGGTAGCTGGAGAGGTGCTAGGGCATTTCTTGAGTACTGCCGAGGTGCTCTTGAGCAAGGCACCAAACCACCAACTGTTCTGGTGTGCTCCTTGCATAGCACTGTGAAGCAGCCCCACTTTGACATCTCTCCACTGATGCATGTCCACAGGACAGGAGTGTCTGCTTCTGCTGAACACTTCAAAAACCGAGGAGATGGACATGGACTTTTGCAGGTCCAAGTCCCCCCTTCAACAAGTTAACATCCGAGGGGAAGACATCAAGTGGTGCAAACCTAAAAGTATTTAGGAGTGCATCTGGACTGGACTGTAAACACTGGTGCCATATACTTAAAAGGACAGAGTCAACTCTTTTCCTTGAGGAGGCTCAGATCTTTTGATGTGTGCAGGGAAATGTTGAAAATGTTCTACCAGTAAGTGGTGGGGAGTGTTCTTCTTAATGGCATGGTCTGCTGGGGGAGCTTCATGACTGACAAGAACACTAAGCAGCTTGACAAGTTGATAAAAAAGGTTGGCTCTGTTTATGCCAGGCGTATGGACTGACTGAGGACTGAGGTGTAGAGCCCGGGCAAGGGAAAGGACAGGCCATATTGAACAATGTTAGCCATCCTCTCCAAGACATCATGGCAGGCCAGAGAAGTCGCTGCAGTGGAAGGCTACTGAGAGGTTCAGGAGATCCTTATGTCCACACAGCCCTTTGGAATTGGTGCAGTAATAAGAACTATTTAGGATTGCATTGTCTTTAAGGATTTTAATTGTCTGTTCATTCTACCTATGCAGCTTTTAATTATTCCTGACTCTTTGCCCCCCCAGGGGATGAATAAAAAGTATCTATCTATTTATCTTTTGCACATATCATTTGGATCTCATAGTCCTGATGTTTTGCACAGGGGAAACTTACAGTGATCTTAGTATTCTACACACTTTCTATTTGTTTTCTCCATTCATCAATAATTGTCTTTGTGCATAAGCTGAAGAACAAACAAACTAGATATATATCTGATCATATAAACCACGGCGTGAAGTGTTAGGTGAACTGCTAAAAAGGAATTGACCATTCCAGTAATGTTTTCCAGAGACGTGTCCTACTCTATGAAAGCTCTGAAATGATAAATAATGGAAGACTTTACATTTCATCATAACAACAAACTAATCTTACTTCCGACATATATTATTGAACAAACAAACAGGGCGGAGGAAATCCTTCAAGTATCGTTTTGCTCACAAGGGCCTCAGGAGTGCACTGATAACAATAATATGATGCGAGAACACGGATACGGAGCCCATTTCTGCATAATGTACATCTGCTTTTTAAAACCAGAATGCAATTATAGAGGAGACGAGATGCAGTTGAAGCATTATTTACTTTTAATAGGAAGCAGAGGAAGAGATGAGACAGGAACATAAATTGCAGCTCATATTCAGGGAAATATATCAAAGCGTACAGCTTTTAACAGTGAAGGACTTTTCTTTTTTAAAGCTGCCCCTACCTCTCATTATCTCTCTGTGTTTGCATTCAATTTCAGCCTCTTTAAAAAAACAAAGCACAGTCAAAGACAACAGAGAAAACATGATACTCTGAATAAATAAACAGGGTGGATGTTGGTGGGTATTGACTGAAACAACAAACAGCTGTGTGTGTGCAGAAACTTTATGAAAGCAGGCCAACGGGATGATGACACTGAGGGGCGTGACAGCGCAACATCCACTATGGCCCAAAGCAATCCCCTCAACTAAATCACAGCTTGCACGACTCTCCTCATGACTCAAGACTCAACATGTAAAACTCAAGAACATTACCACTTTGATTCCCTACATGTTGGATACTTGGACCCACATTTGTCACTGGATTTGTGGATTAACACAAATCTGAAATATATGTCATGTTGGTTTTTATTTTCATAATTGCAGAATTGTATCTCTAACAGTGTACAAAAATCTTCCAATTTTTCATTTGCTCTAATGCTGGATTTTGGGAACTTACTACTACTACTGCTGCTGCTGTAGATTAGCTGAAGGAAATGAGGTCATGTTGTGGCAGACAGCAGCTTGATCCCTACGGCAGCCATTTGAATGGAAGCCTAGCCAGTTCTACAAGGCTTAGAGCAAACACATAGGGACAACGCAGCCAGGGAAATCTATTTGACATATTAGGTTGCATCCATGGGATAAAAAATATGACTCTGCATTGACTTTTTTTTGGACTAGACAGATGATCCAGGACTGATCCAATATTTGGATGAATGCAGAAGGGGGCTAAATGGTATAATCTCAGGATGTAGTGGGATAGATTAGATCAAGTTGGTAAACCTAACGTAGGGAGGGATACACACATTAACAAGTACGCCGTCAACTGCAGGGAACAGGCACGTGCAGAAGTAGCATGGGATCATCCAAATACCAAAGATGGAGGCCAAATCCTGTAACGCATTTGGTTGAGCATAATGTTGATAACATTTTCATTGTTGATAGATTTGATGGAAAATTGCTCTACAGGTAGATGACCAAGGCCCTAAATCCAAAATACAACCCACCTTGAAAAGAAATCCCTGTCACAGTTTCTGTTTAAAACAGACTCTCTGACAGAATCAATGCAGCACACACGGAAACCTTCAGTTAGGTCTAACCCCAATGTGTGTGTTGTACAGTTACATATATAATGACACATTAATATGAATGGCTCATTCACTTCAACAACATGATATCTATGACCTGCTGTACATGTATAGCAGTAGCCTACTTGCTATCATTTTGAAACCAAGTAGAATAACAGTAGACACAAATGAAACAGACTGTAAAATAGGACTACCAATAAATGAGTTACCTTATTCCTGTTTTCACTTTCTGATACAACAAATAAACACAAGACCAACACTTTTAACTTGACACGGCATAGAACTCAAGAAGTCCTGGCTGCCCTCAAGATGAACCTTGAAGAGAAAAACTGGAACAAAGTGGATCTAAAAGAAGATCCCAACAATCCCTGTGGGGCTTTTGTTTGCACATTTATTTTACCATATGACAAATATTGTCCATTAATAAACTCCTCATGGAGCACTTGTATGTGGACGAGGCGTTGATCACAAAATGGATCGAGAACACGTACCAAGAAAAAAAAGCTTTATACAGGACATTTATAAAACTGAGAACAAAGGAAGCTGGAATACATTTCTACATCAAGTAAATATAATGTTAGCTAATGAGAAGGAATATAATCACTGGAGCAGTAGAGGAGCAACAGTCAAGAAACACGGAGAAAAGGAAAAACTTGAATAAAAATCCAGATCAGATGTTCGAATAGAAAGATTGAATGAGGATAAACTTCTTGGATGTGATAATTAATAAAGTTCATTTATTTAGAAGCCACATGCTGATAATGTCAAACCTAAGATGATATACATGATGTTGTTCTCATAATGTGGGGTAACACATATAAGACCATCACATATTCAGTTGTAAAGTTACAAAAGGTGAGCTTTAAGTAAATGTTGGTACTAATTCACTTTTTATGAATTTTAATGTTCTTCAATATTTTGAGTTAGAATTGAAACCTGCACAGATAATGTTCAGTACAGAAGAAACTGTATCCAGAGGTTGTTTGAAGTCAGATAGAGCGGGTACGAACTGATGAGAACAGGTATTTCGATCTTGATGTTCAGAACAAAAGAAGCAATACTTCAAAAGTAATCGATTACATGCTTTTTGTTTGTTTGTATTGAGTGAGCTGAGTGAGCCCTGGAAACAGTCTCCAGCCTTGGTCTGAATGTCGCATTGTGTTTTTCAGTTTGGCAGTGCTGTGACATTTAAAGTGACAGCCACCATGTTAACAGAACCCCTCAATGTCCGTCTGAAAGCTGTCAAAGTGGTGTTATAAAATGTCTTCAAAAGTGGAAAAGGATCAGCTCCAACTGAACAAAGCACTCGAGAAAAGAAAAATAAATCAATTTTGGTTTCATTCACAGTCCCAAAGATTTTGTGCACAAACTATCTAAGTCATTCTAAAGGGTTGGAATAAAGCTGGTGCATATTGATGGAAAAAACGCAGAGCTGAAAGTTAAATCAATTCAGGCCTGGACCGGGCAAAACTATCAACCAGTACATTTGCACCATCTACACATTAACAAGCGCACCAATGGGTACTGTTGGAAAGTCATCATTACATACATGAGACAGGGAAAAGACCCAGAGTCATCTGGGATAAAAATGTGTGTGGTGCAAGTCTGTGTCTGTCAAAGAAAATCAGGAGCTTGAAGGATGAGAACACGACCCAGAGTAAATCACAGAGATGATAGAGGGATGATTTAGAGACTGATGAAGGGCTGAATTGAGAAGCAACAGAAAATCTGTGCTTGCTGCTGTGCTCAAAAACGACAAACACAAAATAAGGAGGACGTTTTTGTTTGAGTTTTAAACTAAATGCTACTCTTCCACTCTCTTTACAAGCCAAAAGAAGTCCATCCTGACAACCATTTAGGTAAACAAATACAGATATTCTTTGACTTTTCAGAATATTTCAAAAAAAAAATAATCAAGACTCTCCTTCCTCCCAGTTTCCCTCTCAGGCCTCTGATCCGAGATCTGACTCTCAGAATTGATCAATTGTTTATAAGGAATAAACAAAACCTCTTCTTCACAATGGGTCTGCAAAAAAGGGTAAATAATGTGAACGTTCTTGGGCACCGATAGCGTAGCGGTTAAGTCGCGAACATTGGTTCGAATCCAACCTCGGACCTTTTCTGCATGTCATCCCCCACTCTCTCCTCGCTATATGTCCTGTGTCTCTTCAGCTGTCCTATCTAATCAAGGTAAAAAAGGGCCCCCAAAAACTTAAAAAAATAATGTGTACTTCACCCTAACTGCATGCAACATATTCTGCATGTCACTTTGAGCAAGTCTAAAGTCTTGGAGAAATGCCTGCAAATCTAACACACTGCTCTGATATGAACAGTCACAGCATGAAAGGAGTTGATCACAAGTCACTTTTTGGCATCTCATGCAGCTCCTGATTTGCCTTGCAGAACATTTAAAGTGAACTTTAGTAATTGAGTAAACTGAAGTCTGACACGAAACAACTCGTGTTGAAAGTAAACTAGAAAACTAAAGTTAACTGGAATAGCAAATCTTTACTGTATTAACAACTACAAAGACACCTTTATGCTTACAGAAGTGTTTCATCATTCTCTGTTCATGCTGTGTATTTCAGAGATGCTGCAGTGGCTCTTTTGCTCTCCCAGTACATAACTTGCATCACCACAGAAGAAAGCCAGGCTGACATAGAGGTGACATTTTGGGCTTTTATGTAAGCTAACTCAACAAAATAGAAGCTTTTTCTGCGTGGATATTGCACAGCTAGAAAGAACTTTAAACACTGTCTGTATGTTTTACACTGACCTTGAACCACAATGTCTCCTGCACTTTGCATTTCAGGACATACAGTATCAGGTTCTGACGTATTGAAGATTTAGCTTTTGTTCACATTACAAATACTTCATTGTGGCAAGAGAAGCACAGCTTCAATTTGTGTTGATTTCAATCCAGCCTCACTTTGACGTCTTTAAGCAGTTATGCGGCATTAAGGAAATGCTGGTGTATAAACAGGGATGACCATCTCAGTTCTCTCCTGTATGTTATTGGTGCTTACCAGCCAGCACCCTGAGCTCTGCCTCCACTTCACATGGCCACCAACACCTCCCCTGCCACTCGATGTTTACACTGATCCCTTCATGGACCGCTCCCTTGGGTTATTGTGTCTGTTTTGGTTCTGGTGTGTGCACGAATCCCTAGGGCAAATCACAGCTTGTCTGCTCTGAGCGTGGTGGAGTGACAATGCTGAGTCTGTTCCTCTGGTCCTCAGTCACACACTGGGGGCCAGGGGACGAGCCATGAAAGAGTGAACAAGGACAAGTGGCTATTCAGGCCTGTACTACCTTTATGTGAGGCAAAAACTATAAAGCAATAAAAAAAAAACATAGATACGGTTTAACCATGAACACACATGAGTATAATTCAGCTTAAATGACACATAAACATCCAGAGGGCTCAGTAAAGAGCAGCATGACTTTCAGTCCCTGTAATAAAATGTTTAGCTTCCCTCTTGGGTCGATGTTGTTCTGATGATGCTGGATCTCTAGACGACCTAATAAATGACTTATAGGGCTGTGAAAACACAGAATGAACGAGAAGTTAAAGCAACAATATTTCCTTTTTTTTTCTGGTCCAACCAACTGAGCCACATTTGTACAGAAACTGATGCTCATAGTACAGATTAGCTCTGGTAGAAGTCAAACTGTTAACACACAACCATTACAAATGTTTGTAGGCAACTTGTAAAATTGCATAACAAAAAAACCTCCACAGCTCCTACAAGATACTGTTCTGTTTGTATGAATGCTGCTTCTAATGTCATATAACAAAGAAATAATGAAGGAAAAGCAAAGGTAAAGGGTTAATTCTGTCCAGGAGGAGTCAATGACAGTCACAAAGCAACACTTATCATAATGACGATCGATGGGTGCCCTGTGCACAGCTGTGCTCGTCATCCAGGGTGCAGCTAGAGCAGGAACAGACAACTTTCAAGATCAGAGTAATCCAGCGCACACACCCAGGTTCCCTCTCAGGAGCTCCAACCTGAGGAAGCCACTATGCCAAACGAGCTGTTTGCTCCACTGCTTTATATGCATTAAACTTTAAAGTATGTCTGGTGTGCGCTGGATTCCTCTGATCTTGAAAGCAACACTTGACTTATCTTTTGGGTGTTGTGTTTTGTAAAACTGGCTCTAAAGTTCGAGTAGTACGCTGTGGCTCTTTGAAAAACACTCAGCAATCAAAACACTGCAGCCAGTGTTTTTCACATTTTCACAAAGAATACTTTAAAGTTTCTTTCATTAGTCGGCCAGCGAAAGAGAGAAAAAAGAAAACAGCACATTGATGCCTGGGCTGGCCTCTCTGGCAACCTGCGTGCACATCAACTGTTTATGTTGGAGGAAGCAGGGGGAGACAGCTCCACTGTTTTGAATTTGGACTGCAGTACCCATCTTAAACACTAGGTGTCAGAGTTACATATCGGACCATTAAGTGTTTAGCATAGTTTAATGACACAAAGTGAAGGGGTGTACTTTTAAACTGTGGTCTCCACGGTATTTTTCTTCCCCCAATGGGATTCATGTTTCGGAAACAGTGCAAGCCAACATGTTAACATCCTTCTTAACTTGTGTTTGAGGCTAGTCGGCTTCAAGAAGGTCTACAGGAGAAACTTGCTGTCAATAAATCATATCTCTTTTTAAATACTTTATTCTCATATCACTTAATTTATCATTTGGGTCTAACTCTCTCAGGCAATAGCAAAGTCAGCGGTTTATTCTAGATTTCCACACATAAGCTCAAAGTGTTGACCAATGGGTTCTGCAGGACATGCATGGTCAGCTTCACAATGTTCCTTCTTTAATTTCTCTCACTCTGCTCAAGAGGGCTGACTGACAAAATGATCTCACAGATCAAATGCATCATTCACAAACACAATGTAGATCTGCAGATATACATGGAGACTCACAACCATTCTCTTGCATCTTCTTCAACCAGCACACACACAGTGACACACACACAGGCAAATCCCTGTGCAGATCAAAGATTATCCTCCCGCAGTGGTGTCTGCCTCGCACGATGATGAAGTCTTAGATCCAAAGTAGCAGCTTATATCTGCAGATCAATGGCTGACCTCCCAAGCAGCTACAGCACGACTGACCAGAACTACTCCACAGCTTAAAACAGCCAAAAGCTCCACTCCCAGCTACAAGCTGAATATGAGATCAGTCTGATTCTCCCCAGAAGCCCTCTCTCTGTCAGCTTGTCACTTGTTTTTCTCTCTTGCTCTCACTTACTCATTCCTTTTCACTAATACTGATTCTTTCGTTGTTGTTGTTGTCACTGCCTCAAACTTTGTATTTCTGCATTAAAGTGCAGGAACAGAATGGGAATATTTTTTCTGTGAGAAAACTTTCACAAAGGTGAGAAAGTTCTTTGAAATGTATGAAACCCGGAGCAGCAGTTCCATTATTACAGAAAAAAAGAATTTCCTCTAAGACTATGATGCCTCTCAGTTTTGTAATCTGGGTTAATCACGCATGGAGTGAATTAACCGTCTCAACACTCGACTGGTTTCAGAAAAAAAACAGATTATTTGATTTGATTTGATGGATAAGAATCAACAAACTCTTCATTAGAAAAACATAATAAGGTTGCACCCCACTAAAGATTTGTCAGGTCCACATGTAAAGTCTCTGAGTCATACATTACAAGCAGGTTAATGTTGGATTGATCAAACATAAATACATACCGATGTGCCAACGAGTGGCCCATGTTTAAAAAGAAATGAGAGAACATCTTCTACACACTGTTGATACATGAGAGCCCAGGACTTAACCGAACCCTTATTTACAAAGACGAAATAATTCCACCATAGATAGATAGATAGATACTTTATTGATCCCGAGGGAAATTCAAGAAAGTTCTTGGCCACAGCTGCAAGAAAAAAGTCAGGAACCTCGAGCGAATCCAGACTCCTGGTTGACTTCTGCCTGACTGGGTGGACCAATGAGGTTTGTGTAGCTTGAGTCCTTCATGGAGAATCCCACCAATTAGAAGTAAGTTTGAAATAGAAACAAGATACTTGAGTCCTAACTCGAGGGTTCCAAAACTTTTTGGCCCATGACCCCCAATAATAGGCGCTAGAGACTGGGGACACATTTCAATCCATCACTGACTTTTTTCAGTACAAAGTGAGACGTGCATGTTGTGTTTCTCTACATGTGCTCACCTCCACAGGTGCATCCAATCACTAATTACGCCTCCTCACATGCAGCTATAACAATCAGCATGTGCAGAAGCTGCCGCACAAGTGGGCATTTCAAACATCTTGTAGGCTATATTCTTATTAAGTACATCTATCATATTATCACACAGATGCTGTTTTCATAGTTTTCATAACAACGTCTGACTAGATTCTATAGCTGACTTTTTTTCTCGATTTTTTTAGATTAACCAATCACAGCTTCTGAAAATGTGTGTCCAATGGGGTCAACCCCGCCTCCTCACTAAGATAAAAGTTTATTTCTCTTCCTCGCTCAGAGTTGCTCTGAGAATGTTCCTAAATCACTGCTAGGCTAAAAAATCCTTGCTGTGATTTTTTTTAAGCTAAGTTAGGAGCTCTCTGAGAGGATTCTCAGAATGTAGATTTATTCTATTCTATTCTATTCTATGTTAGTGAATACGGGCCCAGATCTGTGGAGCTGTCTCCGTGTTTTAAGCCTTGGTATAATTATTTTGGTTAAGAAGGCCGTAACACCAACCCATTTAAATATGATCATCATTTATACCAATCCTCTGTCATCCCGGATAATCTCTTCTTCACAGTAACAGCAGTCTTAAGCAGAGTCCGCATTAAACCGTTTGTATGATTTTACATTTAACATGGATGCAAATTAATCACAACATGCTTTAATGTGTTTTTCAGCGCACTAAATATCATTAAATATGAATAACAGTCGAGTTGTTCTGATGTATGTGGAGCCTTAAAGGGCAGCAGGAAGCCATTGGTTGGATAAAATGAAGGTAGTACTGATAATTGTTGTTGGGTGCATCACATCATTACACAATTCTCTGTATGTCGATTATGCATTTAGGTACAAGTTGACAAACGTGGAAGGTATAGAGGCAGCTCTTTACCTATAGCACACACACCAGCAATCCTCTAACACAAAAGCAGATATAGAGCATCGATCTCTTGGGAAAAGCAGCTTCCCTCTGCCACTCGTATACAAACCTTGCAAGTTTCCCACACAAGTTGAAAGCACCCAGAAAGAGAAACTGATGCGGCCTTTGACCCCAATGATAAAGTCTTGGAGGCATGTGTCACTCGGAATGGTGCGCTGCATCCGAAAACAACCCTCTGCTAAGCTGCAGGATCACAAAACCCCTCGGGGACATGCAGCCTTTCCAAAGGCAGATGGACAAGAGCAAGAGCAAAGACGTAATAAGAAGTCAGGCTGCAGGGAAGAGGAGAGCAATGACTTCATTGTCCAATCTAAATGCATTTAAGGGAATCAACTGAAGTTATTCAAGTCAGAGCTCATGTGCACTAAGAATGGAAAAGAGAGCCTATAAGCAATCATTTGGGAATTCACTTTTGACAATTTCTAATTTTCTGCATTTGTTGCTACTGCAGTGTTGATTTTAGTCTGTAGTATTCTATGTGAGTAATTCATATATCGGCTGATGGCAGACTTGTACTCATAAAAACTCTGGGTTGATGTATCAGGTCTATACACAGCCTCATGTGACCGTTACAGCTTGACCTCTTATGTCAGGGTTAGTGAAGCCAGGACGCCTTCTTGGGCCTCGTGCGGAGATGTTCGCCAGGGCAATGATCGTTTCTGATGTTGTTGGAAGACTTCACTGAAATATAACTTTAATCTGCTGTTAACATATTTCATGATGTGCTGTGTGTGTTCTGTTTGTTTGTTGCACAATGGAAGGAGAGAAGTTACTGTAAATAAGCCAGCTGGAGTTTGGTATGTTTAGAAATAAAGACTTTAATCCGCCATGTAAATATAAATGTGCCAGTCTGCCTCTTAAAGGGAATGAACACTGTGACTGTAATCTGTTTGATTCATATTCCACCCAAATACCACAGTGTATAATCAAGGGACCTAATCAAACCTCCACCCAGATTATTGGTGCATAACTAGCTAACTTTAGTCGGACGTGACCCAAATCACCTTGTGCTATGCGTTGTACACCAAGCTTTTAACACTGCCAAAGTAGGGCCCTTCATTTGAAGCAAGAGACTTTATGTCAATATGAAAAATGTGTTTTTACACACGAAGAGCAGGACAGTCTGACATTATTAGTAAAACTGAGAAAGAGAGGGCTTGATGGAGAGAGAGAGAGAAAGGTTAAATAATACAAGGATGGGAGAAATCCCAGAGACTGATAAAAAGAAGAAAAAACAGATAAGTACAGAAGTGAAAATGGAAAAAGACAAACCTATCAGTAGCGACCTTTTAAAAAAGTGAATCACTGAGAAGAGCTGAGAGGATGAGGCTGACAAGGCTGTGAACCTGAACTATATCGAGGATCACAATCAGCTGACATGAAGGCCTCAGCTAAATCCTCTTCTTTATTCATAAGCAGACACTGAACCTTCCTCCTTCACCTGCTAAATCTGAGAACAACAAAAACAACTCCTGCAGACTGCATGAATCTCACACTTCTACCTTCACACTCTCACATATTAGAAATTCATTTGCATTCATCAGCAGCACCGCCCCCCCCGGGGGGGGTCTGTGGGAATATGTTGGATTGTTTAGTCAAAATTACAATACAGCTGGGGCAATTTATCTTTTGAAAAGGCTGTTAATTTGTTCAGGAGGAAACCGTGTTTGCATTTGCATGTTGAATAAGGAGAAGCTGGAGCTATCATCTTCCAACCTGTTACACCTCTCTCTTCATGGCTAATGAGGCAGGGAGCAGAGAGTACTGATTCCACAGGGAGCCTTTAGCATGACAAACACACCGTGACTTTACAGTGAGCACACACCACGTCCATGCATATACAAGTGTGAGGGTTAGTACACCTGTGTGTGTTGACAAGTATGAATGTATTTATGCATATGCATGGCTCTGTGCCTGCATAATGTCCTGCTTCCAACAATTACAGTAAATATAATTACATTAGATCTAATCAGATGATGTAAATTAAACAGTGAGACAACCGGCTGCTAAAACAGCTACTCTGTTAAGTGAGCTGATTTTGTTGTAGGGCAGAGTTAAAGAAGATGGATGCAAAGTGGACGGACTAATATGAAAATGAGATTGTCTTGACAGATATTACTACAGTGATTAAGGCAAGATTACAATTCAATATAAGAGGGGTTTATCATTTTCTGCATTATCAACAACAGCACTCAATGAAGCCATAAAATCTAAACACACACGATTATATTCCAGAAAAAGAAAGAGAACAGTATACCAAACTTTACAAATAGAGTACAGATCATAGCAGGAAGACAAGGTATGCACTTTAAGGGACACATCAAACTTTAGAAAGTTACTTTACAGCCACAGGTCCTGATTCACAAAAGGATTGTGGGGCTTCTGTGTCCACTTAACCTGTGGAAATGACTCCGAAAGACACTGTCTAAACACATGCACCAGGTTAAATGCACCCATAAAACAAGCTGCAGAGCAACCAGCGTCTCTGTGCATCGGTGCTGGTTGCTCATATTAAAATAATCCATTATGAAGTCATTTAGGGAAAACTGGCCCCTTTCTATGCATATAGGTGTCATGGCAAAAAAAGTGTCTATTTCACAAACAATGGAGCTATTAGCCACACGCAACTAAAGTGAAACAAAAACCGAGACCAGGTGGTAACTGCACCGCAGCATTAATAACGCTAGGCTGAAAAATAGGGGAGACCGGGCCTTCACAGTTGTAGACCCAAAACTGTGGAACCAGTTGCCCCCCCAGGTTAGACTGGCACCCACGTTGCCCGTGTTTAAATCAAGCCTAAAAGCCTATCTGTATGCTTTGGCGTTCTTAGACCCAGTATAAGAGTTGTTTGTTTTGTCTTTGCTCTGTCTTTTGTTATTTTTCCTTTTCTCTCTTTTAAGCTTTCTATTTTCTTGTAAAGCACTTTGGTCAACTCTGTTGTTTTTAAATGTGCTCTATAAATAAAGTTGGATTGGAATAAGAGATAACTTTAAAAGTCAGTAAATATTACTTTGACATTACTATTATGTATGTAAGCAGGGGTTAAATCAGTTCAAATCTGGCTGCCAGTAGCTCAACACTTTATACTCATCTTTAGCGACAGTCTGGAACTATTACGCACAAGAATGCAGGATTTCTTTTTTGTGTCCTTGCTTGCTCCATTCAGAGGTAAAGCTTTGTTTTACAACAGTGAAACTCACATTACATTTTTAAGTCTGGCATCAAAAAAGTCCCCACCCCCTTGCTCATCATCTTTATGTAGACAAAAACAGCATGAGTCACAGCTTAGCAACTGGTAAAGAGTGCAGACGACTTTTCTCTACATTCAGACGCTAAACAAGAGCAAACTGAAAAGAGCAAGACAGCTTTTGGGCTCGTCTGCTCCTGAATATCATAAGCACATTACGCATTGTGAAATAGAACTTCAGGCGGAGCTATTAGCGGCCACAATCCATTCTTAGTTAATCAGGAGGCCCTTAGTGTTTTGAAAACTACATTAATACATTCCAGTAGAGATTAAAGGTCACATATTATAGCCTGTCAACAAACCCTCAAATTATGAGAAAAGTCCATCCTCTCCGTCTTTTACCTGCTCCACTTTTCAGAAAATGTGTGCTCAAACAGGCCGTTTGGAGATTTTCCCTTCATGACATCACAAAGGGCAGTAACCCCTCCCCCAGATGTGTGACACTCCCACAGCTAGGTGTTTGTTCTGCCCTCTGAGTCTGCCTTCTCACCGTAAACAATATGGCATGGAGCAAGAAAGCCCGAGCCACATCCCCTTCCAGATCAGACACAGCTCACTTTCATTTAAAGCTACAGACACAGAAACAGCCTGTTCTGAGCAGGGCTGAAATAGAGGGGTTTATAGGCATGATCAAATACAGGATCAGAGTGGATTTAGAACAAGACACTTCAAAGGCCTCCCTCATAAGTCCCTCCACAAGCTCCAACTGGTTCAAAACTCTGCTGCCCGGATTGTCACCAAAACCCCCTCATTCCATCACATCACCCCCATCCTACAGCAACTCCACTGGCTCCCGGTTAAACAAAGAATCACCTTCAAACTCCTCCTGTACACCTTCAAGGCCATCCACAACCTCGCCCCTCCATATCTATCTGACCTCCTTCACGTCGCCACTCCAGCCCGCTCCCTCAGATCCTCCTCCTCCATCCACCTCACTGTACCCTCTGCACGCCTCAGCACCATGGGGGGCAGAGCTTTCAGCCGCTCTGCTCCCCAGCTCTGGAACTCTCTGCCACCGGACATCCGCAACATTGACTCTCTCCCCATCTTCAAATCCAGACTCAAAACCCACCTGTTCAAGATCGCCTTCTCACTCTAAACCATATCACTGCAAATTACTCTGTCCGTCACACTCCATTTTATTTATTTCATCGTATACTGATCATTGTGTTTTTAAAATGTTAATGTGGTTTTTAATGTTGATTGTTGTACAGTGTCCTTGGGTGTCCTGAAAGGCGCTTTTAAATAAAATTTATTATTATTATTATTAAAGGCATGTTTTAAGGAGCTTGGAGACTTATTTTAACTTCTTGAAATGAAGGATAATATGTGACCTTTAAGACTCATACAACAAACTGAGGAAACATCAAATGATTGAAATTTAAAGTAAAGAAAATCTACTGCTTCCATCTGATAACATGTAGAAGGGAAAAAAAAGCTGACCAGAGAGATTCTCCGAATGTTTAGGTCACAAATTGCAGCGACTGTCATGGATGAAGAGAGACAGATGAGTAAGCTTTGGGGAAAAGATAAGAAGAGAGGAGCAACTCCAGAGAACATAAATAGTTAATGATGTCTTAGCCGCTGTGAGAAACACACCAGACCGACTTGTAAAGTAAGTTCTCCATAAACACGCTCACACTGAAAGCACAAGCAAACATTGTGAGACAGAATGCAAATACCCACAGCAGGAGAGCCAAGCTGAAAATTCCAGACTCTCCTCCAGTGATCGGAGTTTAAATTGCGGTCTTATTGTGAGGATTTTAAGTGCTAAAAGTGTTGTTTTATATTTGGAAAATCCAACAACTGAATGCAAATGTTATGGCACCCCTGGAAGAGGAGAACGAAAGCAGCCAAAAGCTATAATATAGCATTCAGATGTTTAATTAGAGAAATCGGTACAGCACTCGAGTACTGTCAAGAAGCCTGTGATTTTCAAACTCTTTGAGGTTTAATCTTTTGGTAACTAATGAGGCATTTTGGTTGAATTTGAACTGCTATCCTTACAGAAAAAAAACAAAAAACATGAAGATCTGGGTCTATCACTGAAGGAGAAATACTGCCTTTAAAGTTTCCGTGTACACACACGCTGACTTGTGTGAGAAACGCACACTGTGAGGACTACTTCACAGGAGTTCATCATCGCTGGAGTGAGAGAAAAAGCACTGAGGCTTTTTGGCAGATTTCCTGCTCAGCTGGGGGTGACAAATTGCCAAAGCGCTCTGTCACAGCTCCACTTAAAGGCCGCTAACTGTTTCATCTGCTGTGATTTAGATCTCAGGCAGCCCGCTGGAAATGCATATTTTGAGCAACTTCACTCTCATCACACAACATGGAGCAATTAGATTGACTTTGAATGGTACTTTGTATAAGAGAAAGCTCTATGAATCAACGAATGGATGATGTAATTCTGATGAACCAACAAATATTTCCTCAGAGAAGCAACTTTGAAGGTGAGTATGTGAAAACAATCTTCATAAAAACAGCACAGAGGTGTAATGAAGGTGTTCTTCTGTCAGAATAATCTTTCTTCTCAGTCTGTCAAACATGCAGTTTGAAGGTGGTAAACACGGCAGCAACTCAAAGTCACATTTAAAATGACTTGAAAGATTACAACAACCACAAACCTTCTCTGCAAACACTGTACCCATTTTTCATTGGTCTAAAATCTTGCTCCCTTCATAACATCTCATGTAGGGGTCGATAAAGGGTCATGTGGTCAAGCATAATACGAAAGGGAACATTTTTAAATAAGCAGAGTAGCCAACAACACTTCACTTCCATTGTAGCTTCCACTTGCAGAAAACGTTTAAATAACACTCTAAAGTTGGTCTCATTCTTTGTAGTTGAATAATTTGACCACACACATGTTAACCATGTTTCTGCATTTGGATTGCCATGGCAACATTTTCTGAGGACTTGAATTTAGTGTGAACAAATAAAAGCTAATTATAATAACATTTATTTTATCTCCGACATCGACAATTCATTCTTGATTTTGCCAAATTGAGTTTTAATTTATATTTCCAAACCACAAACAAACCTGCAGCATTAAAACTGTTAAGAGGACGGTAACTATGAAGCCTACAAACTCTGTTAACATTACAGTGTTCTTAAACAAAAGGGCATCGTCTTAAAGTAGGTTCAAACCTACATTCATTTCAAGATTCAGAAAAACAACAACTGATAATTTCTTGAGAAAATTCTTACCGTCATATGCCTCACCATCATTTTAGTCTTACAGCCTGTCCTAACAGCATGCGACGCAGGCGAGCGTCAGCGGCAAAATCAGCCTGATTCTATTGTTTCCAATACGTGTTCTAACTGCCCCGCGAGCAGCGCAGCGCGGCATATCGTTGCCATTCTCCTCTCTGTCGCTCGCGTAGAGACGAGGAACGAGGTGGCTCTACAAGGCACTGACACTCGCTTTTCTCCCTCAGCATAGCTTGTTAGCTTGTTGTACAAAGTGGCGATAACGATGTATGAATAATATCCACATCCGTGATTGAAATGTTGAGCTTTGACTTGTGTCAACAACACCGGAGAAATTTTTTTTTCCGGCTCAACGTGAGCCGTTTGTTGACGATCCTCTGAGTGTTGTGCTGCTCCTCAATCCAAAGCACCACCCTTCAGTTTGTTCACCTTCAATGTAAAAGCACTAGATGTCATATTGTTTGCAAGGGGAAACTGAAATTCACAGAGTCAAGAGCTATATATTTAACGGATGCAGTGTGGACAGCCAGCGTGCGATCATGCGCGATGCGACGCGATATATAACGCTCGCGTGCTGTTAGGACACGGTGTTAGCGACAGTTTGCTGAAATGTAAGTGTTGCCGTATATTGTGTGGTTTGAGGCATGAGCGATAGTTTTATCAATCAAGTTCAGACACAAATTATTATAAAATAATTTCCCAATTCGTCTACAGATATTCATTGATTTCTGCTTGTATAACTTTCTAAAGTAGGACAATCAATGTAAGTAGAGCAGGTGAGTAGAATGTGTTCTCCAAGGAGGAGGCGGACTCACCTGAGGGTGAAAATTTGAACTGTAGAAAGTGTGGACAGAGCCAGAAAAGTGGAAAGTGTTTCTCTCTGCCGGATGGGTTTGGAAGGAGCCATCACCACAAAGTTATTGTCCAGCTTCAGCTCAGACAACGGCTGAAACAGTCGGACACTCCCAATGCGCTGCATCGGTGTGTGCCCTGCAAAATATCCCATCGGCCTTGGCTGGTCTGTGTGAACCGAGCTGCCTTTCCTGGAATCCTCTGAGCTGCAGTCTCCGCTGTCTGTGGTTTGAACCATGTAGTAGAGCTCCACAGGAGTGCCCTGGGCCTGCTCCGAGACCCTCTGCCTGCCAGGCCTGACGGTGGGCGGGCTGAACCAGCTGGCCAGGGGCTCCAGCTCAGCCACACATATCCCTAGCTCACCTTTAAGTCTACATGTTCCACGCACTTCTTGAGTCTCGTGGAAGGCAAACATCCGGACGCAGGGAAGCTTGTGGATGGCGCTATAATCATCCCAGTCCCTCCCTGCGATGTAGAACAACACCTGAACCTTTGGCCAACTGGGATAAATCCTCTCACTGATAATATAGGTGTGGACCTTCCAGTTGAATGTAAAAAGAGGTGGTGATGATGATGATGACGATGTTGGCTCTGATGATGAAGAGAAGGACTGCGTGTTAAACGGCCCTGGCAGCGTCTGCAGCAGCTCCAGAGGGACGGGCTGCTGGACTGACAGCGGCCCGTAGCTGGCGTTGACAAAGGGCATCTGCCTGGCCTGGTGGATGAAGAAGGACTCTGTGCGAGCCTGCAGGCTGGAGTTCCTCATTATGTCCTGATTGGCCTCCTGTAGGAAGAACGCCGACTCGGCATTGAAGATCCTGTAGCTGACAGGCAGATACATCGGAGTTGGGCCTAACCTCTGAAGGCCCTCCAGGATCACCTTGCAATCCACCACTGAAATAGAGAGAGAGGAAGAAGACATAGAAGAGGTTATAAAAGTGTTCACCTATGCTTCAACAACTAGGTAACAGCACCAGGAGTCATTCAGGACACTTCTGGTTGTGTGTCATACTTCCTCTATGATGAAGATTTAATGCCATGCCATTCCCATAAGATATCACTTTATGAGCTACTTATGTAAAAGAACTTGGTAGACTCAAGTCAAAACAATGGTGTCTTCTGTTCTTGATCTTTCTCATCAACTTCTTTTTATCCCCTCAGACCTTATCACTGTCTCCTTCCTGCTTCCTTCCCTCTTTTATGCCAACTCCATCTTATAATTCACTATAATCAAGTAAAAAAAAAAGCATGATACCCATCCTTTGTTAATATGCATCATACCCAATCTTCATGATCTCCAAACTTTTCTTTCTAACTGGTTTTGCACACAGCTACAGCACACTTCTGTCTTAACCTCAGCAGACCCTGCAGGGCCCTAAAGCTTGCTTCCTTCCCTCCCTTTCTCCACCCTGGAAAGCATCCCAATCCCCTGTTTTGCTTCCCCATCATTCTCTAGATAGCCCATAAAAGGATATCGATTTTCTCTCTTGAACCGTCCATGCTGTTGAAGCCGTGGCATGGCAGTGATTTGTGACAGTTCAAGGCAGCAGAGCGTTGACCAGCTTTCTCGATGGACAGAAGCTGCTTCAGGCAGAGCACTTCAGAAATGACTGACCAAGAAGAGGGGGACATGAGGATGTGTTTAAGGTGTACACCTCCTTCTACACTTCAGTTTTAACACAATGTTTAGGATAGAAATGTAAAATATGGTCATGAAATAAGATGATTCAATTTGATATTAAAACATAGGGTCGCCGGTAGACTAGTGGTTAGTGCACGCGCCCCATGTACAGAGGCGTAAGTCCTCGAAAGCAGGCAGTCTGGGTTCAAATCCGACCTCTTCCCCGCATGTCATCCCACATTCTTTCTGTCTCTCTGGTTTCTGACTCTATTCCCGTCCATCTCTAAAATAAAGGCATAGAAAAGCACAAGAATAAATCTAAAAAATTGAAGCGTAAAGTATTAGGGTTAAATCCATTTGATAGTCGATGCTTCTCATAAGGAGAGAGCCAAGAAAATAAACATAAAGTCTATATGTTCATTTATAGACAAAGCTCCAGGGGCTGAAATGACATTTTCATTATCAACCTGTTCTGTTAAAGAGACCCCCAAACCCAGTTTTGTAGACTGATGGGCAGCAAGACCAAGGACATCACCGCTATTTCATCCACAACACTTTGGGGAGTTTGAACAGTTAACTCAGGCATCCCAGAGCCACCCACCTCTATGCCATCTTCATTTTCAAGAGGGGAGAGAAGAGAGAGAAAGAGGGAGATGACGGATTTTTCTCCATTTAGCCCAACTGGCATTATTTATCCTCAATCGTCAATCTGGGAGAAAGTCCAAACTGCAGACACCACGACTTCAACTCGCCTGGGAGCCCTGACTTATCTATCCTTCCAACCGCTCTGCAACATCCTTCCTAAGTTGTCACATCTGTTCACCATCATTCAGGTTATACCCTCATTATCCACCAACTCAAACTCTTCCCTGACTTTTCTCTCATGGATGGAATTTCTTTCTAATCTACATAAAATGTCTTCTCAATTAGCCTTCCTCTGGACACAGAAATGCTTCTTGATTTACTAGGCTAAATATGTATCCCAGTCCATTTGAGATTCTGACTCTCAAGTAATCTTTTTGTGCATGGCACTGTCGTGGTCACCAATGTCGTGTCATCCATGTAGGCCCAAAGTGGTGAGAGGTGCAACCCATCCGTCCACCACCCATTTTGAAGCTCTGATCATTACTTCCATCGCCATTCTTGATGCTATTGTGGAAGTAGTACACCCTGCCATAATGCCTACTTCTAGTCTTTGACAGTCTAATGTGAAGCCTACAGTATATGCATTCTAATATCTTGGAAAAAGGATTTACCAAGTTTATCCTTCCTTTTAGTCAATCTTACTTCAACATTTTAAAAACAGTTTTCTTGAGAGAGTGTAAATCAGCTTTCCCTGTTTTTAAAATGACATGGTTTTCTGTCTATATCCTGAAAACATTTAGTACACATTACCCAACAACCATCCTAAGTGTCTTCAGATCTGGGATCTGTTAGTGAATATATCAAGGAGGGATGCCAAACATTAAACGTAAATGGACTTGAGTATTTGAACAGAAGGAAACAAAGCACAGCTCAATCTAAACTGTGTTGAACCTGAAGAATTCTTCTTCTTAGTTTGGCCTTTGCAGCTACGATTTTGTAGTTTATTATGTTATTGCAGATATGAAAATCAAATTGGCTGCCCAAATGAAAAACAGCCACAGACCTGATTATAGACCTCTGTTCTATATAATCAAATGCATTCAAACTAAAATGACACTGATGTGGAAGACATAAGATAATAATGAAACAGTCATTTATCTGAACTCCTCAAACTCCAGAGTGAAGCAGCATCTTTATTTTCCACCGCCTCCCTAAAGGCCGACTCTGAGACACAGTGAGTGACTGCAGGAACAAGGTTTGACCATGGGAGGGATGTTTACTTTAAAAAATGGCAAAACAGAGACGAGGTCATGTGGGGAGCAGGTCATTAGCTGCTGCTGGATCAGGCTTGCGGTACAGTGAGAGGCTTTTCCTGTCTGGATCCGGTTCTCTGAGCGATGTGACACACTGTCCTAGTTTCCACTTTCCATGACACAGATAAAACTAAATGCCACATACAGCCCAAAAATATTGAGTTACAATTGTAACTCAAGGTTTAGAAAATGTCCCTTCCTAAGACACCAACTGGTTAGCATATGCAGAGAAGCAAGTCGATGTAATCTTTAGTCCTAAGCTGCCTGTAGATTTCATGTCTGCAGCTGAATGTACATTTTAATCATGTCTGCAGGAATGTTTCTGCAAATGAAAAAGGGAGAACTTCAGCTAGTGTGCTAAATATCCACTGTAAACTGTTGTGGAGGATTTCTGAGCACTGCCAACTAATCAGGACGGGAGCCGACGGGTCACATATCAGTCAAGTGATCGGGATCACAAGTCTCCTTATTAGATGGATTTTTGTCTTGATGTTATATTTATGTACAGTGAGCTAGCAGGCCCACAAGAGTAGGGGACTCTGAGTCTATAAAACATTCAACTTCTTTAAGTAACTCTTCAAATGTAACAGCCATGTGTCACCTAAGATCAGTTTTTTTTTTTTATTTCCCCCAAGAAATATAATCCCTTCATCTCGCCTCCCTCCTCCTCCTCCATATTTTCTCGCCATTATTTGAAAAAGCCATCATGTGTGCATCTTGCCGTTTTATAGACAATCCACCAGGGTCCAGGGCTAAAACTTCCCCTAACGTACCTTTTGAATGAAATCTGGTGCTTCCACTATTTTCTCTAATGTTGCATAAAAGAAATCCCCTTACTGCTTCTTGGTCTAAAAGTAGGCACATCTGGTCTTATGTCGTCTAATGCTGACATTTAAAAAGCTTTTGAAATACTAAATGTCCAAAAGTCCACAGGGTAAAACCTTGTGAAAGACCTGATGTCTTTCTGTGGAATATTCTTTTGTTGCACATTTGCTCAATATGGAGGCTTGCTCTGCAGAGGAAGTACTGAGGGGACTTTAAGGATCAACATCAATGGACCTTATGTCGGTCAGTTAAAGTCCATGTAAAGCAACAAGACCTACGTAGTTAAAGTTTGGTATACAGCAGAAGACTGCGAGGTAGTAGTGAAAAAAAAAACGTTCAAAGTAAACAATTAAGTTTTCAAATCATGAAAATGTAAGCAGTAATTTCTGCTCTGAGATGCTGTGAGCTTGTCTGCTGAGGGCACCAAGACCACAGCCACTTGAATGGCACTAAGGAAAAAGAAACCATTTCATTCAGCTAGCTTAAAACCTGTCATTATCATCGCCACGGCAATGGATGCAGACATAACCATCTTTACATAAACAAAGGGACATAAAATGTACCGTCTTTCTAATGGACTGGTAGCAGTTAAAACAGTTGCTATGCTACGTTGCTGTGCGACTGAACTGGTGTTTTGTTAACGTGCCACACAGAACACAAAGCTAGCTACTGCCTTAAAAAACACAGTTCCAAAATCATCACACATGCAAAGTCTGATTACGCTGGAAACCAAAGTAAACTGAAGGTCTTTTAGGAAAAGCTTTCTTCTTGAACTTGTGTTTACCATCAACAGATTTAATTTAGCCTTAAAAGTAGCCTCGACCTAAAGACTGATGAGTCATGGTCTTTGTTCAAAGTAAAGGTTGAATTGTGGTTGCTTCCTGAACGTAACGTGGTAACAGTCAGTTGCTGTACCTTAATAAAGGATACAGATCTTTGCTGTCTGTTCCTGAATATGTTTCTTCTGGCACGTTAAAGTTTGTCAGTCAGTTTATGGTCAGCTGTGGAATGTGATTCATGTGTCATCAGAGATAAGGGTTAGCGATCGAGTGTTATTTGTGAGCATGACTTAAATTTGTTGTTCCCATTTTTAAAATGAGAGGAGTATAAACAAGAGGATACATGAATGTAGACGTTTTTAAGCAGTGATATAGTACTGGTTAAGCTGTCCTGACTCTACACAGCTAATAGTTATAACTTATAGTTGTAACCTACCTTACCTACCCTGTTACTGCCCTCACGGTTCATCACTGAGGTGTAGCTAGCAAGCAAAACTGCAGACTGTAACACTGAAACTTGCAGAAACTGGTGAACAAGCGGGTGAAACAAATATGCTAAAGCACCTATCATTTTTTTATTGTTGTAGCGATAGGGTGGGCAGCATTTGGCTACAGAACCATGGTGCATCAACAAGCCCCCGATTCTGCCATGACCCGCAAAAAAACAACTGAACCCAAAATGATGACTGAATGTCTCCGAAACAACTGAGCAGAAGAACTACCTGAACTACTTCAAGGTATACATTTAGTGAGGACTGCTTAACAAATCTAAATAAAGCATTACAGCATCATATCATTTTAATTCTTAATGGAAGAAAAACCCCCCAATATATTTCATAACACATCTTCCTGTGAAAAATAAATAATAAAGAAGAAGCAAGACAATGTTTTCATAAAAAACAATGTCAGTGTCTAGTAATACAGTCCCCTGGTTAGTGAAATGTCCTGACTGATGTCTGAACACAAACTAAACACAGAGGAACTCAAATAGCTCTGCTCATGCACTCAGACACTGCAGGAGAAGCAAGGTGGAGCAGAGAGCCTGCTCCCTGCTGGAGGTTAAGCAGATCACATGAAAGCAAAGCACACCTCATCTTTCATCACCAGGCAACACATTCATGCTGCAATCAATAGGTGGAATCAGATTCCCCCCTTTCAGAGAAATGAGGGAAAATGAAGTAGTGTGACCTTGCAAGGATAGATGTGGCACGACTTGATGCCTTACAGGTTTCAGCCAGAAGTCTGAGTAAAGTGTTTGTTCTAAACTTCAGTTTGTTACGTCTCAGAGAAAAAGCCCACGGCCTCTTTTAGTGTAGGTAATACATGTCAATAAACCCCCGAGAGCCTGAACATAAGTCTTTCTATTCCTCCCCAGCACCTTCCACACCTGACACATATAATCACTAAGGATATTCCCAGCTGACTAATTACATAATCATATAAACGGAAATCTCAATACCATAAAACTGACTAGTCTCAAATGAGCAATATGTAAGTGACACCTAGCGTTTAAAATACTGCAGTCCAAATTCAAAACATTGGAGAGAGCTGTCTCCCCCCACCTCCTCCTCTCTAGAGCCGATATGCATGCAGGTTTCCATGTCGCGGACGACGAAGCTTCACTTTAACCAGCTCTGTCTTGAAGCCTTTCTGTGTTCTAACACATCTCCATTTTTCAAAAGCATCTCCAATGTTTATCCTAGTTTTACCACGTTTCTTGTTCAATCCATCACTGCAACACCGGAATCGGACTCGAAACTTAGAAGGAGGACATACTGGCTGCTGCGTTGTTGACAGAAAAGCCAGCACTTCAACAAAGCATGCCTCTTTAATGTCTGATGATATAGTAAGTTTATTTTTTGCATTTAATTCAGTAGATATCTTATTGGAACTTTTAAGGTAAGGAAACACTCAGAAAACAGCCAAAGTTGAGAACTATTTCTTCAAAATTGTCAGCAGGTAAACAATGCTATTTTCTTTGTCGAGTGCTGCTAACGCTAGAAGTACTGGCACAGCCTGTGCTAAATGTGGTTACACATTACTCCGGTCAATATGCCAGTTTAACCTGAAAAATCCTACATACAACTTTACCTCCATTTTCTAGATCAAAGTTCTGCCAAACCGTGCCGCTCCTACAAGATGCTAATAGCTCACTGTGCTTGTTTACATCTGGGTAGTAGAGTGGGGAGAGCATGCCGAATTCACAGGAGTTACAGCCAGTCTGTGGCTTCAGCCTGGGCTAGCTGCAGGTGGCTGTGTTGCAGATTGAGTATAACATTTGACCAAAATATGAATCATTTGTTAAACCAAGAAGTAATCCTGGTGCCGACTAGTGATGATGACCTTTAACCGTTTAGTGAACTAACATCTCTAATAATCACATCAATGTGGATATAACAGGATAATGCTTAGAATAAGAGTGTGTATTTAGAAAAGTTAACTATTGACCGCACAGGTATAAAACCTGTCCATTAAAGCACTGAGACGCTCTGAAAATCAAAAAGTTAAACACAAACAGTGAAGAAGGGAGCTCTCTCTACCTGCTGAGATGGAGACGAAGAGGGTAATTACACATTTCAGGGTCCAAACATCATAAACAACTTCATCTTTTTGCCAAACTGTCACTTCTCAAAGAGCCAGTATGTTGCAACACAAGCTGCTTCAATAAAATCCACAAGGTAACTGCTGCAGGGATGACATTTTAAATACATCCTCTGACTCTGCTCACTTGGAAATAATGTTTTTTAGTGTTAAAGGAATCTTAAAGAAACACTAATGGACATAAAAAAGATAGACCTCCCGTTTAAGCCTTGGTTATGTGCGACTCTGGAAAACTTCCAGCAGCTTCAGAACATTTCCTCGTCTGCATAAAGAACATTTTCCCCACTCATTCTGCTCGGCATCTCTTCTCCCTGGTGGGACTTGTGAGCTACAGCAATGAACAGCAATCTGCCGGTTGTGCAGAGAGGAAAACAACCGCAGAGCTTTCTGCCTCGAAGACACATGTGGGACATGAATAGACTTTTTATGACACTTCAATTCTGCCAGTTGCCTGTGGACCAAGTGTTGTGTGTGTTCAGGAAAAGAGAAGGAGAATGTTAGAGCAGGGAGTCACTGAGGAGCCGGAGGTTGTTTAGATGAGATGAACCAGGACACCATAGCACTTGAAGGAACGGGGCAAAATGTGCTGAGCAGAGCAGAGCAGCAGTTAGCCTGTCTACCAGGGGCCCACAGAACTAATCCAAGGCTTCAGCTTTACCCGTGTGGCCAGTGTCATTTAAGACCGACGATTGCAGCTGTGAGATTCTGAATGTGACCATCTCTCATGGAAGTAAGCAACACTTTGAAAGTAAGTCAAATAAAAGCATGGACAGTGACAGCAGATGGGCTGGTGGACTTGGACAAAAGGAAACGTGTATCACAAGTGACTGTGAGCACAAAGTAATCATATCCAAGTGAATCCATTTCTCTTGTACTGTAGTCATATTATTCACTGGGGATGTTTACTGTGTGTGTGCAGTCAGGAGGGTTCAGGGTAATGCAGTGAGTTGGCAAAAAGGAGCACGGTGAGTAATGTTCTGGCATTTCAAGTAAGGTTACATTGTGAGAAAGTCAATGGACCCTATACATCAGAAGATGTGGCTGCTCTGGGGAGTCAAAATAATGTGAACCACAGTTTAGTGTTCCTGAAAAGTAGAAATGGACGGAAAACTTCAGTAATTTGTAACCGTCCTTCTAGGTTTAGAGAAGTGCTGATACAGTTTGATTCATATTTCTGCAAATCTCTTCATGTTTGTTTTTTTAATAATTGTATTTATTTATAAAAAAAAAAGTTTACTAAATGGTCAATGAAACTATCATCAGTGAGAGGATTTGAAGTGCTTAAATGTTGATTTGGATTGTGATACCTTTAAGAAACGTAGGTGGAGATATGAGCAGAGCATCCAGGACAACATGTACAGATGACTTTAACAGTCCAGTGTGTAATTCCAAGTAATAAAATAAGAGATAAGAAAGGATTAGAACAATTGTTGATGAGATGTAGTCAATCACTTTTCAGAAAACACTTCCTAATTCTTTAAGATGCTGTCATAAGAGTAAAAAATAAACATAAAGGTGCTGACATCTGTGTTCTAAAGAACGTAGGCGTGACCCTCAACTGTTGGCAAGAATTAAAAAATAGGTTTTTATCATCTCATTGATAGATATGTTCACTCAAATATCTTCATTTAAAGTGTTTTTTGTCTCGTCCTCAGATCACACAGAGAGAAGGCTTAATTGGGGGGGGTAAGGGAATGCATCTTCAGTTAGCGACACACTGTTCATAGTTGAATAAGGATGAACAGAATGATGTTCTGTACAGGGAGACTGAAAAAGGGATGTCAGGCTCTTAATGGAGATACTTGAGAACTTGCGATGACATTTACTGAAAAGAAAAATTGAAGTGTGCGTTTCGTGGGTGGCTGCAAGTGCACATAGCTCCAGCAGATGTTGTTTTTTAAAGCGCAATGATGTTTCCGCCTCCTGGTGGAGGGGGATTAAGAGGAGCAGAGGGGTTGTGTGCTACAGCATAAAGAGAGCTCTACATGTGACGGCATATGTGTTGAAATTTAGGTTGTTTGGAGGAGACAACCCAGAGATAAGACCACAGAATGCAGAAACTCAACACAGAGTCCTGTTTGTACATGAACTCATGTGTGTGTGTGTGTGTGTGTGCGTGCGTGCGTGCGTGTGTGTGTGTGTGTGTGCATGACTGCGTGCGTGCGTGTGTGTGTGTGTGTGTTTGTGGCTGTCTGAGTATGAAGTTGCTTGGAAGTCCACAGAGAAGACCGTTATGCAGCCTCAGGCCAAAAAAACAAAATTTAGGTTTTTACCCAGAATGCACCCCACTGGTAAGTCTATAGATGATCAAAGTTTAGCCTCGGAAGCCCTGACTGTATTATCTGTAAGTGTAGCCCAAATGCATTTTTTGAAGTCCTGAGGACTATGTGTAGCGCAGACGCCTCTGGCACAGGTACAGTGGACTGTGCTGATCTTTCACACTGGAGGAAAGTGGAGCTCCTCTGACAGCAGTGAGGGGGTAAACAGCATGGAAGAGAAGAGCCCGCTCTCTGTGGCCCTGAGGAAACTCTACCGTACGCTCCGGCACAAGCCGAGGGAGAGAACAGACTGTCATTTCACTGGTGCTCACAAACTCTGAAATGAGATGAACTCAGAAGTCTCTCCCTGAAGCAAGAAACGCTTGCGTCTTTTGACTGAGCTCAGTGGTTTGGGGAATACATGGGAAATCGAAATAAAGTTGCCGAGAGAAAGGGTGTCTGTCATTTCCCCTAAATGCTCGGTGTTTTATAAGTCAGAATCATTCTGACTGCCAGAGTGTGTGAATGGTTTAGTAAGATAATAATAATAATACATTAAACAGACCTTTCAGGCACTAAAAGACCCTGTATATTAGTTTGAAGTTTAAAAAAAAGATTTAAAAGAACAACAACATAGTAGAAACAAACAAAGCACCATTACACACAGGTCATCCCAGCTTGTTTAAACTGGGGAGTCTTGAGCAATGATTTAAGTATGGATAGGTCCGTGCAGTCTGAAGTGTCCTTAGGCAAGAGACTTAAGTTGCTCCCGCTGCTTCGTCGGCGGCGTATGAATGTGTATGAATTGGAATGAGTTACTTGTGATGGTCACTTTACTCAGCAGCCTCTGCCATCAGTGTGTATATGGGTGTGAATGAGTAGGTGTGATCTGCGGTGTAAAAGCGCTTTGAGTAGTCAGGAGACTAGAAAACCGCTATACAAGCTCAAGTCCATTTACCATTTAGATATTGAGGGAAAAATCAGGGAAATCAGTGAGACCCCCATCAGTACAGGGTTTGCCAATTGATATGAATCCAGTGTTTGTGGGCTATTGAAGTGAGAAATAACTGAAGGGTTTATGCGAGGTTTCAGGGAGACAGAGGAAGTCCAGGTTGGTGTCCAGTATAAAGTCATGTAGCATTAGTCTTTTCTTGTTGAGAGACCAAGTTCCAGTTGGCTGTGGCTGTGATGGAACCGTACAGGAATCCTGTGAGTGGATGATGTCAGGTGTAATTAGTAAGCCACAATGGATGTACTGTACTGTGTGTTTGTAGTTAACAATTGAGAGCCAGCTTTGTTTTAGGTAAAGTCTTTCCATCTCTAAAAGATCCCTGCAGAGGGACTACAGCCAGTAATGGAGGTAGAGCGCTCTGCTGAACCAAGCGGCGTTGGCCAACGGCACGCACAGTGGGCCATGGAATAAAGATGGATTTGCCAGTTCGCTTTAAAATCTGGAAGAGTTGGTTAAAGTGGACCTTGGTCCGTTCAGACTTTTGACAGGCAGTGCTGTTGATGCCCAGATGAATAATAAGGCATGTAATGTTGGTCAGGAGTGAAGGCAGAATGTTCTGGAGTTTTTCCAAGATGATGGGGACAGTAGCGCCAGGAAGGCAGAGTGATAGCATCTTAAAAAAACTGATATTTCTAATTATGGAGTTGCTGATTCTCAGAGTGGTGGGAAAGAAAAGTGGATGAGGGGATGAAGGCTTTGTGCTGACCGTGGAAGACATGCCATGTACATGTTCAGTGGCGACAAAGCAGACTGAACTAGCCGAGGAGAGGCGGTCTGGATGGGTGAATGTTGTGGTGAGGAGGACTCTTCCTGTCTATAGCCTGCAGCAGTGGGAGGAGGAGGGCCTACCCCGTTGTTTTGCTCTGCTATCACCTCACGCGTGCCTTTGGGTTTTTGCTGAGGACAAGCTTTTCAGAGTTGCTTCATTTTTTATATCCAGTCATAAAATAAGGTGCCGTGCATTATAAAATGCCTTGAGCTGACACTCTTTAAAGCATCACTTCTGACTGAAATATATGTAGTACAGAGGCCTAAGGTTACCCAATCTATCAGCAAGTATAGTAAATCAAGAATAAATCCAAGGTAGAGATCCACAATCCATCTCCTTCTATATAACAAGTTTGAGTGACTCATCATTTTTTGCTCCTTTTCCACACAAGGCAAACGAATAACTCCGTGAGCCCTCTTCTCTCCGTTTGAGCTTACAGTTTCCAAATCCTCAGCCCCCGATGTGTACATGCTTTCATGACATATAACAACACTTAGTCACAACACAACTTAGTCTGTTGAGTACACTTATACTTCCTCTTTCATTTTCTCTATGAGCATGAGCATGGGCTCATTTTGTGCTGCATTGGTATTCATATCACGTCTGGGTGTCCAAAAGCAGTGCAGGCTGTTAGAGAAAAGCAATCTGTTGACGAGAGCAGATCACTATCTGAGCCTGCTGTATTCATCTGTGACCAAATGGAGAACCCACAGTTATTCTCCATTCAATGTTAACGACCTTTTAGCACAAACGCGTGCTTGTTAGGGTTAGTTTGCATCGATCTGACATGGTGTGTGCGTGTCATGGTATCAACACTGGTCGTGTTAAAAACAGAGCAGCTCCAAGGATGACATATTAACCAGTGCACATGTCTGCCAAACAAGACAGGAAGTCCACTGAGGACAAAAACAAGCCACGTGTTTTTTTTAAAAGTCTTTACTAAAGGCCCACATTCAATGGCTCTGTGTCTTTTAAGAACCCAGCTGAGCCGTTCATAAGCATCATAATGGGCATCATGCCTCGCAACTCTTGGCAGCTTGTCCTTGCTCCCCTTGACCTCTTTTACATTCTTGTTGTTTTTTATATTGTAACAGAGAAAGCACTCAAAGGTAAAAACAGATTTACTCTTTAAACGTTAACTACCAGGAGTTCTGATCTAGCAGTGGAGACAAAACTAGTCTCTAAGTGAAACCTGAATCTGTTGACCGAGATTCAGGCAAATACAAATTCCAGAGTCGGCTTCTTAACGGATTGATTGGGCTTGATGATGCGTCCCATAATGATATGATAAAGCCCCGCTGTTTTAATGACTGTAGGATATCTCCTCTGATAGATAGACCAATAATGTTGGTTAGTAAGTGATTAAATAACTTCCTATAATCCCTTTAAGACGTGATCACGTGTGAAATATGTGTGCTTGCATCTTTTTTTTTTTTACCTGAATGTTTTATCTGGACTTCTTCTTCATTGTTTTTTGTTTGTACATATTTAAATAAAATCAAAAAGTTTAAAAATGCTGAAAGTGCATCATTCACACCGAAACCCCAAAAAATCTGCTGCCCACACGCTTCCCAATAAATGTGTTTTTACGGTTTTGCATATGAGTGGGAAACAAGTGTTTTTTGAATACTTCATGGTTGATATATCTTAAAGGGAGGGTTGGTAATTTTCTAAAACTAGCCAGATTTTGAAAGTACTATTCCCTCAGGGCTCCATCAACGCCCACCCCCTCCCCTCTGTGCTCCCTCTAAAGCCACGCCCCTCACTTACATGCACGAGCGCCGTTGCTCCAGAAGTGGACCTCAGCTCATCGCTTGCATCGTGTAGAAACTACATGTGTCATTCAGCGGTAAGCAAACACTCAACTCTATCACAATACAAGTAAAACACGACCAACGACAAACTCACAGTATGAACTCCGTCATCGTTGACGCTTTGAGTGTGGGCTCATGCACGCTAGGCGTAGAGAACGAGCAGAGAGACAGGGAGGCGTGATTGGTTCGTCAAATTGGTACCTCGTGGTAGACATTGGTTGCAGTTGGTCAACTCTGCCTTTAAGCCAACATAAATTCAATATTTAAAAAGTCCTTAATATCTAAAAGTACGTGTCCACGTGTGATTACATTGAGGAAAATGTCATGTGGTTTTCTTTAAGGGGTCTGAACATATTTAACCAGCTGTTGAATTGTATTTTGGCCTTACAAATTAAGATTTAGATTTTACATTTAGCAAATATAGTCGATTGCCTGTTGATTGACAGATTGAGTAATTATTTAAGCAAATGAAATTGCTATCAACAAGACAAAAAGCAAGTACACAAAGAAGAAAAGTTTACAAAGCAACAACACAAGTTTCGAGGTTTCAAAGTGTGCGTACCTTCAGAAGCACCCATCTGTGACAGCACATTACAGTCTGTCAGGGGACGCTCAACTCTGGCCTCAAATCTCCACATGTACACCGTTCATAGCCGAGCAAGCTCTCCAGGGCTCTCATTCTCAACTCAGCATCACTGTGAACTCATTTCTGAGCCACACAGGATGTTTCACACTCATCATTCAGTCACAGATGAGATGGCTTCAGAGGTCACACAGTTTCTGTCTGAGGGGGGTAATGATGTTTACACAAGCTTCTTTGAGAAAGACCAATAACAGACAGTGAGAGAAAGAAGGACACAGATCTGGTGTCTTCTTCTTGCCATGGGGCTAACATTAGCTAGCATCCGATGGTTGAAAAAAAGAAGGAATAGATCAAATTGAACCTCAAATTCTTGATCAATAAATAACCTCATCTCATTTTGTCATCCAGACTTGTTAAGTATTATACGATTGCTATTTTTAATTGTAAATCAATACTACACTCAGTGACGCTGTTTCTCGGGGATAATAACGGAGCGTCTTCACAAGGCTACGGCTGAAGGAGACCAACAGACTTTCCAATTTATTGAAAAGATTTTTTTCTGTGTCCTAAAAGACAAACATATTACAACCTAAACAACTCTGAGATTCATATCTCTCCTTGATATTAATCGCAGAATCTAATTTCAGATGGTTTTCATCCTTCTCTGCTGTTCTTTGTGTCTCAGACTCATGCTGGAGAGAAAGCAGGAAAGAGGCAGTAGAAGTGTGGAGGCAGGAGGGGAGGGGGGAGCTGAAGGATGAAGGAGGTTTGTCCTGTTATGAACAGATTCCCAAGGATACTATGGCTGCTTCTCATGTCTCTTAAAATGCATCCACGTTTCCTCCACTTGCGTCCCTCACTTGCGTCTCAGTCCCGCCCACCAGAGATGCAAGGAAACGAAGCAGAGGAGAGAGGAAAGGAGGAAATATGTTTTAAGAGACATGAGACATCCTTTCCTCTGTAGCGTCACGTGAAGCGACATCAGCTGATCACGCTCAGCTGTCAGTCGGCTTTAACAGCTGTGTATGTCCTCACAAATACACACAGTGACAGTGTTCAGTCTCTTTATGTTACCTGATTACAAACACCTGCACATGAAGAACAACCTGCAGTCTGCTAATAACCAAAAGTGACAAAAAGCTTTAATATTGAACTGTTTATTATTAGTATTTGTTTGGACTGATAATCTGAACTCTGTATTTTATAAACAGATATTTTACGATGTCCTATGAAAATGATTTATTCTAAATTATAGAGAAAAACGTGAACTTTTCCAAACAGAAGATCATTAATGATCAGTCTGAAACTTTAATGTGAATCAGTGTTTCTGACTGACTCCCTCTGTGTCAGCTCGTCATTCTCATCATCATCACACATTCAGTCTGAGTGATCAAAAGAAAACGATTATGAAGGATTCATTTATGATCTTCTTCGGCCGAGGAGCGAGGACCGAGGAGACAGCATTTAAGAGAACTGAGATACAGGGTGTGTCACACCTGTGATGTTCTCTCTCAGCTGATGGTTGATGACAGCTGGGCTGGGAGGCTTTATAGGGAGGTGGAATGCTTCTTTGCTCAGTTGGTTGTGCGTATCCAGAGAGTCAACACCATCAGTTGGCTCTCTGTGTTTTGAATATACATTTTTCTTTCGGCCATTTTGTGAGTCCTTCTATTACCCCTCTGAAAACAGACGTTGGGTGATGCGATTTTTGTCCGGGAAGCCGCCTGCTGCTCTTTACTCGTTGAAAACAATTTAAAAAAAGGTACTGGGGCTCAGAAAAAGAAAACTCTAGGTGGACACGGGCCTTAAAGATAATTAATTAACTGTCACAAGTGCTGAATAAACACTTTAATTTAGATTACTGTAATTTCAGGTCTCATTACCCACAGGTTGTATTAATCATTAAAGATGCTGCACTTACAACCACTGTGAGACTTCAAGGAAAGAACGAGAACAGTCTCACTATTCAGAATTATTACGTGCTGCTCTGTTCTCTCTCTCCCTGGTCTTCTGGTCTACTTCCTCCCCCTTGTCTGCTGTGCACGTGAGTGCAATTTGTACTCAAGGGAAGGAAGGAGATTTAGAGGAGCAGGGAGAGTGGGCACGCACGCTCACTCTCCTGGCAGCAAGTGGCGAGGAGAGATTGTTTCTCCCTTAACCTTTATATTCCCCGAGCAGGAATTTCTTACCCAGAACATGTTTTAGATTGCAGGGTTTTTCATTTTAGTTAGTCATTTCAGTTTGGGCTGGAGACCTCTGGTAGTCTGATTTTCAGGTTAGTTTGTACATTTGGTACTATTGTGTGGTTAGCCCAGCATCTTTGCTGGTAGAACATAACACAGTAATAAAACCGTAAAATCAATAAAAAGCTTGTCTAAAATAGTGAGTTTTTTAAAGTGACTTAAAAGAAGACAGTGTGTTTGCTTCCCTGATCTCCTCCGGCAGGTCATTCCACATCCTAGGGGCCGGGACAGAGAAAGCTCGGTCACCTTTAGTTTTTAGGTTGGTCCTAGGCATGCTAAGTAATGACCTACCGGAGGATCTCAGGTTGCATGACATGTGGCTGCAAGAGCTAGGGATCAAACCCCTGACCTTCTGGCTGAGAGACGACCGTCTCTACCAACTGAGCCACAGCCAACCCTACAGGAAGTAGGGTTAATCTTTGGGAGTTCATTCAGAGAAAAAAATGTTGATCAAAAAGCTTTCTCTGAGCTCATCATCTCTCCCTATGAATTTAATTTCTCTTTTTATCTTGACCTTTTTTTTTTTCTTTTTGTTTCCATCTTTCATCTGCACCTCAACCTGCAGATAAATCATGGACAAAAAGCAGCTTGACCCTCTCAAGTCAGCCCTCTCATCTGCACCACTACGGAGGATAAGTGTAGTGTCATCCTTCTACAGTGCAGCCTGACATCCTGTTAGTTATACATACACAGAAACAACAAAAACACACTCAGATATGATCTGTGTGGAACAGTGCATAGAATAAATGGACAAATAAGTCACATCCACACAAACCCCTATTTAAAGCAGAACACCACAGACGTCCTCATGAAACCACTTTGTGACAGAGAGGCAGACAAAGGGAAACCCTAAAGAACAGTGAGTCTTCAATTAACACCTGACTTTGTCTAGCGAGCTCAAAGTGTACAGCGGCTGTCACATCCACTGTTACTATCGTTTAGCAGAACACAGCGATGTTCTGTGATATACAACAGCGAATGTTTACAGGCTGCCAGAGGAGAAGCCCCCCTTCGCTAGACCCAACCATTTTACTGCACCTGCTACCTGGATAATTAGACACATGTGTCTTTCATTAAGACAAACTTAACGTGCAGTAAAGGGATGAAAAGGGAGGTTTGCAGCGTCCTCTGTTTTTGCCGCCTACATTAAAACTTCACGGTATCTGATTGACCCACTCTATTATCTTGTTTGAACTTCACACCTGCTTGTGTTTCATGCCTCAATGCACATTACAATTGAATTAAATATTTAATTCGATGTGTCTGCATGAGTGAGCTTGTAGTTTTCCTCTCTTTGTTTCTGAGTCTCAACGCTGATTACGTGTTGTCAATGCTACTTTTAGATTGGATCTCAGTGTGTTTTTCAACACTTCACGCTACATAAGCAGAAAAATCTGTCGTCTCACAGTGCCACACCCTGCATTCCTGAGGCTGCTCACACTGCAGAATAATCTACCTGGGACGGTCCAGGTCCAAGAATAAATGTTGAAGTTGTCTTGCTGTCACCTTGGCTCTAAACATAAATAGTAGGTTCTCAGGCTGAGACTGCAGATGCGGAAGTTTTTGCCACAATTATTTTGACCTTCTTTTCTTTCTTCAACACTATCCTCCCGAAAACCAAATGTTTTTACATCAACATTACAAATTGAGATTCTTCTAATTGAGGGGGAGCTTTGGGCAAGTTCTTTATTAGATACTGGAGAGAAAACCTTCCCTTTATCACATGAACAAAATGATCCCTCTGAATTCATTTTATGGATAAGGCCCACATTTTTTTTCTTAAATTAAATTCCTCACAATTATGAGAGTTTATAATGGAGTAATTATCCCTGGAAATATAATTGCTCAAAGCAATTAAAGCGGTAATTTATTCTGGTCAAACAGTGTCGGGCAGTGGGATCAGACAGGAAACATGATTCAATTTCACTGCTCCTTATTGAGAAAATCCATTTTCAGATTCTCACAGTTATCACTCAGTAAAGCTGTTAGAGGTGAGGAGGAGGGGGAGGTGATTTCAACGAACTCTTTCGAGAACACTAACAGTTTATTTTTTTTAAATGTATTCCACCAACCGTCTCCCTCTCCTCTGATAATGTTTTTATTCTAACTGCGTGTCTGGCTGTAAAAGTTGCAGAAGGTCACGGTGGGATCTGTGCTGGTAAAGACTTCTGACCACACTAATGAAAATGCAAATCTCTCTCACTCCTGTAGCTGCAAAATCACAGTGATGGGGGCGATTTGAAGTGAAAGAAAATCAAGAGGAAAACAGTGTGTTTGATCAATTGAAAACAAAAGCAGATGATGTCTATGAGTTGGAAAGAATTTCCCCCTGATGTGATTTTGAGGAAAGTTTTCATTTGTTTATTCATTTAGTAAACTCGACTGTGATTGTCTCATATTTCCTGAGAGGGTGCAATCTTTTGCATTTTCAATTACACACTCCAACAGCGCTCAAACTACCAAAACCAAGCTCATTAGCATGATTTAAATATAATTACACTGTGCCAAAAAAACGCTGTTTTGTTTTGGTTACATTTAAAATGCTTAACAACCTCTCCAGTTTTTGTTGTTTCCATTTTGCTGAAATCCATCAACTGAGAGAGATCCAGCAAGAACATGAAGAAAAAAGTTTGACAAAGTTTACGATGAAGTTTCTATCTGAGAATAGAGCAGACGTCAACCGTTGGTGGACTCCAGTCCGAAGGTTCTGCCTAATTTGGACCCATTGATTATTTTGATGCCCAACAATGCGCGGCTGTGGCCGAGCTTTACAAGAAGGTTAGGATGGACATGGTCAACCTTGGTGGAATAGTACGTAATAACTGAGGAGCTGTAACTTCCTGTCGTCAGTAGGGGTCACTATGACTATAGAAAAGATATGTGTGTTGTTGTGTTAAG
Organism: Tautogolabrus adspersus; assembly: GCA_020745685.1. Lineage (NCBI taxonomy): Eukaryota > Metazoa > Chordata > Actinopteri > Labriformes > Labridae > Tautogolabrus > Tautogolabrus adspersus. Next base: position 29,084,571 of record CM036549.1, on the reverse strand, counting down.
ACCAGGATACTTATGAAATCTGAACATTACTTACTGTACATGAGAGTTATAACAATTTCTGTTTAAGCCAACAAATGTTGGAGTCATTTGGCGAAAAGAAACATTAAAGCCAAAGTTCCACCAGATGCATGTTCGGAGCCGATAGGTTTTTACTTTATTCAATGTGTGTGCTTCCACTGGCTCCGTATTAACTCTTGCTGCCGCGATTGAATCTGTAAAATTACCGCAGGAAGCTGTCCGGCTGCGCAGAGAGAACGCAGCCTGTGGGTGTTGACGGACGAGGGTGCACGGACCATTTGGATACGATAGAAACCCTCAGAAAGCTCGGTTCTTTTACATGCATAGGAGGCAGAGTGTGTTAAAGACATATAAACCACATAATTATAGACCTCATATGCTATTTCAAGCTTCATCTACAGTATTTTACAATGTTTACAGTAAATGTGGTGAGTTTGAGTTTGCCATATGCAAAATTCACACAAAAAACGAACTAAAAGTTGTGCATAATGCCATAAATAATACTTCATGTTGTAACTTAATGCCCTCTTGTGATCTAAGATTAATCGTAAAATCGATTCAAAGGTGTCCAGGTTCACATCGGTACTCTGAAAAATGAATAGCAATAATATCACGAGCGTCAGCAGCTGCAGAGAGATTTAGAAATTGAGGACGCACCACCGTCTTTTAAATCAGAGGTGTGGAAGCATTTTGGCTTCAAGACAGAAAATGAAAGAGGTGAGAAGATAACAGACAAAAACTGTGTGACAATATTACAAGAAGACAGAGAACTACACAAATAGCACAACCAACATGATGCAGCATTTAATGGACACCACCATGAGAAGCTCCAATCACCTCCCCTTAAACATTAAAAGGTCAAACCACACTGACAAGCGGGTTAGAGCCCCTAAAGGAATCTGTTTCACTCATCATCTGTCTTCAGTCTCATTTTGTAAAATAAATCGTATCATGAATCGTGTTGTACGTTTAGTGAATTGTTACATCCCTAGTTGTCACTATTCTCTTTCTCCTAATAAAGACACTTCAATCCTTAAAATAGTGATTAACCTTTATTCTTCCTAAGCCATTTATTCAACGTTTTAAATGTGGTCATTTTCGATGTATTCTTTGAGGCTTCAGAGATCCAGAGGCCGGTTAACTAAAGACAAGACTTTAGTTAAACTTTAACTATAGGAACACAAAGCCTTTGTGTCATTGTGGTGGAATTTGTTTTTTAGGTGAGTTTCATCAACTGCTGTTGAATAAAAGAAGACTAGCCTCTTCAGTGTTATTCCCTCACATTTAAAAGGGAACTCAGAAGCTAACGGTGGCTGAGATCTAATGGTCTCATTTCTTTTAATCATTTACACTAATGTAACAAAATGAAGGTGCCCATGTTTTACTGATGTGGAATTACTAAATGCAGCAGTTTCAAGTTTTCTGTTATTTAAAGTTTGAATTCATGCTCACAGATATCAGGGACACAGTTTTGTCTCTTTAACCATTAGGGTGAGCTGCTGTCTCAAAGGTATTTAACATTCAAATCAAAACATGTGAGCAACTTCTGTATGCACCATGATGCCCATGTTCATAAAGCAAAGGTGTGAGCAAACCGCATCCAAACATACATCAATCATTAACTGCTTTGAGCGAGCTTTTCTCACGATGGACCGATTATCCATTCAGGAGCAGCAGAACCTGCCAGGGGCGTTTAAATGTTCCCCCTCCTCATCATCCATCATTCTTCTTCATTAAAATCCTGCAACATCACAAACATGACCTGCACTAATAAAATGTTCTACTTATTTCCTCACAGCACAGAAAGTATTTCCTGCAGTCCTTGTGCTGAGGCAGGTTTCAGCACCATGTGATGAACTGTAGCTGGTGTAAATTATAATCAAAAAGTAATAAAGAGAATAATTCCTTTATTTAATGCAGACGCTCTGCAGACACTCGTGCTCCCGACACAGCTGCATCAAAGAGAGAAATCTATTTATTTTCTGCTCTGCCTTGTTCAGTCCCCACATGCAGTCCCCAAGTTTATGAAGACAAACATTATAATTAGTCTACAAAGACTCACTGAATATTCAGCGGTCCAGATCCTCCGTCTCATTTAACACAATATGGAATAAAAATAGACGAGTACATGAGACAAGTTTGGGACTGACTTTTGATTAGCTGAGCTGCACACTGTGTGCTGCAATGAAATTGAAATAAATGAAAATATATGTTCCACCAGTATTACGTCACTAATCGTATATAATGACCTTTTTGAAGAATAGAGTAGTGTAATTACAGTGTCTCACTACAGTTATACATCAGCTGTTCTACTGTATTTCCATCATCAGCCCATGTGTGTTTTTTTTCACTCTTTTGTGCATATTTTTCAACTGTTTTTTTTTTATGTAGGATTGGAAAAAAACATCTTTCCACCAGAGCTGAGCCTCAGAAACATCACAACAAGCACTCTTGTTCCCCCTCTAAGCCGCCACTTGTAAGTGTTACGCTGCCAACAGACTGTGTGCGTTTCAATGTGTCCCAGCTCCCAGTAAAGGGAAAGAGCACTGGGATTATGTACAGGAAGCTGTGCACAGTATAGGTGCTTATAGTTCACACCACATGTCTGACTCTTTTTACTGTAGAAGCCAGTAACACCTGTAGAGCCTGAAAAGCCCTCAATCCTCCCGTTTTTCAAATCGTATTACATGAGGAAAATCATATGAAAGATAAGATTTATACATTGCACTTTATACACCGAAGTTTAGATTGTCTTTACTTGCTTGGAAGATTTTGATTTCACCACTGAGCAGGGGCTGGTGATATTTAACTGGTGTGGCCCACCTGAGGCACTGACTTATGCAGGGGTGGAATGACATTTGTGGACACACATGCAAATGATTTGATTTTTTTTTAAATGTTTTTATCCTCACTAATGTAATATACTTTTAAGTAACACAATTTGTCAACATATAAATCTTCATAGCTGGATTCTTGATCAAACCAAGATGTCTGTGCAAATTCACAATTTTAAGTAATTAGAAATTTGCATGCAAACACGTGCATGCTGTCTCACTTGCAAGAAAACATTTATTGGCATTTAAATGCATTGCAAGTTAGACAAGTGTGCACAAGGTTTAGCTTGGACATTTTTATGGAAAGGGTCGCATGTATCTATTTTCCAAATTGAAAGTACCATTAGCCTGTTGAAAACCAGAATAGTTGACTTGTACTTAAGATAGCAAAGATTTTGATTTTGGGGTGGCACCTGGGTTGGCCAATCAGATTTAAAAGGGGGCCCGTGCCCCTCTTGAAATCTGCACCCGCCCCTGCCACTGAGCCACAGCCAACCAAATGATGATGTTAATCTTCATACCCTAACCCCCCATACACACACGTGTTTTGCAGCATCTTAGTCATCACTAAATGTTCAACAGTTAACTTAATCAGCATACCGCTACGCTAACATCATAATCAGCTAACTGCTCATTCTTCTGACAGCTGGAGACATGAATGTTTGTTTTTCCAATCAAGCAATCAGGTGTGGTGTGATGGTGACGAGGTAATTTGTCAGCGGGAAAATTTGTTTTTTATGATTAGTGGGAACCTTGAGTTTTTTTTTTATTCCTTGAGATTAGATCCAGAGCTTTCTTTCAACAAGCTAACTCTAAACAGCTAGTCATCTGGTGTATTTATCCAAAGAACGTAGGCTACAGATAAAAACACTACAACCAATCTTTATTGGGATGTAATGGTTCTCGATGACAAAAATAAAAGAATTCATGTGCAAGATCTTACATTTCAGCACAACACATTTTTAAAGGTTATTCATTGAAAATGGTCAAAAAAATCTCGCTGAAATCTACCTTAGCTTTTTTTTTATGTCTTTCTGTTCCACTTCATTAACCAACTACAAACATGAAAAAACATAAGAGTGTGAGGCATGATCTTTGTATAATAATAATAATAATAATAATAACTTGGATTTATATAGCGCCTTTCAAGAAACCCAAGGACGCTTTACAATAGAGGGGGGGGGGGGGGGGGGGGAGGTAACACAAAACAAAAAACAAACAGATGAAGGTGTTAAACTTAGGCCGAATGCTTTGGTGAACAGGTGGTGTTTGAGCAGATTTTTGAAAATGTCCAGAGAAGCAGCAGTGCGGATTTTATCAGGGAGAGAGTTCCAGAGGGTCGGGGCGGAGGCACTGAAAGCTCTGTCACCAAAGGAGCGCAGTTTGGTGTGGGGGATGGAGAGCAGGCCTGAGGCTGAGGATCGCAGCTGTCGTGACGGGGTGTAGGGATGGAGGAGGTCGGTGAGGTACGGTGGGGCTAGTTCATGAAGAGATTTGTAGGTGAGTAGGAGGAGTTTGTAGTCAATGCGGGACTTGATCGGGAGCCAGTGGAGGTGAATGAGGGTGGGGGTGATGTGCTGCCAGGGTTTGGTACGTGTGAGGACCCTGGCAGCAGAGTTCTGTATATATTGGAGTCTGTTTAGGGCAGTGTTAGGAAGCCCGAACAGAACTCCATTACAGTAGTCCAGACGTGAAGTGATGAAGGCGTGAATGAGGGTCTCTGCCACGGAGTCAGGGAGTGAGGGCCGGAGGCGTGAGATGTTTTTGAGGTGGAAAAAGGCGGACTTGGTGATGGACTTGATGTGTGATTTGAAAGAGAGGGTGGAGTCCAGAATGACACCTAGGTTGCGGACCTCGGGTGAGGGGTGGATGGAGCAGTCGTCCACAGCGAGGAGGAGATCTCCAACCTTCCCGAGCAGTGCCTTGGGGGCCACAACCATGAGCTCAGTCTTGCTGCTGTTGAGTTTGAGGAGGTTAGAGGACATCCAGCAGCATGTAGCAGCATGGTGTCATTTCCCAGCTTTGATGAGCGGACAGTTTGCAAGAGGGCAGTGCTGCTGGCCAGGAAATGTCAGGTCATCACAATCCTGTAATTGCAGGGCTCCTGTTGAGAACCATACTTGAAAAAAATCTACACATGAAAGGACCTCTGTTGTGTACAACATTCAGATAGAAGCGGTGGTAATAAGCTTTCCAAAGCAGAGGTTCCCCTTTGCTTTTGAGCAGATCTGACATCAGAACAGGGAGATAAACATTTGCAGTTTGTGGAGAAATTGAGTAAAGCAAACATGAACAGTAGATGAATTACTTGTTTGCTCAATTAAAAGCCGAGGAGGGCAAATTGCACTCAGCTGGTGCAGTATTTATAAGCGATGTCACATGCAAACTTTCCAGTGATCAGGAAAACAATTCAGCCTCTGTATGACTTTAAAATAAATGATCTGTTACATTCTGGAAATATTTTGACATTACTTTTATAGGCTTAAATCAGTCTGGGGCTGCACGACTCCACACTTCATCTGTGGAGCGGTCTGGAGCCTTTTGCACAAGGTTGTTCTTTCTGACTTGCCCTTTCTTGCTCCGTTCAGAGAGGAAGCCTAATCAGTAAAACTAATTTTATATTTTTCAAGTCTGGTGTCTAAATAAAAACTGAATATGTTTTCCCTACCCTCCTAGCTCATCATCACACTGCTCTATCTGCACAGAGCAGGACTTTTTGGGTGCTATATTTTTGTGAATTTGACCTTGGGACGGAGGAGATAGCAGGAGCAAATGATGCAGTTTTTTGAGCTGCAAGCGGCCGCAATCCATTCTTAGTGAATCAGGCTCTCAGTGTGTTTATACTGCAGGGACCAGGTTCTGAATACATTTCAGGGGAATTATTTTACTCCTAGAAATTTCTGTGCTCCAGGGATAATACTTTACAGAACTACATGGCCTTGCAGCACTTAACATTTCATTGATTTAGTACTTGCAGTGTTTATAAAACTGCAAAGCATCAGATACTCCGACCATCCAGGTGCATTAGCATGCTTCTTTTTTATTTAATACTCCAGGGAAGTAGTGTCTGTCAGTCTTGCCATTTCACACTAGCAGCTCAGTATTTAAAACTGTGAAGAGTTCATTGGATGAAATTAGAAAATACACAATCGTTAAATAGAGTTAAGCAGCTGTGAGATTTTTATTGAATAAAAGAGCTGAATGGTATAATCTCTCTAGACCTGTGTAAAACAATTCTGTCTTTTGAATTCAACTAATCCTCATTAGTCTTTAGACCTTTATGGAAACTCAGACGATGGTGGGCAGGAAGAACTTTAAATACTCATAAGGGAAGCTTCAGGACTATGGGCTTTGGAAGCCCGTCGATGGCGGTCGCCATGCTGGAAATGCTTAACTTTCAGTCAACCTAACCACAGGCCAAGAGCTGGAGTTGAGGTGGGCCTTAAGCCTCCTGACAAATAGCTACAACGAGCCCGCCCATCAGTCGGGTCACTTACTTTAGGTTTTGGTCTGTTGCCAGGACTAAATGAGAAATGTGAAGTCTCACTTTTTTTAACATCCTTAAGTCTAGAGGATTCAATGACATGAAAAAATATTCAATGGAAATTAATGATTGCAGCCATACTTGATTCTCTTCAAAATGTCTGCCACTTTTCAAAGCATCTGCAATGTTTTCTATTCTTTATGTATCTGATGTTGATTCAGCAATAGTCTCATCTGACAGTCTGTTTAGGCTTACACAAAAACAGATCGGCTGTTGCAGACAACACGTCACAGTTAACTGCACAGAGAAAATCTTTCTGGTCCGGCACCCTGCGTGCAAGATGTAAAACAAAGATTACAACACAGTTTAAAGACATGTATGTAGCCTACTTGACTGTCACATCTTGTTCACTGAGTGTCAATATACTCTCAGATTGTTCAACTTTACGTATCCTGAGTCTATTAGGCGTATGCTCTTATGAAAAATATTCACCCGAGCAATCACAGGAATTACAGCTTGACAAATGGATTTCAGCTCATCAATGTTTCTGTTATCTTCGATTAAACATGGAAGGCGCCTCGCAGAGATTACAAGAACATGTAGATAGCACAAACCACCTGTTTTACACGGAGAGTAAAACAGAAGTCTTCTGGGAATCAATAAAGCGAACCCACATGGCGACCAAATCAGAAGGACGAGAAGTAAAGAAAATGAAAGTGGTGATTAAAATCATGTATGTACCAAGAAATGCCCGTACCACCTTAGTCCAGCTGTCTGACATGTTCTTCCAATCATACTGCTGGTAGTGAGGGCCCTGCATTCTGACTGTATTCATGAAGAATACACAGACACACTGGTTCCAGGGGGACCAATTACCTGCTGGGCAATTCTGGCATCCAACTGGTTTCTGACCAGTAACAAGAGCCTCGCTCAGCGTCAGGACCCCAGGGAAACAAATGTGATTTCATGTCTCTGTTTGAATCCTTCAGTTTTGGAAATGTATAGGCTCCTACTGGGACTATGGCCTGCACTGGCTCTGAGTATATGGCCCATGTGGGAAATGGGGACAGAATGGCTCCATAAGAGACATCATAAAATCCCTGTTACTGCCTTAGATAGAGTGCAGAAACGTGCCAAGCATAGATTAAAGCAGTACACATTAAGGCATATAAGTGATCCGATATTTAAAGTAAGCTGATCAACCAGTGTGCCAAAGCCCTTTCAATCTCTGTGATCAAAAATGTTGGAACAGCTTGCACATGATCAAGCAACAAAAAGAAAAATGGAAGCGCCTCTTGTGTTCTTGTTCCACTAATAAAAGACCAAGGGCTGACAACGCCAGCGCCATTTTCAACTTTTTATCAGACATTATTCTCGATTAGAAGTACCCATGTTACGAGTGGTGAGCGACAGCGGTGAGAAAATAGTCTTCTCGTATCACAACAACGGTTTATATATCCACATTCTTCCTCATCCTATCCCGGTTTCACCTTTTTGGAATGACGATTAGAGACTACCGCCGCCTGCTGGCATGGAGAGTTATTGCCTCTCACGCATGAGCAGAACGTACGTGGTGGTTGGACGTCGGCTGTAGTCTTTGCGGTGTGTTCTAGTGCAACTTTTTGGCCATGACAGAAGGCGTCGGCCTTCGTTGCCACTAGTTCTTTGCCGTCTGCTTGGTGTGTCAGGGCCTTTAGCTTCCCTTAGCATTGAGTCTTAAAACTAGGGGACCCAACCTGCCTGGCTCTTTTGCGGAAAATGGATTCTGATAATCAACAACTCTAAAGTTTCCTACAGTAACTAGAACCTTATCTGATCTGACCCTTAGAGCTCAATGTATTTCAAGTGGCAAATACAGGAATACTAGAAAATGAAACCACAGTCAACACATATATTTTTTGGTTAGGAAACATGCATATCTCAGTAACGTCCAGTTTGTTTGACCTCTAGAAACAGTTTTTGTTTGATTTTAGATTTTGAAACTTGCAGCGTTTCAGGTTTTATTTTTATTTTCTGCTTTTGCAGTCCAACTAAATGGTGACTACATAGCTACAGAAAGTCACCATGCCCAGCTCAGAAATAGTCTGGTTTGTACAGTGACTCCCTCTTTGACTGAGGGATGTAAATAAAACAACAACATGTTAATCAATGAGCTTTAACGGTTATTAGTAGCCCATTTCTTACAGGTGGGCATGAGTCAGGCTAGCATTTACATCATGGTTTTTAGACCAGATGCTAAGCTAAGCTAATGTGCTCCTTGTGGTTGCTCTTTAGAAAAAAGATCAACATGTGAAGGTTTGGTGAGGATGATAGGTTGTCAGAAAGGGACAGGGGGACAGATCAAGAGAATGAGAGAATTATAATTTTGGAAGGCCACATGGGAGGATTTCAGATTATTGTGAATCTGATTATAATTTTGTTCTTCTATGGCAGGCCATGCCAAAATGGAGAAGCTGACATTTTGTATCCTAATACTGCTTACACACAGCAACGCAGTTGATGCTGAAAAACAATTTGGTTTTTTTCATTTCTGTTCAACAGATTACAATTTACTGCCCTAATACCAGCAGGCCATCAGTACATGTAGTGGCAACTAGAAATTAAACAACAACAGTTTGTTCACCATTCTCAGCTCAGGTAGCCCGAAGCCCAAAGATCGATCAATAACTCTGTCTCTTTTTTCCTGGCCAATGTATCACCAAGCCAAGGAAACAATACACAAACACACTAGCACTGAAAAGTAATCCACAATACCTGACCCTATTGCCTGTTACCACACAGAATTACCTGTCTTCAAAATGTCTTGAAAGAACTATACACTATTCGTTATCAGTTCATTTCCACATAGAAAACAAACTATCAGTCCTTTCACCTAGATAATCCATCATAAGTAAAACATCTCAAACACAATGTATTTTTAAAGGCTGGCACTCTCAGCGATGTTTACCTCTCTTGAGGCAGTGTTGCTGAAAATTGGTAAGGGATTTGAGTAGGGATGTAACGATTCACTCAACTCCCGATACGATACGATTCACGATACTGGGTTCACGATACGATTCTTTCACGATTTATTTTACAAAATGAGACTGAAGAAAAATTATGACTAACAAAGATTCCTTTATTTTTTTCATGAAAACACCAATGCACCTCGTAATCTTTGGCTCTTACACTTGTTTGGGTGAGCGGGGCTACAAACCTGCTTGTTAGTATAGTTTGGCTTCACAGCTGCCATGGCAACGCCTGCTTGTTACAACCAACCGCCTCTGCTCTACAGCTGCTGACACTCATCATACAGTATTACTGCAGGGTCCCAAATTAACTTTTTGACTTCTTGAATGAAAGAGTTCACTGGTCAAACATATTTTTTAACGGCAGAAATAACAAATAGTGTTTTTGTGTCACATACACATCTGTTACATTTAATTGAGATGCATTATGTTCTGTTGAATCAATCACAGATTAAAGTCACAGATTCAATCATTTTATCAGATCAGGGAATTGAGAAATTAAAAAAATATATTTGCTGGCCTTTATTTTTTAAATAGGTATACCCAGACCCCCCCCTGCTCCCCTCTGAACCCCCCCCCCCCCCCCCCCCTGCATTACAACATTACAGACTAAAAACTAAAATCCATCAGAGAATAATAAGTTATTATTCCACAAAACAAGTTTTCTCTTGATTTAGCTTTGACAATATTAGACACTTGATATAATCAGCCTGCTCATTATTAGACGTGTGTGTATCTGACTGCTCCTGCTGCGCGTGCATTTAGCGCGCACTATATCTGCAGTGTTTATAACGCAGCGCTGTTTCACAGAGTCTGAGTGGAGACGTTCACAGACTGAGACTACAGCAGGCTGTGAGAGGACGTTACTATCGTTATGTTAGCTGCAGACGACTGAACAGAGAAAAGTCAAACCGAGCGTTTGACCGGATCACATGTTCCCGACTCGGTCCGTACGGATCACGGATCAACTGTAGGCTCGTGCTGATGCACTTTAAGTTAAAAGGGGCGCGCGCTGTGTGTGTATGTGTGTGTACGTGTATGTGTGTGTATGTGTGTGCGTGCGTTTGCGCTGAAATTGGTGTGTCTCAGGGTGCTCCGCGATGCTCTCAGTCTTGACAGCAGAGAGAGGAGCAGGGAAAGCCGGCTGCAGCTACATAAAACGTGCTTAATACTCATAGCATAGTTTTTATGACTTTTTGGTAAAATATTTACCCGCCCTGTGGCAGATAACCCTCTGAAATGTACTCAACAAACGGAAAATCTACCCGCATTTGGCGCTTGGCGGGTGTGGATTTCGGACCCTGTTACTGCGATTCATTTTTCAGAGAATCGATGTGAACCTTGACAGCTTTGAATCGATTTTTAACTGCCTCACGATGAATCTTTACATCCCTAGATTTGAGTCTTGATTTGGGAACCTTGTTTCTAAAGGTGTGGAATACCTTTGCCTCAGGTTTCAATTCCAAAGTGTCTTTACAGTTTGGAATCACAATTTCACTCAGCATCTTAGTGTTGTTGGGCCAGGCTGAACTCTCCAACTGGTAAATTTCAAATGCCTTAAAAACTGATTAACCTGATGAGGAAAAGCTGTTAACCAAAGCTCAAGACAGTAAAAAACACGGACAGAAAAATGTTGCAAACTGTGGTTGTGGAGAATTACAGACACAGAAAGACTATACAGCAGTGCTGCCCATCTGGACCGGCACTGTCAGAGTCATGGTGGAAAAAAAGACACAAAGGTAATATCCTTCTGCTCTGACCTTGGAAGATAACCACAATTCCGAAAACCTATCCCATCAACTCTGCCATCGATTCTACCTCCTGCAGCATAGACACACAAAAACTGTAACAAAACAATTTCAAATACAAGAAAAGAAGGATGAAGTCTTAGCAAACTTGTGAAACTGTAACTCCTACTCTTCCATAAAGTGATGCAGTGTGAGGCCACCTCATGAGGGGGCTTAAGCTCAAGAGAGATGGCGTTGTGTATCTCCACTGTCTTGTGGGACCAAAGCTGTTGATGTGAGAGAAATTTCTGGTGTCTCCGTCAATCTTTCATTCTCTCTCCGCTCTGTCTGCGTAGGTTTTCTTGGTGTGGGCTCTGTAAGCATTCTGTTAGTTATGCTAATTGTCTCCGGACCTCCTGCAGAGTGTGAGCCGTTCACAGTTGGATGGCTGTGAAGTTGTTTGCCCAAGCAGATGAGTCTCTGTGTGTCTCAGTGTGTTTACAGTGCACATCTACAGTGTGTCACAGGAGCTTTAGAGATGCTGCACACGTGCGTTTGTATGTGATTATGTGTGTCGGGGTGCATCAGCACGGATCTTCGTGCGCCAGCCACCATCAAATGTATTCCCAATCGTCCAAACATTCAGAGTGAAGAAGGAAAGCGAGGTGATGTTTCATCTTAATGCTGCCATATACTGATTATTCTCCTTTTCATCCTCTCTGTCTTTGATCCTAGTAGTAAGGCAGTAAACCTGTGGGAACAGACAGACACTTTTCGTCTCTCTCTTTCCCCAGGGCATTGCAGTTCCTGGTAAAGAAAATTTACATCGATTAAAGAATGAATAAACACAAAAGTCCCTCTCCTGTCATGGAAAGGATTTAGTATTGAGTTCTAAATTCTTAGATTAAACTCTATATAAGTCTGTTTTTAGGTAAGCTGCCCCACAAAGGAGGAAACTGGACTCATCATTTTAGTGTAGTTTTCATTTCCTGCACGACAAGAAGGGCTGAACTGTTCTTGTACAGTACAGTCACAGTGCCAGAGTCAGTTCCTGTCAATAACTTGGCTCTCCCATATTCAGTTAAAGAAAAACAAAAACATTCACCAACAGTTTCAGTTACTTCTGTCCTAGCCTGGTGATGTTAATGAATTGATATGCTGATGAAATAGTCAAAATGTGCTTTAAAACTAAAGAATAATTCAACAACCCAAATAAAAAGTCCTCATATTGCTCCGTGTTCCCACAGCATGCAAGCGTTTAGATATCGCGGCACATTGTGCATTATCGTACACTGGCTGTCCACACTGTATCCGTTAAATATTTCATTCTTTGCTCTGTGATTTTCAGATTCCCCTTGCAAACAATGTTACATCTAGTGCTCTTGTATTGAATGTGGACTAACGGAGGTGTGGTGCTTTGTATTGAGGAGCTCAAATCACAACACTCGCCAATAAACATCTCGCGGTGATACGAAGAAAAATGTTTGACACAAGTGTGGATATTAGTAATGCAGGGTTATCTCCACTTTGTAAAACAAGCCAACAAGCGCTGTTGAGTGAGCAGTGAGTGCCAGTGTCTTGTAGAGTCCCCTCCTCTCTTGATTCTCGGTCCGTCTACGCGAGCGACAGAGAGGAAAATAGAAACGCGGCGTCAGGGTAAAAACACGCCAGGCAGTTAGGACACTTTATTCTTTAGCTAATTGTTTGACCTTCCACGTTTTACTGTGGACATTTATCACCACACTCTCATGTCATCAGAAATATCCAGAAGAAGATTTCATGAATGGTTGTTCAAGAAAATCAAGTAGTAAACAAATGCATCACCAGTATTTATATTAGTACTGGCAATCATCATATGGAGAGGTCTGCTGAATGATTTCCACATTTCTCATTCTAACAAATTCTCAGTCTTCAACTTTACACTGTCTGTTCCTCTGCAACACACCCTGATCAGCTGAACAGTGTTCCTTTAACATTGTACTTCAGAAGCTTTGGAGGAATGAGTAGGTAGGTGTGTTCCTTCTTATCTTTGCACTTGGTGCTTATATGTATTTCTCCTAAAACATAAGATGTGCCAGTTGGTTGAAAAGAGTGAATCAGCAAAAATCCCCTGAATCAGCTAAAAAGTTTTAATTGCCAAAAAAGGCATTTAGTGCAGCACCCTCAGTATGTAGGTAGTCCACATATCTGATACTCTGTCTTCTGTAAGAAATGAATCAATTCCCAATATTTCACGTAAAGTCAATACATTTAAGGACGATTAAAAAAACACTTCAGAAAAAGATTGAAGCGTTTCTCTCCCTCACCAGCTGAACACTCACAGCTGCAGGGCTGAAGCTCTTCACATAATAAGGGAGACAATATTTTCATACCAATGCTGTCACCTACAAATTACATTTGCATAAATTGACAGATTTTTTCTTTACTATTTATGGGAATGAAGCATGAGTGTGGCCTTGCTGTATTATTGTAATCATAAATAGTTACTGGAAGTACAGCACAGCATGTATTTACATATATTTCACCAAAATCACAATTTTTGCCAGAGTTCAACTAAAGATTCCAACAAGGCATCATGATCATATCACTGACCCGAACCCTTGACTGTAGGCACCAGCTAAAACAACAAATGGCACAAAAACAGTCAGCAACAAGCTGGTGATAGTAACTCAAACCCAATGCAAACTCTCAAGGGTTGACAGACACCAAAACTTAGCTTAAGAAAGAGTTCATGTTGGACCTACAAACAACAGGTAGACATAAATATGACTATACTGTATTTGTGCAACTATGAATACGTAATGAGTTGCTTAAATGACCACATTTAGTCTTTGTTGCTTTTACAGTGTGTCCCACAAAAACAGTGATTTACTTTATACCATACCTAAATACATCGTTTTTCAAGCGTTCAACAAATGGCGGGGTTGTCCTTCAGAATTAACACAATTCTGTTCGTCACGTGACCTTTCACTTGAAGACTTGTGTCTCTGTGTTATGAACCCCGTAATGCAATCTATTGCTGCCTGGCATTCCCTCCTGCTGCTCACTCGCGTCATCGCAGTCCAAGCCAGGTTTCATCTCTCACTTCTTCATGCTCTTCCTCTCTCCTAACAGTAAAATGAGGTGATCAGTTTTAAGTCTCTTAGATTGTCCGTGGTTTTATAATTGGATTGCTAATCACTTACAGTTGTGTCTGAGGTCGCAGAGTCCACATAATGACTTTATACCTGGAGAGACCATGAAGCATCTAAAAGCATGCAGATGTCTGCCACAGACGGTAATTGAAAACCCTTCTTAACCTTTTCTTCTGAAAAACAGGTCTGAACTGTCACCAGTCTGAAGAATTTATTTTACTCCAATGTGTTTTTTTAATCATGATTCTAAAGTGATAACAATGTTTAAAAAAGGACTTACCCGTTGGTGCAACCATTGCAAAGTATTAAATCTCAGTTAAAGGATTAATTAAAGAGAAGAAGATATGCAAGTGGAAAGGACATCAGAAACAATTATCAGAGGGTTTATTGGAGCCAGGGTACAGACTCAGATTGGAACATTTACCAGTAAATCCAAAGGGATCCAAACCCAGGTTGCTTTGTCACATTAACACATGGTTGGCTTTTGGTTTTGCACGACTCAAAACAAGGAGTCACCCATCTAACATCCTGCCCTCCACCCTAAGGTGACATTATTAGTGTTTTTGTGTTGTGACGAGGAGGAAGACAAACCTTTGACAAATCGTGGACAGAGAAGTCATTAGCTACCTCACCTACAGTACCGGATTCTGGTTTTGTATCTGATTCCTCTTTGGGGCATTTTGGACACAGGCAGACAAACAACCACCAGAGCAGCGATGCAAGAGACAAGAATAGTTTTAGGGTTTTTTAATCAGTTCTTTAGTAACACGGGATATTTATTAGGGACGAGACCAAAAAGGGCGAGCAAATTAATCTTACAATAAAAATAAATAAATTCAAATACAAAGAATAGTACAACCACTGCCATCCACAAAAGATCAACAAGCTGTGAAACTGGTTGGGCCTTATGGGCCTTGGCTCACCCACTTGTACAACTGGCCCACCCTTAATTACTGGTAGACATATTTGAAATTTGAATATTTTGAGACCTAAAATCCCCTGTGGGAAGACTCAACCAGTCAAATTCAGCCATTTTTCACTACCCAGGCCTGGGTGGTCTAAGATATTTGATTTCAATTGCTGGAAGTTAAAGTAGTAATGATCATTGGAGAAAAGGTCGGTACTATTCATTCATCTGTACGCACACACTTCATGCCACCCCTGTATAAATCCTTGTCCGAGTTGCCCCATCAAGTCCAGAGCGAAAGCAGATTCAGAAGGTTCTACATCAGCGGGAGCCATCTTGATTGTTTATGAAGTATATAAGTATTCCAGGAACAGGTCAAATCAGACCTCTCAAACTACCGAAGGCATAGGGTTAACTTTTAGTAGAGGTGCAAAAGGTAGAGTTCATCCTATCACTCACATGCAATAACCTGTACTTATTTATTAACACTGATACAAATGTGCCTTTAGATAGGCTGAATGCCTGCATGTTCAGGTTCTGTGTGTGTGTGTGTGTGTGTGTGTGTGTGTGTGTGTGTGTGTGTGTGTGCGTGCGTGCGTGTGCGTGAGAAAGAGAGCAAGACCAAGAGAGCGATTAAAAAATAAAGGCTTAATGTGTCTGGTTTTGAAACTTTTCAGTTTTCCATCCCAATCCACTCCGGCCGAGCCCACACACATAAAAGAAGAGCAGGATTACTCCGAGCGGGAATCCTCCCACTCCAGTTTAGAGCAGCGCCCTTTATAGCAGCCCTTCTACTACTTTTTAGAACAAGTGATAACAATCAGAGTGTATAAGATAACTTTGGATAAAGAGAGATGTTAAACTTTTGTATTTTCCTCTAATGTTCAAGATTTTTTTCATTCATAAAGGACAAAAAACAAACATGTAAATCAGTTGATATGAAACACACACACGCACGCACGCACGCACACACACACACACACACACACACACACACACACACACACGCAAACACGCACACACACACACACACACACACACACACACACACACACACACACACACACACACACACACACGCAAACACGCACACACACACACACACACACACACACACACACACACACACACACACACACACACACACACACACACATTCCTCCAACATCCAAGAATTTCTAAATTGAAAACTGTTCAAAATTACTGAAAAAAATGCACTTCTGAGTAAACCTTAACCCTCTGCAGTCTGCTGTTACTCCTGGGGCTCTGCAGTGCCATACTCACACACACACACACATACACACACACACACACACACTCTCTCACACACACACACACACACACACACACACACACACACACACACACACACACACACACACACACACACACACACACACACACACACACACACACACACACACACACACACTACTTCATATTTCAGTGCTGCTACAACCCCCTCACCCGTACTCACTAACTGTCGGTTCATTCATGTTAATATTACAAGTCATTTTGTATTCTGCCACAGAGAGTTAATTATACGTGTCATAAATCAGAGATGTCCCCTTGGCTGAGATGAAATAATTAGCATAATGTCCCACACTGAATAAAATCACTATATAAAAGTTGATGTATTTATGCGTTGCAGTGAGGTGATGCTGCTTATTATGTGACTGACTTTCATTTCCACAGCTCTTCTCCGTGAGCACAAGTTTCCTGTGTGGTCTTACCTGTGCACAGGAGCAGCGCGGTGAGTCCCACGCGCTGGAATGGCCCCATTGCGCGCGACGAACTCATGTTTATTCTTCAGAACCCCCTCAGCAGAAATACGCACAAATTTGCCCTCAGTTTATCCTCTCCAAGCGGTTCTCCATTTAAAGCAGAACAGGTTAATTCCGTGTGACACCGCCTGCAAACAGAGAAGTCCACGTCAGGCTTTCCCCACAAATATAGTCCATGGCTCAAATCTGAACCCGTACCTAGTTTTTAATTCCTAATGGTACATTTTAAAGGAACACATTTTATGAATAAACTTTCAGAAAGCACCTCATGTAAAAAGGCTAAACCTTTCCTTTAAGTTATTATTTAACAGCCTCATTTCTGGGGGTGAAACAGGTGCCTCGGAGTTGTGTGACAGTCTGTCACCAATAGCATCCATCAGCGCAAGAGTATTTAACACTTGATTAATCTATGCAGATTATTATTCTATTTCTTGACTGGATGTGAACATTAAACACATTTGAAACCTGAACCTCGAGGCTGCAAAAAGCGAACTAAAACGTCCTGAAATAAGAGAGTTAAAATGATGCAGTGTTGTTGTTTTTTCTTTGCGTCTTACCATTTATCTTCTTGCACAGGATTCAGCACTGCAATCTCCTCCAATAGTAGCCTATATGCAGTCAGAGACACCCGTGTCTTCAAACCAGGCAACACAATTTCCCACCCGATTAAAGCAAAATAAATCCTCAAACAATCCCTGCCTTCAAAAGAGATCTTATGTCACGCGCGACTCCTCCTCTTGTGTGTTTTTCACAGGTAAGTGGATCCACAGCGCTACAAATCACGAGTGAAATCCAATATCATTCAATGTCTAACAAATAGTCCTGAAACTTTCCGCGGTGTGAAGAAGCGTGCACAAATCAGAGTTGGTGATGAAGAAGCGCATCCTGAGCCGTCCTCGCGCTGCATCCCGTGTCCGCGTGCCGGATCGGAGGGAGCTTGTGCACAAACTGAGGGGAGAACGGGACGCGCACTCCGGGCTCGATTGGCAAATTAGAGGGTTTGCGGGCGTCACGTCAGCAGCTTTTGTGCCATTCAATTCCCGACTCAAATCACATGGGGTTTGCGGAATCTTTTCTTTTAGTCTCAAAACGGGGAAAAAGAAAGAAGTCTGCCTATGCACACCTTACATCAGAACACGTTCAATTATGTTGAAGGTGGAAATGTTTCTATGGGGAAGAAAATAATGACAACTCGTGCAGCAGGTAAGCACCTTTACAAGGTGTAGTCCTTACATGTCATCTTCAGCAGCATTATTAAAACATTTGCATCAATAATCAGAAAAGAAGAGCTTTCAGTACAATCTATGAACAAAATAAAGAAATCATTTAGAGATTTGCTGTTTAGTCAATTGTACACATCTAGTTTGGGAGAATTTCATCATTATTATGTCGCTGTACATTCAGAATGAATTGGTTAACAATGGCACACAGTACATAGTACTTAATGCACCACTCCCATGACCTGGACGGATCATTAGGGTCCAGTCAGTATGGAGAGGAGAGGAGAGCACAAGCGCAACCTGTTGTGCCATAGGTCGTTCAAAAGAATCAACAGTGCCCCCCTACAGGACACCTTTGACTGCAAGCTGCTGCCCTCTCTGTGCTTCATCACTCATGACTCAGACATGAGGAGATGCTGTAGAAATACGAGTTTTCTTAAGCATGACTGTAGGCTGAACACACTGCTGTATGTAACAGAGCAGTCGCTGCTTAAGTGGAATCAAGGCTCCGAACAACAGCAGAGCTGCAGCCTCTGGAGTAATCACTGTGTAACACTATGTAGACTTTACACTGTAGCCTATTTCCTGGGACACAATTATGTCATTACCTCAAATATGGTGTAATTACAAAGTGAGTTACTTGTGCAACACTTATTTTAAGATAAAGTAAGTTCTCAAAAAAGCCTTATCCTGGAAAAAAAACAAAAGTCAAGAACACAGCTTGAGGAAGAAGTACAATCACAAATAAAAATATTTGTCCCTCACTGTAGTGTTGCACCTCCTTTAGTTTAGTAATCAACATGAGACAGAATATATAACCCTGTGGGTTTGAAAGACAAGAGTTCCCTTCTTCTCCATCACCTGCAGCTTCAGCACCACACAAGTAGAATGAGATATTCTCAAAAGAGGAAGACTTCTCATAACATACAGTCGACTCATGGGTTTGACTTTATATATTGATTTTACATTGTATTGTTTTTTTACTTCTGGATTTTTTTATTCTTGTTTCACTGATAACACCAAAAATTCTGTTTTTGCTCCTAGTGTGCTATTCAGGAAGCCCGATATGTTTCCAACAACATTATACTTCTGAAACTGTCTGGGAGGAACTTTTAGTTTGGAGTCAATCTCTGAGTCCCCTGTTAACAAAGTGGTCGGTCTACGTCTTATCCCTTTACTGATCTTTTCCTGTACACGCATAGTGTTTACAGATAAAAAAAACTATTATTACTCTGAATCTGTGCTGTGGGAAATGTGAACAAATGCTGTTTCTGTAGTTTGCAGTTAATTACCTCATCCGACACCAATCTGTATATTAGAAAGCAGGATTTGCAGTAAGCAAGGCACCGTAACATCAAGGTTAACGTTGGGTTTTTACTACCAAAAAGGTGCACGGATCACTTATTATAGGGGTAGATTGCCATGGTTACTTGTGCTGAAAACCTAACGTGCTCTAGAGCAGGTTATGTTCAGGATAAAAGATCAGTTTGTAGAAAAAACTCCAATTGACCAATCAGATTCTTGATGACAGAGTTCAGAAAACACTATCTTTCTCGTACAATTTTTAGATAAGCAATTTAATTGTGAGGCACCGGTAGCCTAGTGGTTAGTGCACGTGCCCCATGTACAGAGCATATAGTCCTCCAAGCGGGCGTCCGAGCTTTGAATAAGACCTCTGTCTCCTTTCCTGCATGTCAATCCCAACTCTCTCTCTCACCCCGATGTCTGACTCTATTCACGGTCCTATCTCTAAAATAAAGCCAAAAAATAAACCTTTAAAAAAAGAAGATATCAGTTGTGCTTAAATGACATCATTTCACAACACAAACTGGAACACTGTACTAGTACGTATAAGATATAAAATCAAGCACACTCACTGCTCAGAATTATGATTTAATATCCATTTGAACCAGCCCCATAAACTCTGATCACATCGGGCTGCAGCTGAAATATCTCAAACTGTGAAACGCACCACTGGAACATCTGAGCAAGGGGAGTTCTTATAGTTGTTTCTAATCTGGATTAAGCGTTTAACTTCTTTGGAATATCATTGTTCGCTCAAATCTACTGACCGGAAACTTGTTCATGTTTGTGATTTGTCTCATGCTACTTACATCGCTCCTATTATGTGCACAAGCTCGTAAAAACTCTGGTTTGACATTTCATGTTGATTACCAGCTTTGTGTGACCACTTCTTCACAATCTCCTCTGTTTGTGTTAGTGAAGCCAGATACCTCAAAGATAGCCTGGGCATGTTGAATTCACATCACAGGGTTAGTGTTAGTGTATACATACGTACTCTAATGGTAACACAGGCCTTAAATAACAGAAAATAGTCACTCTTGTTGCTGATGGTTTAATTTGAAAAATGTAGCTAGCTACAAACTCCTCACAGGAGCTTCAAACGCTGATGTCTCAATAATACTATGTTGGTGTTTTGTGAACTATAAGCAACAGATCGTGGTTAACATTGACATTGAGACGGTCTCAAAAAAATAACAGTGCCAGCAGCTGAAAACTTTTCTTTGAATGGTTTCTTACATCAGCTTCATATTTGAATTTCGGCTCTGCCTCTGCCCACTTTAATTTGCTCAAAAGCCTTTTTTTGCCATTACTCATTCTCACTTTCAGTTAACAGTCACAGAAATTCTGAAGATGCCTTGGGTCTGACCTTTACAATCGTCTCTGCGTCCTCGTAACGCTGCTGATCCAAGAATTCAAGTTTATTGCAGTCAGTATAAATTCCATTGAGGAGCTGCAAGCTGAAAATACAAGAAACAGCCCAACACGAATCTCTTCTCCTTTGTGTTTCTGATTCAATATGTTCTTTTGCAATCCAGAAATCAGATACACACTGTGACAGAATCTAATACCCCTTTTTTTCTATCAAATCTCATTATATGTTTAGGACTTTTTTTATTTCCTGTCTGCAAGTGTTTGTCAAATTAAGGAAAGAACGTTTTCAAAGTGGGGAAACTCGATGTGATCCTGCACAGACACACATACTAGCTGTGAAATCTTTAGCGACGTCTACCTCCTAGTGAGAACAGTCCTCTGGGATTTGTACTTGTTGGCCCTGAGGATCTCCTGATGCATTCTGGGACAGGTTGTTACAGCTGCATTCTTCTCTTTTCTTCTTCTTCTGCTCAGCCTGAAGAAGAGTGAATTGTTTATAGAATGAATGACTTAGAAGAGCCGTTTTCACATATGCACTCCTAGATAATTTCAGGAGGACTGCTCTGGATATTATCCTGACCTGGCTGGTCACATATGCACCTCACAGCGGGGGGGCTATTCCTGTCAGCCAGGAGGGGGGGTGGTTTCATGAGGTAAGACGTGAATAAAACAGCGCGGAAGTAGCGGACGAAGCAACAGAGTCCGCTATACGTTGCTATAATGACTATATCTGCCTTTATATCAATGCTACGTGTAATTAAACCGAATCACAATATGAACTAAGGAGCAGAGAACAACATACTGGAGAGCAGAAAGCGTAATGCAGCCGTTTAATTACATCGGAGATCGTAGCAGTCATGTGCATGAACTCTATGCACCATGCAGCAGTCACAGGATATAAACGTCACCCCGCCCCCCTATTGGCTCGAGGTGAATTCTCCAAATAATATCCTGCTGCGTTCTCACATCAGCTCACTCGGACTTGCTGTGGACAAAATACTAGAGGTCTGGCAGGAGAAACTCCAGGTGAAGTCCGAGTGAAAAATGTATCTGTTTGCGTTCACACATACAGCTCCTCTGGCACATATCAGGAGTTTTCCGCAAGTGTGAAAGCCCAACAGGACTTTGCAAATCTTTCACTCTTCCTTTGCAGTAATCACATGAGGGGTCTAATCAAGAAAGAGTCATGTATGGACTAAAGGGTCATACCTAAAACACATTTGTTACTGTGGAAATATCCCTATTAGTTGGAATCTTTGGATGAAAGGGACAAGAACATCATCATGGTGAAATGTAAGGTTCAAGAACCTGTGTTGGACTGTTTTCATGGATACAGCTGTGCGTAATGTTGTGTGCCTCTGCCCAGACCGCTGTCAGCTTGTTAAAGAGCTGTAAAGGTTATTGCGTCTGTTGATCCAGTTATCAGGCTGTAGAGCTGCAGATTATGGGCTGTAGAGTAGGCTGTGCAGTGACAGTAGAGTGAGTCAAAGGTCGACAGCCATGACATCTGGACAATTTAACAGATGAGTCGCAGAAGGGTTTTGATTTTTGGTAACCCAAAATAAATCTAACACGTTACATTTCTCAGTATGTGATTGTTACGACTGTGAGCTGTAATTTGTATTATAGGCTGTGTTGCTTTCATTCTTGTTAATAGGTGTGTCAGTCTCGGGAGCCGATTGGCCGATCAATTTCCTGCTCCTACCAATGGTACACTACAGAGAGGTCTTTACCTCTATAAGAGCAGGAAGCTGAAGTCACTGCAGCGCAGGGGGAATCCCATCTACCTGGCTTCCCAACCGGCCACGCCACGCTAACTTTGTTCTGTTCTTGTTTTCTCATGGTTTGGTTCGTTAGGGAGGTCAGTTGGTTTTCTTTTGTTTTCCTTGATTTATCAGGTTAGTTTGTTTCACCATGTTAGCCTCCACCCTTATCCTTAGTTATTCATATTGTCTATTTATAGGGAGGGCATGTTGTAACCTGGCTAATTTGTCACACTGGTTATATCTTCAACACTATCTAAAAATTAAAACAGTTTAATTTGAAACTCACAGTTCTGAAGTAAATTTGCTGTTGACATGCAGCATAAGCCTCATAGCTGAAAATATCAAAATTGTTCTCGACTCAAACTAAAAGTAAAAAAAGCTAACTGTACTTTTAATGTAAAAACTTTGATAAATGTGTTCAAGTGTGTATATTTTTAATTAAAAAACAATTATAATGATGAAATATCTTTTTCTATGCAAACGGAGGGAAGAAAATAAAGAAGGACAGAATGGAAGACTGATAAACTAAAGAAGGACAATGGCAGCACACCACCCGACATCATGTTCAGAGCAGTCAGGCAGGTAAAGCTGGAAAATAAATCTCTGAGGAGGACTGCCAAACACTTAATAAATTACAGATCTCTCACAACTTTTAAAAGATGACATCAGCAGAAAATGAAGGTCAGATGATAATGCCAACAGCAGGTAGGGATGCAATGACATCCTGATAGTACATTATTAAAGTATACAATCGCAGTCTTTAAAAATGTAAATGTGTGATTTATTGCTGTCTTTTTAAAAACAAAAATAACAAAGTAATCAAATAATCCAGTATAAAATAATACAAGTACTTAAAAAGTCCATCTCTCCCTTTTGAATTGCCGACCTGGAGAAGCAACTGGTTCAGTATATAACTAAGTCAGCAGACTTCTACTTTGAGTTGTCTCAAAGAGAGGTCATGAAACTGGCCTCAGTTTGCTGTGATGTGCCAATTAAAACTTCCACTAAACTGGACCACCATGGGAGCAAAGGCAGAGCCAATCCATCTGGATGAATGAAAGAGTCACAATTTGTAGACTTTTTTGAAGCATTTTGTCGAGCACACAAAATTCTTTAAGGACAAGCCATATTTACTCCTGCTGGATAATCATGGGTCTCACCTATCCATCAATAGTCTGAATTCAGCTAAAAACCAGCCTCACCAGGCCCCAGCTCAAACCCAGCCTTACCAGGCCCCAGCTCAAACCCAGCCTTACCAGGCCCCAACAGAAGTCTTCCAAGCCCAGAAGATATCCAGCCCTATCCCCAAGCTGCCCCATGATAAAATAACTCATCATAGGCGAAGACAAGGTAGAAGTGCCTTCTCACTGAAACAGCAGAGAAAGAGGCCTTAGAAGAGTAAAAAAAAACAAAGCAAAAAGTGGCTAAATTATTACCAAGAAGCAAGGGCGATTTCCAGCACCTGCAAAGTTGGAAGCGTGTATCCAAATAAGAAAATGCGCAGATGAATCATCAGGTGATGAAGAAAGCTTCTATCTTGTCTGTATGGGAGCATTGTCAAACAGCTGCCAGTTTGCCTTTGGACACCTACAGTATTTGGGTGACGATTTCATACCCTTACGATCAGGAAGTAAACCAGTGGTGCTGGGAGGTCCGGAGCATACAATAAATCACAACAGAAGCCCTGCTCTATTGCTACTAAGCATTTGACTACAAAAATCATGTTTATTACAAAACAAAGAAAACTTACCAAAGGGTCCCCAGCAGACGGACAAACATTTGGCAATGACCAAACAATACGTTTAAATACTTCCTGGTTACACCATATTGCTATTACCAAGGGTGAAGTAAAGCAGATACGCTTTTCAAAATATAAGTAACATGAATCTTTCCATTCAGGCATAACATTGACAATGACATCATGTTTCCAAGACAGAGTCAATTTATCTACAACTGTTGTCAAAGAAAAGAAAAAGAAACCCTTTCATAGTCCCCCATCCTTGAGTCCCACTTGGTACAATCCACATTGCCAATACCTGGTGGAGCAAGTGGCATTCAGGTGTGCGTGTTAATGAGAGCACCGTCCTTATCCAGGAAGTTGAGCAGAGAATACAGATAAAGAGAAAGACCTACATGACCTAGAAAAAGATAACATAACACATTAAATAAAGATGATCCTAATACTAGCTGATAAACGCGTGACGAATACATCCAAAATGACAAGTCAATAATAAATAAATGACTTAACTAACAAATCTATCAAATTCTGCATGTTTTTACTGGTTTTGACCAGGTCCGATATGATTGGTCTCCAGTGTGCACCTTTAGCTACTGTACAAGCTTCTCCATCAGGCAACAACAAACCCTTAAAGGTACAGTACGTAGAATTTCATGCTAATGTTTACATTCAAATATCTAACTTCAGTTAAAAATGGACTAAACCCATGTTATATATATTTTTTAGTTGAGTACTTACATCACCTCAAATATTTCCAAAAGTTATCAAAGCCAGACAAATCTGTAATTTTATAGTTGTAACGGGACGTGTCTTTTAGGCGGCCGCCATGATGAGCCGCCATGACAGACAGGAAATGTTGATCGTTGTCAAGGAAACACCGGATGTTACGTCAAAAACCGCGGCATAAGCTAGCGCTAGCTGCTACTGAAAGCTGCCGTTCTGTCGCTGTATGTGCTGCTGTGATAAACACGTCATGTAAATTATACTCGGATACATCGTGAGTACACATATTGTCTTTCTCAGGTCGGTTTCACCCGTTCGTATTGATTCGTTCGTTTTTACTCCCATAATACACCGCAAGCCTCGACGTCATCTTTTGTTATTGGAGGAGCTGTATGGAGCTGTACTGTTAAAATGTTATAACAAAGTATTTTACAGTTCAACTGTAGATAGCAGATATTCAACACAAACACTCACATAGCAAAAGACAGAGCAGGGATAAGAGTTACGAAATGTACAACTGATGTTATAAAGCTTTTTCCCCTTTTCCCTGTACCTCACACACAAACACGCACACAAATAAAGGGTCATCAACAGATGCTGACCTGCTTAGAGATTTAAAAGGAACATTGTTTGATGCCCTTCTCACAGCAGGAAAACAAGCAAAACAATATCCTAATGTGCTGATGAATGAGAGGAGGAGAGGAGGAAGGCAGACACGCAAGAGATGACATGAATAAAAGATCAGATGCTGCTGTGAAACAAGACTTCCCTCCCAATGTGAAACGCTTTTTAGATATTCCTCGACGTACATGAAGGACCAAAGGTCAGAGACAAGAGTGGACACAACATGTTTTTACAACACAGTGATTTATCTCAGCTCACAGTTTTACGTCAGTACAATATTTATAGAAGGCATTTACTGTTAACCATACCCTTCAAGGTTGTTATTCTCAGGAGGGGTACTGGTGTTCATTCAAAAAAATATCCCTCATGCATAATCCTAAAAACAACAATACTATAAATAGGATGCTACTCTCACAGTGATTTCATTGGTTTCTGTATTCACACACTAACCTTTTGGCTACCCGATATTCCACCTGGGGGGTTTACTACGAAGAAGGATTTGTAGTTAATGAAGTAACATCAGGGTTACTCAACCTGTATAAAACTGTGCCTGCTGACCTTTGATCCTTTGATTTATATTTCATATAAAATATGAATTAAAGATCCAATTTGTAAGATATCTTCTGAATTAAGTAGTGGAGTAGGAGTAGGCAGTTTTATGGCACCCAACACGGCCCTTTCACCCCTCGCCCTGCCAGGCAAACGGCAAACCAACAGGTGTTACAGCGATGGAAGTGGGTCAAGCTAACTGATCCAGATAAAACTGAAAAACTAAAAAACCTCAACATTTTTCTAATAATCTCCACGACCAGAAACGTGGAAAAACTAGGATAAATATTGGAGAGGCTTTTCAAAAATGGAGAGGTAATAACGCAGAAATGTTTCAGGTACGGTGCAGAGCTGGCTAAACACTGAAGCTTCCCGTGTCTGCAACATGACAACATGCAGTTATGGAAAGCAAAGAGAAAGTGAAACATATAAACAAGTTGTTTGGTCTGTAAATTAAAAAAATGGTAACAAGAGAAATGCAACAAGTAGATCAATTACTAGCCTTTTTCTATCATGCCATAAACTATACATCATGAAATAACATCGAGACATATTGAGGCATCTGAAGGTCTCACACAACAGCAGAGACACTAAGAGGTGTTAGCTCTTCATCTAACGCCTCTCTATAGCTGCTCCTGTCCATTACTCCCTGCAAAATTAAAAACTAATGCATTCTAAAAGTGATTAAAATGTTGTCTTCATTAGTAGACACTTTTTTTAGAGAAAGATTGTAGTCAGTGACGAATGGACATGCAGCCAAGTGACGAAGGTTGGAGTTGAAACAGAGCCGCCTCTTTGTTACAAGCACACTCCACAGTCAAACAACACCACACCATAGTTATTGAAATAAATCCAGATTTGACCCAAGATCTGCCTCTCTATTTTCTATCAACCCAGATGTCAAACCCCTGTCTTCTGGAAGTTTGAGTCCTGTGTTTCTTTAACCCTTCCATTGCCCCAAATGTCGTCTATAATTGGACTCCATCACTCTCTATGAGTTGTCATACTTTCTCAAGGATTTGTGTCCACCAGGACAAAGGATCTTAATTGACTTTTCTTTGGCATTGTTTCCTCATAATGAGGTAATGAGGTCATGTTCATTTCACACACTTCTATGAGACCAGGTTTTATCACCAACTCTGCGAGGGAACTCTTTTTTTTTAACTTTGCATCGATGTGTTTTTCACCATTTCTATTTTCCATTATTTCCATATTGTTTAGTATGATATCCAAACACCACGGAGCTAATCAAAATGAAGTGCTTACCTTATTTGCATCATAAACACATTTTCCCAAAGGAATGTCAGAATCACTATCACTCACACATCAGATCAATTTAGCTGCTGTAATTGTCTTTCTTTCTTTCTTTCTTTCTTTCTTTCTTTCTTTCTTTCTTTCTTTCTTTCTTTCTTTCTTTCTTTCTTTCTTTCTTTCTCACAAACAAAAACACATCCTGGCTGCATCAGATTGTGAGACCATTTGAAGGAAATATTCTTCTCTTGTGGTTCCAGTTTATCTCTTATTAGTATTTCTGGAGGATACATCAGCTGGTTCACACACAGAGCATGTGTATCTCTTCCAGGAAAAATCCCTAAAGTATTGATCAGCTGCTTTACATCCTCGCTGCTGCTCCTGGGCAGACTCGGAGCGAGACACTTAGCTGACCTATATTGATCATTGAGCACAAACGCATGGAGAATCTGCTGCACCAAATAAGTACTTCTTTTGTTCTCACATTTACTTAATTCATTTTTAAAGCTGTTGAGTATTGTGCGTTTTGCAGTGGATAACTCCTTACACAGACAATAAAATAATATCTGCAGGATTATCAGTATTATTTATATGTAATAGGACACATTAAGGACAACAAACCACAATTTGAAGATAAAATACTTGTCAATAAATTGACAAAATTAAAGCCATGATAGAGGAACAGAGGCATCAGTATTGTATAGCAAGACACAAGTAATAATGTGTGTGGTTTTATATGTTTTCAACCAAAATAAAAGAACGATAGTACACAGTGTAATCTCAAACACAGGCATCACAGCCATTACTTTAAAAACAGGCAGATACACGTGGAGTAATACTCCATTCTCCAAACCTTCTGGCAGCCATAGCTATGTGTCAGGGTGGAGTAATTAACATTTATCAGTCTCAAAGTGAGACCTTTACTCCACGAGGGGAGAACCATGTGGTAACATGCTGTGGTCTTTACTCTCCCACTGCTCTGCTCCCTCAGACATTAACCAACAACAGGCAGTCAGGGAAAGAGCTCAGATCAAGGTTCAACTACCATCATGCTGTAATACGCTGTAGAGCAGCTAATACTGACAGACTGCACAGTTTCATATGGCTGCTCTACAAGTAAAGATCATAACCAGTAATATAGCCATTAGATCTTATGTGTGCAGACTTCAGTAATGAAATATTGTACAAAAAATATTCCCAGAACATCAAAAGTGGAGGATAAAAAATGAATTACTCATGCTCTCTCTGAGATAAGAAGATGGTGCTACAGCTAATTGTGCACTGTTTGCAGTTATGAAGTTTTGATTGAGATAACATTTCAGGAATATTATAAACTGTATACTCTCATGTTTCTTGTAGTACAGCTTTCATTTGTTTTTCATACAAGAACAATTCTCTCTGTGAGAAGGACCTACAACTACTTCCCACAACAGGCAAAAGGATTTACCCCCAATCCACACATATTCCATCGCGCTGCGGTCCGTCAGCGCCGGTTTTGTTTCGCCGGACGGCACGCGCCCTACCGCACTGGATATGGAGACCCCAGGATGAGTAGCTGCTGTTTAACACAGAAGCTAATGGGGATCTTAATCAATAAACTAAACTGGATCTGTTTCTGGAACGTGAGCGCAGCGGGGCGCAGCCATGAGCAGCTGTACACACATCACAGGAGAACTACACGATCACCTGTGAATAAAGAGATAAACATGCAAACAACATTTCTTCTGAGGATGATTTGTTTTTCATTTGGTGCCTGTTTTGATGTAAAGTTGATAAAGTGATGACGAATAAGATTGCAAAAATAGACTCGTAGCGGCGCTGGTGGCACGCTCCAGAGACAGACCGTGGCGCTCGCTGTGTAAACACATTGACTGAGTGGCGGTGAACTACGGCGTAGTGCATGCCGCTGACGGAATATGTGGAAATTAGGGGTTGCTGTATGTTATTGAAGTTTTAAATATTAAATTTATTGGTTATCTTGTTTAAATTTGTAGTAGTAGTTACATTATCTTTATATCATGGTAATCCTGCAGAATTATATTTATATATTTCATTTATGAAAGTCTGCAAAAGTACGGACAGTTCTGTGGCTGGGTTAATCATGTCTGTTAAGGAAGTGAAGAGACACTTTCTGATTATAAATGATATATTCTTTATCATCCAAGACTCAGTGAGTGCTAGCTAACATTGGCTAGCTAACGAAAGTATCAGGATCACTGTCAGTTACCCAGAACGTCCACAAGATACGTGTTTGCAATGCGTGTCCATTACGGCTCCGTCAACACCCACAGGCTGTGTTGAGCACAGCCCGACAGCTGGAGTGCCGAGACAAAACAGTGCGAGAGAATACGGTGCATGTGATGTTAAACTCTATAAAAACCTTATAAACACATAAAAAAACACACATGGGGTCACTGTTCTCACACCGTGAAAACGGAGTGTTTTATTCTGAAAATAAACCGGATGTTTTAATGTTGTATCGGTGTCTGACTTCCCGTCCCACTTGTTCTTTTCTGTGCCAAATTGATGCGTCGTGCTCTGGCAAAAATAGAAGCCTTGCGTATCTGCTACGGAGGGCTCTGGACTTCCGCGGCCTGCCGGAGCTGAGACGCAGCGGAGCCAGGGGAAGCACACACATTGAATGAAGTGAAAACCTATCAGCTCCGCTGCCGTAACGGAGCGGAGATGGATCGAACACTCATCTGGTGGAATTAGGCCATCAGTGTTTTGGTGTCCATTAGTGTCAGTTTGAGTCTGACACACACATGCCTGGCATAAAGCCGTTTTTACAGCATAAATGGAACACTGATTACCTGCTGGTTTGCAGACTAGTTTCTATTTGTGGAATGTTTATGAACACTGTTTAAGGCATGAACAACAGTGTGATTTAAAAAGTCATTTAGCATCAGATTTACTCTGTTTATTTAATAGAAGCACAGCTATAAGACACAAAGATGACACTACAAATTGATGACGATTTGGAGACATTTGACTCGCAAAAAATCTGGGTGAAGATTATTTAACAGTGCTTTGCACAAAGGTGACCTGGTCTTTATAAAGAAGAGGCTTCAGGTGTTGAAAGTGAGCAGCGTGAGCTCCAAAGTAAGAAAGCAGCAGGAGCTGAAAGAGAGCAGCTTGAGCTGCAGAATGAAGGAGCCTTGGGAGCGGAAGAAAATATTGAGAAGATTGAGAAGACAGTCCAACCAGGAGATTCAAAGGAAACAAAAAGTACTTTCAATACTGTGTCAAGTATGACAGTAAAACTAGCCACCAGAGCTGATGACATAACAGAAAAGAACAAACAAAAGCTGTTGAAGAAAAAAAGCAAGCAAGCATGTGTAATGCTAGCATGCCCACAACAAAGCTGGATCAATAGATAATGTCGCAGGAGGCTCTCAAAACAAAGCCAGGATTTACAACCTCTTAAAGGAAGTCAACATACAGAGAGTTCAGACAGGCTTGTGGACGAACTGGATGCCTCTGAGACACAGAATAGGATGGGGCACTTTAAGAGAAGTTAAGGAAAAGTGAAATCCTCTGCAATGAAATATTAGATTGTCCTACGATCGAGATGGGAACAAATAGCACCCTTCATGAATAAAAAACGTACTAAAGTGTGAATAGTTTCTAGGCAGCAGCGGTGCAGGACCGCTACTGGATCTCCTGCACCGCTGCTATGACATCATAAGTTTAGCAAAGACACTAAAAGGCAAATAGGACTCAACAGTGTGGTTCTGGAAGTAAAAACTCATTCATTTGGCCGAATTGGATTTTGGATTATTAGTCATAATGTTATAACTAACCAAGGTAGATTTACCACGAGTTTGTATGGTATCAACCTCGTTTTAATAAAAACATGGTTTATTCGCAATATCGACGAAACAAACTACACTACCCACAACCAAAGAGTGTCACAGCGACGTCTCTTATTGGTGGAGCTTGCTGTTACCATGGCAATGTTTCCTGTCCATCAGCGCCCAATGCGAACGGATGGTTTCGCTAGAAGAAACAGTCAGATACAAGGCCAAGAGAGGGCACATAAAGCTTTCTCTTATTGACTATTCATTGTTGCAAGACAGTCATGTTACTAGACATGTGGAATCCCAATGTCGCTGACATTTACCTTCAACATGGTACAGTCTTTTGTCTACATGCCACTTCTGTTGCTGGTTAACGAGCATCAAAAGGTCAGTCAACACTCTTTTTGCTGCATTGATTACCACAGTAGAACAAGTAGAGGTGAACTGCAGGTTGAACCTGATTGAGACATTAAACAAACATTTTAGGAGCCGTTTTCACTTGAAGATTGGTGTCGGAAATAAAGTTAATATTGACAACCCTTAGAAAAAGGCCATTTCTTTGGCCTGCACATCGGTGGATAGATTGTCCTAGCCTGTGGTAGCTTGCAGTGTAGGTACAAGCAGTAATCGTTCACACTACGTCCTTTAGTGAGTCTGCACTTCTGGTGGCGACGAGCCCATGGAGGAGAGGCCCAATTGGAAAGTTGTGTTTACAAGCTAAAACGAACATTTCCACTGACTCTACCTTTAAAGAGTTTTACAGTGTGTTTAAAGTCATTGTTGATGAGAGACAGTAGGGTCGAATAGAAATATAAAAACTATAAGATTTTGTTTCATTGTTTTCTCCCAGGCTGATAACCAAGACCACCCCAATGAACCTTTTGTGACTTTTAAAATGAGGAGAAATGTATTTTTACCTGGGGTGCACAAACCTTCGGGTTAAGAAATTAATGAAAAACTGCATTAATTAACCAGACTAGCAAGGGTGTCCTTTTTAAGCATCAAGTACTCATCACCTTTTAAATTCATCCTTCATTTTACAGACGTTCAATTCCATCCCCAGAATGATTTAGCACACCTTGAGACCAACAGGCGACTTCAGCTAAAGAGATTTTGATGCATTATTTTCATGCGCCCATTCACAGAGTTGCAAAAAAACTAAATATTTTAGGAAGTCAAACAGGAGGTGATAATCACCTGTATTTGACTTGTATGCAAGACAAGTCATCCATGCATGTTGACACTGTTACTGCTGAAACAGATTCAATCATTTACTTTTTATTAAATTATTCTGCCAATAACAGCTATTCATTTATATTTTGTTATTTTAAAATCAGTCTTTTCTAACTCCAGAGTTCTCACAGCATCTTGTGGAGCGGCCATAAAAATGTATTTTTAGGAAGATCCACATTGTTCAAACCGTAGTAAGCAGCAAATTGAGAAAATAGTTTCACCATAGACATAGAGATCTAAGTCAGAAACACATTACTACACACCTTTCCATTAAAACACACCTCCATTCATGGCTTCCTTCGTCATCCACCCACATTCATCTCCTACTCCAATGGCAAACATCCACCGATCCCCGCGCAGTTTGAATCCGTCCTCCAGGAAGGGCATTTGTATAGGTGCAAGTCAGACAATCCTGATCCCAAACAACAACCACATACAACAACAGTTTATTTTCATTCCCTTTTAATTTGCTATAAAGTCACTGAATGATATTGGTACCAATCTTTTCCCTAGATGCCGTTATATAAAGGTCCTTCTTCAGGTAGATCTAAAAACGTCAGAGACAGTAAGTTAGCCAAAAGTGCACAACCACACGTGTCTTGGGTTTCCACAATACTAGTTGTGTATTACAAACTCCACATCATCCTTACAAAGCCCGGTTGTGCAGCTGCTGTCAAATCATACATGAGCAAAATAGTGTCCACACGAACCCTCACGTCACTATTGAGTCGAGAGGAAAAAGGTTCGAAGGAGCTCGGTTCCAGGCCGTAGTCCATAGTAGAGTCGCTGCTCAAACTAAAAATCAAAGGATAAAAACAAGGCACCATCGAGTGACGTGGCTCCCCTAGTAACTTAGCAACACAATATGTCTTGAAGGTACATTCCACAATTTCAACTGTTACATGTTGGTCAGCTTGTCCTTGCGTAGATGATCAGCTTACATCTATTCTTGAAGAACAGCAAGAGACCCTCATGGACGAACAAAGTGCTGAGGCCAAAGAGAAAATAGGTAGTTTTGATGTTGCTGCTGCATGTTAGCATGTTGTCGTTACACCTTGTCCTTGAACATGTTTGTTTGTGTGCAGTCTGATCACAATGTAGGTCTTGGGTTGACAAATCCGATCCTTATTAATGTTTTGATCAACAATCAAGTCCCTGCAGAAGCATCTTTATGCTCTCTGAAATAATTCCTTCTCTCATAACAGATGCTTGAAAACATGAGAACAACCAGGTCTTCAACTTTGGAATACAAGTTGTGTCTTGAGCAAGAAATTCTATTAAAGGGAGGTGTTTTTGAAAAAATATCATTGCAATGTTTCTGTTAGTTTGTGTGCTGGTTTGAGGCCCGCTGTCTAGAACACCAATAACAACATCAACAGCATCAGAAGGAGACATCCTTCCAAAGTGTTTACCCTCCAGTCCGTATATGTGTCATGTTGACATATGAAAGTGCTAAAACTCGAGGAGGCGCTGGGGCTGTTGAAGAGGAGGCTTGAGAGGTGTTGAACTGCAGGAGCAGCATGTTTGTAATGAGAAGAGAACAGGGAGCACTGCAGCAGCATAAAGACAGAAGATCTCTATTGCACATTAAAGTCTGGAATGTTTTACAGAGGGTAATAAAGCCCCCAGCTAATCACATTCACCAGGAGAGCACTATCCTTCAACCAATGACCATGTCCAATCATGGAGCTTTTAGCTTCATCAACACTGGATTCCTTGCTTAGTTTACTGGTGTGAAGAAAAAGAGAATGGACAGGGATTTATTATTGCAGCAATAGTTTTCCAGCTTGTCTCTAATCTTGTCAGATAAAAAGTGTAAATAACTTTGGTACAGTCGTGCTTCATCGGCAAAAGAATATGCATTGGCTGATGTTTTGGAGGCTGGTTTTGTTATAGTTAAGAATCAGAGGAAACATTAAAAGGCACTGCAGTAGAGTTTTACGTGTCGTAAACAATGACTCAAACATTATATGAAAGCATATAGGCTATTATGAGCAATGACAGCATGTACTCTGATCGTAGCTTAGTTCTTATGGGTTCATAAATCTGGGCTCCTGTAACCTTAATTATTCAGAATAACCTGATGAAATTCCACTTTAGCCAGGATAAATGGCCAACAAATATTCTTTGTCCAGCCTCCATGTCCTGAGGAGCCATTGTCAGCTCATTAGCTAGCAAGTTACTATGCAACCATTCACCATGTCAGACGGAGATAAAAGCCTATTGTTTAGTCAGCACAGTCACACAGTCACATATGGATGTATTTTATGATTCATTTGGCCCTGAGGACTCGGGGCAATTAAGAGTCTCATTCATTACGAGGAGCATCCTGCTGGATAAATAGAGACTCTTGGGAGAGGAAGATGAAACAGGTTTCCTGCTTTAGACTGACACAAACACTAGAGCAAGATTAAATCAGTTTATTCAGCATCCTATGCAATTATCTTCGCTGGAAACACTCTACTTTTCTTAGCCTTGTTTCTTTGTTTCAGTTTATTCATAGCTTAGAGAGTGGTCTACTTGTGTGCTTAATTGGATATTGTACAATGCAATAAAACATTATTGGATGACAAATTCAGGGGTAAAAGTATAGCGGTTATATTGCCATGAAATTGTATACAGATAATAATGGTAATCAGAGAATGAATCCATACTGTGTTCACTTGATTTATGTTTATGTGTATATATATATGTGTTCTTTTGACAGAAAGACCAGACTTATGACATCAATGAGCTAGTGTTCTCATGCCTGGTGGCTTGAGGAAAGACAGTCTGTTTCAGTCTTCTTTATACGGCTATTTGACTCTAGAAATGCTTGCCTGACATGCAACAGCTTTGGCCTACAGTCTTTTGTTCTGCCTCTCTTGGTGTAACAGTCCTGCAGGGAGGTATTTGCAGTTGTTGCAGTAGTGCATTCAGCTGTAAACGGTCTCTGCAGAGCCCTTCAGTCCTTGGCAGAGCTGTCAGCAGTGACTTTTTTTCTCAGGATGTTTCATACACTTGTTTGGTTTTAAGTAAAATAGCTGATAAATAAATGATAGATGTATATCCATGTAATTTGGTATGAACAAACTTGTAAACTTGTGTTTTCCTCAAACGTTTCAGCTTGTGCCAAAGTCAGTCGACATTTCAATCAGTTCAACAATTTGTTTTTTTTCTGAACAAATACCTTTAAAAAGAACATTTCCATCAGTCTCGGCTACACTTTCTTGACTGCTCTCATGTATAAGCAAGTTAATGTGCTCATTTAAGATGGTCAATATAAAAACCCTTTTTCCTGCCCAAAAAACACAACCACTGCAAACATGAATGTTTGCAGTGGTTGCAGGCTGATATTAGCATTTAGCCACAACAAAAAACACCATTGTGCCTGAGTACAGCATTTTCTTTGACATGTCAAACATCTCATAGTTCTGTTCCACATAACATGTTAGTTATAAAGATAATAATCTGTAGTTTGGCTCTTCCTTTCTTATCTAGTCAAGTCTATTCTCGGAAATGTGTTTAAGAAATCATCGCGGCTCTGATGCCTGTTCGCTCTCCATCTGATAAATCAGCCTCTTCTCTATGGAGGGCAAGGATTTCTAACCAAGTCTTTCGCTACCTATGGGATTCATGTCAATGCTCACCTTTGCCTTACCTTTTTAAAGACTTAAATTCAGATAAATCTTTTTAAGACAAGCTTGAGTTGTCAAGTCTAGGTGTGCTTCCAGTTACAGTTAGTCTGTGTTCTCTTCCTTCTGTGCAAGTTGATTTTTGTCCCGTGTGTCAGCTTTCCAGCATTTACTTTTGTTGCTTGCTTGATTGAATGATTTCCTGTGAACTGAATTCTGCTAGAGATTTATCTAACTGTGTTTCGAGCTGCTACCTGTGTGCGGATGTACCTCTGAGTGCCAGCCGTAGGTTGAGAATCTATAGGACTTACTGACCAAAAATGGACTCAGCAGACTCAGTGAGTTCTGCTCTCCATACACAAAGTGATAAGGTCCACAAGAGTCTGTAATGGCGACTTTCTGTACACAACTCAGCTCCCTTGTCTGATGCAGGAGCTCCAGCTTCAGCTACAAGCCACAGAACAAACTCCACTTTCAGAGTCAAGTCAAATCTACGTCTTTTGATATTGCATTTCAAGCTCCAGGCTGCAGCTCTCCCCACTGACTGTGCCAAGATTGCCTACATAATCTCCCACCTGAAGAGAATGGCAGAGGCATGCCACAGAAAGGGAGGACAAGAAGTCCTCTGTTTAATACTCCTTGCAAGTGTTTGCCAAGTCACTCATGCAAATCTCAAAGCAGAAAGCTGAGAAGTGGCCATGGCATTGGTGAGGCTGTTGCAGGATCAGAAGCTGGTTTTTGATAATGCAATTGAGTTCTGTAGCCTCACAGAAAAAAAAATCTGGGACCAGCTTCCTCTTGATAGAATTCATAGTTTAACAGATTTGTCCCAGTGTTACAGAAGCACACCTTATCCACAGGGGTACCTCAAGTGTCAGTGCTTGGTCACCTTCTCTTTTCTATAGACATCACCTTACTTGGTTCAATCATCCGTTCCCAATGTTTTCTCAAACCATTGTTATGAAGGCAATACCCAGCTCTTCCTGTTAGTCCTGCCAGATGACATAACAGTCCTGGCACATATTTCATCATACTCTGTTGATATCCCTTGGATGAAATTAAAGCACCTTCAACTCAACCTATCTAAGACTGAGCGCCTTGTAATCCCAGCCAGACCCTCTGTCCAGCTTGGACCATTCAAACTCATGCCCACAAAGTCTGTCCAAATCTGGGTATCCAGCTAACCTTTATGGTTCAAGTTGCCTCAATAAATTGGTCATGCTTCGTCAGTTTTCTGTGTAGGACACCACGAAGTTCAGTCCCCGTCAGATGGATGCTGTGTCTGATCAGACATGAAGCTTTTTATGGCACTTACTCACATTGTTTCCTCCTGTCTAGATCCTTACTCTCAGATGTAAATCACTTTGTACAAAAGTCTGCTAAATGAATTGTAAGATTGTTACGTTTAGCCTCTCTTAACCTTGCAGCTGACTTGGATATCCTGATTTTCCTGGTTATCAAGAAAAAAAAGCTATTAGTTGAGAGAGAAAAGGGCCAGTCAATGCCAAGCAGTTCCTCAGGCTTCAACCAGAGACTGCAGTCTGGCAGCTTGTCTTTTTCTTTGATAGCATTTTCTTGGCCCCTGACAATGATGCAGTTTCCCCTTCACCACAGGGGCCCATGCAGCTTGGCCAAACCTGTCTCTCGCCTGAACAACAGCAGCGGGTGTCCAAAGATTGCTGTGTTGACTGTTCCCACTTTTGGTACTTGCAATCGCCGGCTGCCAAATAAAAGTGACAGGCTTGCCAGTGTAGTGAGGGCACTGGTGTGTAGAGTCTTACTGTTTCCAATTCCTCACATTTGCAACCACAAGTGACAGAGTCCTCCAACTTATTCCTTTGAGTTATGTGTTGTGGTAGGTCCTGGGGTTACTGCATTACCCAATGACGCCTCTCAACAAACACGTATCCTGGGGCCCCTCTGGCTCGTTCAGCATAAACCATGCATTGACTGGACTTAAGGTTAGATCTTTTCCTGTTTTAGCTCAGTATTGACAACCCTTTGGTTTTCAATCTGCCAATGTAAATTGCATATCAGTGAAATATCCATTCATCTATTTTAACGTGTTTTTCAGGGCATTTTTGTTTTCTGCTTCTTTGTAAGTATTTGTAGAACCCATTTTTGTAGTTTGTATATTGTGTTTTTGTGGCACCTTGAAAGCTTTTGAATAGAAATTATTATCAATGTGTTAAACTGGAATGTTGAATGGTTTCTGTTTGATGAAGTGTAAGGGTTTCTGTCATCACTGTCATCTGTTGAAAGGTTAAGTTTGGCTCATGAACAAAATAAAGAAATGTTTAAACAAAATCAAACTGCTCCTGCATTATTCAAAGAAAAAAAATTATACAACGTTATGCAGACTTTAGCTTGGGCAAAAAAAAAAAAAATTCATAACCACAGTGTCAGAGTCTGGCCAACACTGTTGATTGGAAGGTTGACCTTTCCAACCGGCAGCAGAACCTGTGCGTCATTTACATATGTAAATATGTTGAATGACACCAGTGAAATTGCACCTAAAGTCATTTGTGACCCAACATTTTCTGAGCTAAAGGTTGTCTCTTCTCCAAATATCCCCAGAATGAAAGGTCAACAAACACATGATACTTATTCAGTTGGAGAAAAGGTGAAAAATGTGCAAAGATGCATCATCGTTAACCCGCAGCCTAACAAGTCCTGTAAGGCAGAAATAAATAGAAGACTTTATTGAAGTCTATAACGTTATTTTAATGGAGGCTTATTCGGTGAAGTGAAAAAGGAGGTATTTTGCACTTGATAACACAATATGCTATTTTTTGTTGCAAAGAACTCCAGTCTGCTTTTTGGTTCATAAAACGAAGCAAAAATGAAAAAGATTTAATTTCCAGGATGCAGTATGGAGTTTTTCAACAGAGTTTGGCACTAAATTCAATATTTCAAAATAGAGGGAAAAAACTCTATAACATGCACTTGTGAAAGTAACCATTGCCTTCTGCTGAAAATCACGAGTTCTTGTGGGAGGTTTGAACTATTCTGTACAAAGAGTAAAGGCTGAGGATTTTGTAAAAACAATGAATTCATGCCTCACAATAGTAGAGTTCAGTACATAAGGGCAGCATTTGCAGAAAGGCATCATGACAAGCGTGGAAAAACTTCCCTTCTGGCAACAATGAGGGCATCGTAGTGGGTTTAGGTGAGAAAAGGCTTCAGCAAGAGTTGTGACTTACATCGAGCAGGGCATAAGCAGTATGATTTAATCGTATCATATGAAGAGCTCAGCTCAAAAAAGTTACTGATCAAACTGAATGAAGAGAATACGACTTAGAAATTGGATGCTTTTGAAATTGTCAGTCAAGTATAAGTTTGAAGTGAATCTACTGCTGTTATTAACAGAAATGTGTCAAGTAAAAGCTCGACGTAGGGGAGAAAGCAATTCCAACAGTCTTTAAAGAGAAAGCTTAAATGACAAGGCGTGTCTTCAGGAGATCAGCCGGGAGACAGTCAGAGGTACAAAAGGATAATTGGGGGCATGGAGGCGTCAAAGCCACCTGGCAAGTTTAACAACATGCCTTGTTATTTGTACATCAATGCTTTGAGTGATGTGTTATTTTGCTTCCTGACTTATGGAATTGCAGTAATAGAGCATGAAATACAAGTGGTCATTCTTGAAAAAGAAAAAAAAAGGTGGTGAAGAGAGAATGATATGCTGTCCTTCCTCACCAGTGTCTCCATCAGGTAAACCCAAAACAGGGCAGAACAAAATGGAACATGAAGCAGAGACAATAAAAAATGTTAACTGTCACGTCTGCAGTCCAGCGTGTAGCAAGGAGAGATTGAGCGGCTTTGATTTACTAATCAGTCAAACTTATTGGAGTGCTCAGCAGAGAAAGAGAAAACAGAGATCTAACCCGTCCATGGTGGTACTATCTCTCTGGGGTTTGGCCTTAATCCAGCAGAATGGACTGAGCTGACTGGTGTAGAACAAAACAGTGTTGATCTTTGCAGGAAGTTGGCTTAATATGTACTCAATATAGACACGGATTGATTGGGTTGAGAAACAGAATAATGTCTTTATCGAAATATATTTCAATTGATATAAATATATAGAAAAGTTGGTTGGGGTTTATCTTCAGAATCTGAAGTTCATACTTGTATATATTA
The DNA here is from genome assembly GCA_020745685.1 of Tautogolabrus adspersus. Taxonomy (NCBI): domain Eukaryota; kingdom Metazoa; phylum Chordata; class Actinopteri; order Labriformes; family Labridae; genus Tautogolabrus; species Tautogolabrus adspersus. The sequence goes on along the minus strand of CM036549.1, from coordinate 29,044,344 downwards.
AGCTGAGGATATTTAAAGTGTTTTCAGACTTGGATCCTGCTGGTAGATTTCTTCAGCACTTCAGGGTTTGACAGAAGATCAATCCTAAAGGTTGTGTTGACTGAGAGAGCAGACACACCAACAGATTGATCTGAGCCTCATTAACAGAGCAATGCAGATTAGTACTGCTAATTATTCTAACTGTGTTTTATAAATCATTATGATATTCAGGTTAGTTTTGGTGAGTCTGGTGTGATCCTTGCGGCAGCTGTGGCTCAGTGGGTAGAGTCTTTCGTCTCATGTTGTTTGATTGTTTCCACATGTGAAGCACCTTGTAACCAAGTGTTTTAAAAGTGCTATGTAAATAAAGACTTACTTACTTACTCAACCATACGGGTGTCTCTTAACCTCAACTCCTTGGTGAAAACACTTAGCCCAAAATTGCTCCTGCTGCTTCGTCAGCAGCGTGTGCATGTGTATGAATGGGATTAGTTACTTCTGGTCACTTTACATAGAAACCTCTGCCATCAGTGTGTGAATGTGTAGGTGCGACTTGTGTTGTAAAAGCGCTTGAGTAGTCAAAAGACTAGAAAAGCGCTTTAAAAGCTCAAGTCCATTTACCATCCTTCACACTCAATAATTGACCCAGCCCTCACATCACACTTGAATTTCCCTCGGGATCAATAAAGTATCTATCTATCTATCTATCTATCTATCTATCTATTATATGTTTTTGAACATGTTCAAAAATACCTTGAAAAAAAAAAGATGGGTCAAAAGGCTTCGTGAACATTAGTTGATGACATGAAATTTGTACCGAATCTCAGTGCACTAAAAACCTTTTTTTTGTTTTCAGTTCACAGAGATGATAGACGTTTGCAGCTTTACTATTTATGTGCTGAAGCCATCTGCAGAACATGAAGTTATTCATACTGAGTTCTGAATATACAAAGACTGTGATCACTTTGCTTTTAGAATATTTTTGTGCACATTTTGATCTGTTAAATAGTCACTGCCAAACAGTGTGGGGAATTTTCTTAAAGCCATCAATATAAATTCCAGACAAATAACAGCAATCATACCGGTCACATACCTGGTGTATGCCTCTTCCTCAGAGCTCATCATCCCACTGACGGGGGGGTGCTGTTGCATGTGTGTATGCTGAGAAGAGTGAGGGAAGGGCATTGTACTGCTCTGAATCACATACCTCCTGACTTGATATGTCATGGCCAGGCTGTGCGCAAACAGGAAATGAGTTATTCAAAAAAGGGCACTTTCTCTAAAGAGGGTAAAACGGCAGCTGCTCAAGCTCTTTTGTGCACGTGCCTCTAGCAGAGAATCACCTGCTGTCACACACAAAGACTATGGATGGAGGAAAATACCAATAAAACATGAGTTATGCTGCAAAATATCAGAAACAAATATCACAGGGTACATCGTTATGCCTTCAGTTGAAAAGCCGCTTGTTCATTGATTATCAAAAGGATGAAGTTAATCCATCAAAAATAAAGGCATTTATTTCAAAGCAAACTGCTTTTACTGCCTCACAGAGCTCCTTCAATAGATATAGTTTTCTAGATCGTGCCACATGAGAAATCTTCAAGACTGCCATTGAGCAAACACACTCCACTGGCTGATTAACCCTTTAAAAGTATGAAAAATGATCTAACTAATTCTTTAGAACTTATGGAAAATATTTTTCTTAGGTTTCATTAAGGCTTTCGAGTGATCAGACTCAGGGCGACGTTACACAGGTCTGCTTCTTTTGACATATAGAATTATAAATCTACCAATAATAGATGGTGATCCCAACCTTTGTCCAATTCAAGGTTTGTGAAGAGTGAGAGTCAGCCAGCATGCCACAACTAAACTAAGAACGTTTTTCAGTTCATGTTGAGTTGAAAGAGGCTCAAACAGGAAAACCTTTTGAGAGACCTCACCCACCATAAGTTGTCTTTTTTCAACTAATAACACAAACGTTCATGTGTCCCATGTCCCTGTGATGGATGTCCATGTCCATAACTCCCCTGAGATGGATGGCATCCGTCAAATACAGCCAACTCACCTTTGAGCTATGGCAAGGACCCCTCCTGATGTCCACCAAAGGGCTGAACAACGCCCTTGCAATGCATCTTTTCTCTTTTTAGCAACCCCCTGACTCTCCTGACAACCCTCATGTCTAAGCTTGAGCCACAGAATCCATCTTCAGCCTGTCTAATCAATGATACCACTAATAATAACCGCCACAGACTGGGGCAGCCAGGGGCAGCTCTCTGCAGATTGCCTCAACAGATTAGGACTCCATTAGAGAAGCAATTTACCCTCCTTTCCTCCCCTCGGGCTCCCCTTCACAAAGACCCCATGGAGGACACTCAAACATTTTTCAAATTAGAGAAATATCTGCTTTATGTTTATTGCACAAGATAATTCTGACAAAACTAGACTCAGGAACAATGTTTCAATGAACCTCTGCATCAAGGATGTCTCAAAGTTCATCTTTGAACTTTTCAAAGATTTGATGTAGCTTTGCTCTCTGAGAATGCAAATTGTTATGTCCTCGTTAAATAGTAGAAAAACATAAGGCTCAAATGAAAGTTTTAACAGTTAACCCACAAGCCCAAAAAGTGTTCAAAAGATAGAAAGAAACAAACTAAGGAAACAATGGGGGACGGAGACCCTGTACCAAAATGAACAACTGGTGGGAAAATTCTGGGCTGCAACAGCTGGCAAGTTTTTACAAAAGTTTCTGAAGTGCCTCATCATCCATAACAAAAAAAGTTCTTACTTAAAACTTAAAACTTTTGTTTGAGTAACACTTGTTTTGCTTTGCCAATTCACAAGTGGAGTTTAAAGCTGAAACTACTGACATAGTTAACACAATGTTGTGGTTTCTTTGAGATGCCCTCAGTTTGCGTCCCATGAAAGTTCTAACTGGAAACATCTCTGAGAATCTCTGCTCCAAATCATCTGGACGTCAGAGAGAGGGACAAGAGTTACTTCAGGATTTAATAGCACTTTACCCCCAAACAAATCATTACCCAAAATGAGAGACATAGATCTATGGGAAACTGTGGACTAATTCCTACCACTACAAGCCCACTGACCAAATCAGAGTCACAGTAAATAGCAGGCAACGATCCTCCATAAACTGAATGGCAAACCTCAAACCAAGGCACTCCTTTTCAGGAGGACTCAATGTGAAGCAGCACTGTCCCTCAGGATGGTCACAGGAACTTTTCAAATCTCTGACAAGCGTTTAACATCAAAAGCAAAATGGCTTGTCCTTAGCAGCTACACAACATCTACTGTTGCTGACTGCAGGCGACAGCTTAAGAACATCATTTCTGAGCTTGCAAAATGCATGTTGGCAGATGAAAATAATGAAAATGTACAACAGTACAGGAGAAAAGTAAAACAAACAGCCTTTAACGTGTGGCATAGTGATAGTTAATCCTATGCACCAAACTCATAACTGTATTTTGTATCTAAATGTCTTTGTGATTACTCACAGCGTTCAACTTCTTTTTAAGACAGAGCAGAAGCATCTATTGTTTTTAGACGGGTAAGCTCATTGATGAAGAACTCAGTTCACAAGGAAAAAAACCTTTTTCACAAAATGATTGCCATGATGATCAACAACAGAATTTCTCAAGGCTTGGTTGCTCTCAAACTCTCCAAGATATACCTCTATTGTCAAGGACGAACAAGGACCGACCACAAAACAGACCTGCTGAGTCAGGCCGTCCACGGGACAGCCACACTCAGCTAAAGGTTAGCCTTGAACAAGGCCATTCTTCTCCCTTTCTGTCTGTGATAAATGTGCTTAGTGAGGCTTGACTTCACTGTAATGCTAAAGAAGAATATACAAAGAGTTTATATCAAGCATGAATGTGTATATTTTGTTCAGGTTTTATTTGCTGAACTCCCTGGTTCAACCCTCTGGCCTTCCTCGATGGCACATTGGCCCATTACAGCACTCACTTAAACCAATCATTAGAGAAAGAAAGTCCACTGCATCTCTGCCCACCTCCGCCATTATTATTCTTCCGTATTAATCATCTGCTTCTTTGCGGACGAAGCAAAAAAGAATAAAGGTCTGCATTATCCCCAAACACAACAGCACAGGCTTCTTGATACCTTTTTGGCTGAAGATCATTGGCTCTTATGTATTAAAGGTTGGTGTAATATGTTACTGTGAAGCCTTCATTTAAGTGAACATACTGTATATAACTTTTGGCAATAATTACAGCTCCCACAGGCTGCTTTAATCAAGTGCACTGAGCCTTGTTAACCCAATATTCATCCAATAGGGAATGATTTGTATGGCTTCTATTATACAATGGAAAAGCAAATTATCTAATGATAATACAACTACTTTGTCTCTCAAATTTCCCAAAAGGCAGCAGACATGTTTTGAATTTTCAATGCCATTCAGCCCTTACCAGCAGAGAGCAATAACTCAAGATGATACCCTCTCTGGCAGTCCATTATCAGATCAGCTTCTCTCCAGGTAATTTCACCGGCAAGACAGTGTTCCCCAAAGACAGAATGGAACAGGAAAAATGTCATATTCCCTCCACCACTCTTTAATTCATGAGTCCTCTTCCTTATCAGACCACTGGAGTTTTGACCTGTTTTACTTTCTGCAGGTGTCCATTGTGTGAGTGGGAGTTCTTCCCCCTGAAGACGTTTTTCCATTCGCTAACACCACCCAGGCTGAGGTTCCCCGGCTTTCCCCAAGGGACTGATAACACCTCACTCATATCGAGTCCAGAGGATGGGTTGGATAAGGATTTCAGAATTCAGAATGGATTCTTCCGACACTCGATAAGCAGTTAATGTCATTCAACTTCATCAGCCTGGAAGAAAAGTGAGAACATGCAGTCGACTTTATTTGGCATAAAACAAGTGTTGAAAAATATTTAGAATTGTACTGCTTGGAGCACCATTACTGTGATGTACTTCTCACAAGACTATAGATGAAGTACCAGACTGCTTGACTGAAAGGAAACCTGCAGTTTTGGGTTTCATTTCTGCAGTGGTGTTTAGTACTTTAAATATCAACTTTTGCAAAATTGTTAAGAAATGAGCAACACCTTCATCCAGGAGCCAAGCGAGCATTCTCAACTTCTCTCGTCTGTGTCATGATTTGGTCTTGGGGTTAATTCAGAGGCTGGTGAATGAGCTAGTTAAGCATTATGTTTCCCACAGAGTGAGATTCTATTTGTGGCAGTCCATGACAACAGGTCAGACTGTCATGATTTGGTCTTGGTTTAGTCCGATTACCCCGTCTATTTAGTCTCTGTGTTTCTTCCCCTCTGGGTCAGTTCATTGTTGTTCTATGTCAGTGTCAGTGTCAGTGTCGGTGTTGGATGTTCGTTGTTTTTTCCGTGTTTCCTCGTGGCAACTTGTTTCACCTTTTGGACTTTGTTTTTTCAGTAAGTTTTAGTTTTTGTTTAAAATAAATCATTTTTTGTTATCTCTGCAATTGGGTCCAGTTCCCTGTTTTCACCAGCCGTGACAGAATGAACTGACCCAGAGGGGAAGAAACACAGAGACTAAATAGACAGGGGGTAATCAGACACAGGTGAGACTAATGACACAGGTGACACTAACAAGACACAGGTGAGGACAATCAGGGCAATCAGGACTGAGGGGAAACACAGAGACTGGAGTAAAGACAACACTGGGGACTACTATAATCTAAATCATGAAACAGAGAACTGAAGAATGTAACAAAACACAGAGACACAAGGAGAAGAAATACAAAATAAAACAGGAAACACTAAGACTAAACAATCAACACTAGGAAACATTAACACAGGGAAACAAGCAACGCTAGGGAAGAAATTAAAACTTAAACAAGATAAGAAATCAAAACTCTGAAATTCAAACTAAACCAAGACCAAATCATGACAGTCTGACCTGTTGTCATGGACTGCCACAAATAGAATCTCACTCTGTGGGAAACATAATGCTTAACTAGCTCATTCACCAGCCTCTGAATTAGCCCCAGGTGTTGACTCATGAGCTTCTGTTCTTCTGCCAGCCTCACCCTCTCCTACAAAATGTAGAACTTCTGGCTCCAGGAGTCCTTGAGACCTCCTCTGTGTTTTTTTCCAGAGCAGTTCTCCTTAAAATCTTGTTTATACATATGTTGTTAAAGTCTCAGATGGTTAAACTTTATGCTAATGACTCTGCCTGTAAAGATATTAAGCACTATCGTGAGCCTGATGCAAAGCGTCTTAGTTTGCGCAAGTGTGTTCCCTATTTTTAACGCAGTTGTCATTTTCTCACCCAGCTCCCACGTTGTGTAAATAGCAAAAACAAATGAAGCCTCAGTTAGCACCCAGGGGTGAGTTGGTCAGGCACACAAGTGGCGCGTTCCCATTTGATGACGCAGAAACCAACTGAAACCTGGTCTGAAGTCTAAAGTCCATGGTAAGGTAAGTTACGTCCATTTGGAGGGTGCGTTAGAAAGATGAGCAAACATAAATATATCCATAACAGACTTCCTTTCTGCCCATTAGACACACATAGACATACACACAACCAGTTAAACATCTCTTCTGCATTTACTGCTACTTGTGGGAATGCTTCAACAAAATACAACTTCAGTCCACCATCAGCATATTTCATACAGTGTCCTGTGTTTGTTCTGTGTGCTCACAGTCACAATGAAAGGAGAGAAGTAAATTAAGTCAGCCTTGGTTTCAGCTATATAAGAAAACAGACTTAAATCTGTAGTAGCAACCCAAGAGTCTGCCGGTGCACCTGGATCTCAAAGGGAGTGAGAGTTGAAATTCTGATTGGTTAGATGTACAGGTATGTCCTGCTCAAAACACACTTAGGTATAATCAAGGGACCTAATCCAACCTCTTTGCTCCATGCGCCCTGCTTAGTGCTGAGATCGTGCGCTGAGTAACTAGCCAAATGTAGCCAGACACGCCCAAAATCACTTTGCACCGCTGGCTTCTGACAGCAGTCAAAATAGGGTTCAATATGTCTGTCTCTGATTGGGTTTGGTGCACTTTGATTGAGTCCAATCAAATGAAGCACAGTGGTTAAAACATAATTAAGAAGAGGAGTAGATTGGAATGAGCTTTTAGTTGAACTCATAAGTCATGAGATTGATCAGAGAGTAGGAAAAAAGACAGCTGCTGCCACGGACGGGAGCCAGAGAGAGATAGATCTCAGGTCAGGGGCTCATCACTCGCTCTTATGTACACTTCTGCAATGAGAAATTTGTCTGAGTGGATATTTTGTCTGAACTTTTGACCTGTCAGTAAATGGATCTGTGTCGATGCTAATCAGTAGCAAAGTGGGAGCCATTAGCCATCATGTTATTCTTCAAGATGGAAACATACAGTAGGATTATTTTGACTGTGCAGTCCTGATTTGTAAGCATAACTGATAGCTGCTTGTGTAGAATATGCTGAGAGTGAGGTATAACCTGAATACAACCACCCATCAATCATAGCTGCAGACTATTGTTCACAACCAGGAAGGCACAGCTGACAATACAGCAGCCATTTGTCTTGTCCTTTATTATTGTCTTTCTACATTTGCATTGATTGGTCGCAGAAAATGAATGTGACAGTACAACTGAGGGGAGAAAAACTGTTTCTAAAAAACAAAAGAAACTGTGTGTATGTGGTTGAAATGTGGGAAGAGGCAAAGGCAGACACTTTTTGGAGGTTAGAAAAGCAACATGGATACTGGAGCAGGTGAAAAACAATCAGCCACTGCATGTCAGGAAAAACAAAAGGAAAGGTCAGAGAATTAAACCCACACATAGAGCCAGGTAATGATCTGGGTTTGGCCCTTGTCCAGCTGCTCCTGGTCACAGGGAGGTCATGCAGCATCCATCAGTAAAGAAACGCAGGATAGATCTTAAACGTCCTGGTTCCTCCCCTTCCAGCCACTACAGAGCGATGACGGCCTTGTCTGAGATAAAGGCCGATCCATTGCTCTGATTTGTGGCTGGTAGGGCAATTTCAATACCCGTCTTTGGAGTGATAGATGAGGGCCCTGTTTGATAAAGGGCCAATTTGCCTCGGGGCCAATAGGGATGAAATTGCACTCGTCGCCTTTATTTGGTCCTCTCTTCAATCCACACTCAACAAGACCGGAGGAAAACAAGAAGCATGTAATGCAGAGAAAGCAACAGGAAAACAAAGCTGAATGATTTCTGCTTTTGACTCGTATCAGAGACTAAAAACCGTCTTTGATCGTTAGTATTCATCCTGTTCCTAAACAGAAACAAGTAGATTTTTAAAAACTGGCTTTGAGTGAGTTCTACGCGGCTCAACATTACATATGGAGTCTTATACCAATAAATATGCCCATTAAGGTGCACTAAATTCAAGGACAGAAGAAAAACCACTTCTCCTGTCAGATGTTTTTCTATACTGAGGCTCACACGAGGTTACTGCTGAAGGTAAGAGGAGAGACATGTCAGAATCAGCGTGCCAACAGAAATCTGTGAATTTGATGTGAGGTTGATGCGAGTTTGTTTTAAATGTGCTGTATGAATAAATGTTGACTTGACTTGTTGCTCAGTCCATTCTAATTATAGGCTGCAGAAGGTGATTATGAATGCTCGGCAGTACAGCATAAAAAGAAAGACTTTGATTTCCACTTATAAATTCTCCAAACTTTCCAAAATCTCTGGAGAAATGTGCAGTCCAGCATTATATATTTTTTTCGATTACAAGAATTCAAGCTCCCAGAATTACAAAAGCCTTCGGGAGCACCATCTCTTCCTCCATCTTCGTAGTAATTAGGACATACGTGTAAGTGGCAGAATTGAGGACAAAATGTTTTTTAGGACGTCTTAATGTCAGGCTACTTGTAGGTATGCTGGGCATTCTGTAAGTCACAAAAATATGACTGTGAGTTAAACTTAAATACATAAGTGTCCTAAAATAACCTTTCCTGACCTTTTTCTTCTTGTGGTAAAGAGTTGGACTGAATTAAAGTGTAAATCATATCTCTGATGACAGTTTGCTCTTTAAAGATTCTGGCTGAGTTTTGACATGTTAGTCAGAGTACACACTTGATGTAGGTGACAGGGATCACAAGCGAGCTCTGCCTGAACAAAAACAAAGTTCTCCATTGGTGGGAGATGCAAGCACATCATTGTCTCAAGCAAATCAGAGACTTTCCAATTTATAAGCTGTGATTTGTCAAAGTGTGATGATAGTAAAGGAGAAAGGCAAACTTGCTACTTGATTGGAAATTAAAGGCCACATAGCCTTTCTGAGCAACAGCCTCAGCCCAGAGACTTCTACCTTTGAAAATATCAAAGGAGGCTATATACCCAAAAATAAAGAGCTCCATCATCTCTCCAAAACAAAACCAGATACACTGAATATTATTACTCAGAATGTTATCGCTACTGAAAAGAGAATATGTTGTGAGCATTAAGGGAGGGCGGCAGAAGCTCGCTCTGTAGGGACTTGGGTTGGCGCCCCACGTACAGAGGCTGCAGTCCTCGAAGCGGACGGCCCAGGTTCAAATCCGACCTGTCGTTCCCCACTCTCTCTGCCCCTAATTCCTGACTATATCCACTGTCCTGTCTCTCCAATAAAGGCACAAAAAGCCCAGAAATAAAAAAGTTAAATCATGTTGTGGATTATATGTCACATCCACATCATTTAGATACAGAAGGTACATTTTAGTTATATTAACCACTGTACTGATAGCAACTGAGCGATACATCAATATGCACACATTCACTTTGTGTCGGCCTCTGCATTCTCTTTGTATTTGAGAGTTTCCTATGTTTCAATTCAAAAACAAAAATGGTTAACAGATGTAGAGAATTGGTCACTGAGCCTATAACTCTCACAGAGAACGGCTTCTTCACAGGGAGAAAATACCTACATAGAAAATCTTCAGAACAACTGTTTCTCATAGAAGCAAATGTCTACCTGAGGATAACTTCTATCAGCAACTCTAATGTTTGACCATAAAAAGAGATTTTCAAATCAATGACACCAGTGCACCCTGGATTAACTGCTTCTCTCCTAAAAAGAAAAACATGCAATCCCACAAAATACTTTCCCCAGAACTCGATTAATATTCAGACTTTAACCCTCCTTCAGGGGGATATTAAACTAATTTCGCACTCAGCTTCTCTTTGCGTGCATGAATGGACTCCGTTGTGTTGCATTATCCGGGCCGATCTTGTTATCATCCTGTAATCCTGTTAATCAAATCTCCTCTGCCCTGTGCGGTGTCCTGTTGTGTCTAAGTGAGTAAACAGGAACACCGATGATGAACATTAAACCCATGAAGCCTCTCATCCAAGACCACCAACTGAGAGGACAATCAGGACAGCTATTCCTGGTTGCTAAGCCTCAGGGAGTGCTCTGTCTATGACTTTACTAAAGGCTCTGCTCAGTGATGAGGAGTTTTTGTTTTTTATAAGCACAAAGCAGCAAGTACGCTTGTAGTAGTCCAAAGTGTTTATTGGTCCTCCACTGAAGAGGCAACAGGCAATAAAAACACACTAGAGCGCATTCATTGGTTTGTTACGCGTCACACTAATGTTGGATTTATCTTAAATGTAAAAAGGCATTATCTTATCTAACCTTTATTTATTACATTCACCGAGTAGTCCTTCGTTAATTACCAAATTAGTTTCCACATTTTTTGTCCTGTAGCCTTTTAAGATGAAGCAAAATGTGCTTTAGAAAGACGCTTTCTTTGACACTGTGGACCACTGAACACGTTTGTACTAATTCTGCTCCTGTATTGATAGGCAAGGTGATATTTGAACTCTCGAGCGTGATGTGTGGGGCTGTACAGTCACAAAGTTAGATTTATTTACCAGCCAAGTGTTAATCATTTGGACAGGCTCACTAATTTCCGGGCATGAACTGGGGGGACTCTGGTGGTGATGTTGGTGAGGGATGAGTGTGTCTAAATCAAAGCAGGATGTAATCAGCCATGCAGGGTGTCGAACTGTCCCTGAGGGATGAAATGTTCCATTATTTAAAGGAGCATGTATCAAGGTTGAAAATAAAACACAGACAGAGCTGTCGAGCCTCAAACTACAATCACATCATTTGAGAAAAGCAAAAATAAAAGATCTTTTTAGTTACTTTTTATCCCTTTAAAAATATCGTTTATTGGCAGCATGCTCACTTTCTCAACGTACGTGGTAACCATGGTTACCTACACACAAAAAACAGCTGGTTTCACTTTAAAAGACTTGAACAGAGGCATACTTTAACTTTTATAAATACAACTCAGAGGTTTCAATGAAAAACATCATAAATATTAAGACTTCTTCTTAAGGATGCTGTTTCTGCTCAGTTTTATAAAAACTGCCACCTCTCAGTTTACTCGTCAAAACACATTTTATCACCATGAGCGCCTGAAATAAAGCGCTTGGCAATTAATTATGTCCCAACTCTGCTGAGTGTGTCTAATAAAACTGGCTAGTGCCTATTACAGTTGCCGTACCTATAATAAATAATTATTATCTCTGGGAAGATAGGCCTGGATCCCTGACCTGCAGTAAATCATTCTAATGTGTAAATATTGAAATAGCAGAGAAGTCGGTGTCCTGGACAGAGGCAACAATGCATTGCTGCTGTTGCTGCTGTTGCTGCTGTTGCTGCTGTTGCTGTTGTTGCTGCTGTTGCTGCTGTTGCTGCTGTTGCTGCTGTTGTTGCTGTTGTTGTTGCTGCTGTTGTTGCTGTTGCTGCTGTTGCTGCTGTTGTTGCTGTTGCTGTTGTTGCTGCTGTTGTTGCTGTTGTTGTTGCTGCTGTTGTTGCTGTTGCTGCTGTTGCTGCTGTTGTTGCTGTTGTTGTTGCTGCTGCTGTTGTTGTTGCTGCTGTTGTTGCTGTTGCTGCTGTTGCTGCTGTTGCTGCTGTTGTTGCTGTTGCTGCTGTTGTTGCTGTTGTTGCTGCTGTTGCTGTTGTTGCTGTTGTTGCTGTTGCTGCTGTTGCTGCTGTTGCTGCTGTTGTTGCTGTTGCTGCTGTTGTTGCTGTTGTTGCTGCTGTTGCTGTTGTTGCTGCTGTTTTTGCTGTTGCTGCTGTTGCTGCTGTTGCTGCTGTTGTTGCTGTTGTTGCTGTTGTTGCTGTTGCTGTTGTTGCTGCTGTTTTTGCTGTTGCTGCTGTTGCTGCTGTTGCTGCTGTTGTTGCTGTTGTTGCTGTTGTTGCTGTTGCTGTTGTTGCTGCTGTTGCTGCTGTTGCTGCTGTTGCTGCTGTTGTTGCTGTTGCTGCTGTTGCTGCTGTTGTTGCTGCTGTTGCTGCTGTTGCTGCTGTTGCTGCTGTTGCTGCTGTTGTTGCTGTTGCTGCTGTTGTTGCTGTTGCTGCTGTTGCTGCTGTTGCTGCTGTTGTTGCTGTTGTTGCTGTTGTTGCTGTTGCTGTTGTTGCTGCTGTTGCTGCTGTTGCTGCTGTTGCTGCTGTTGTTGCTGTTGCTGCTGTTGCTGCTGTTGTTGCTGCTGTTGCTGCTGTTGCTGCTGTTGCTGCTGTTGCTGCTGTTGTTGCTGTTGCTGCTGTTGCTGCTGTTGCTGCTGTTGCTGCTGTTGCTGCTGTTGCTGCTGTTGCTGCTGTTGTTGCTGTTGCTGCTGTTGCTGCTGTTCCTCAGATGATCAGAAAGGATTCAGTACAGAGAAAGTGATGTTCTTATCCTTCACATGTTTTTCTCTGGATAGAAAGTTAATGAAATGACTACCTGCCTGATGGTATTAGCTAAATGTGTTCATTAACAAAGGTTACCAGTTGTTATCTAACACCCATCCATATTAAAGCCATGTAGGAGTTTTAAATATGAGTCACACTGCCATCTGTTGAAAGCTAACACATCCAGTATTACTTCGGCATGTACACAATTTTTTTCAAAAAAAGATAAAAATGCCATTTGGATGATTTTCTTTGGAGAAAGTTTAGATGACTGTTGTGCAACACTGAGCGTGTCCATGAAGCAAAATAATGATGATTCATAAGCAGATTGTGTTGAGTAAATATGTTGCAGAGCATTTCAGTTGAAGCTAATATCTTTCTTTCCGTGTCTGTCTCCATGGTGCTGAAACATCCCAGGACTGCCTTACACTTTGTAGACCTTTCTGTATCTTGATCTGTAGCTACCCTACAATCACTTAAAGCTGTCAATACACAGTTTGACACAAATGAGGATCAAATATACAGTCACTGTAAAAAACAAACACTCATTATTTAGAAAGTACTCTTTATGAAAACTGAGTAATGGTAAATGGACTTGAGCTTGTATAACGCTTTTCTAGTCTTCTGACTACTCAAAGCGCTTTTACACCGCAGGTCAGACTGATGGCAGAGGCTGCTACATAAAGTGACCATCAGGAGTAGCTAATCCCATCCAAACACATTCATACATCAGCGGCAAAGCAGCGGGAGCAACTTGGGGTTAAGTGTCTTGCCCAAGGACACATCGGACATGTTGCTGCAGGAGCTGGGGATCGAACCCCACCACCTTCCAGCAGAGAGACGACCGACTCTGAACCACAGCCGCCCCAGTGAGTGAGGCAGAGATATAATTATATAAACTCTGAGCGACTCATCAAAAGTTCTCACTTCAAAACCAAACACTCACCAAAGTGTCAAACACAAATCTCTAGGAGGCTGGATTTACAAATATGAGTGAGTGATAGCAGAATAATTGTAATAAGCAAACATTACACAAATATGCATCAAGAATGAATTTATTAACTTTGATTCAGAAGTTCAATTTTAGATTAAAATAGTCTTTAAAATCAAAGGGAAAAAAGTAGTTTAGACTGATCAGTGTGCTCACCTCTCAACAACCAGATGAGCCTGAATTTAAAGATAACACTGTCAGCAAAAGAAGTCCGACTACTGGGGGATAGAAACCTACTAATATCTTAGCAGTAGCTTGCTGGTAGTTCAGCAACATTTCCACAGTGATTTAATCAGCATAGCGACTCCTTTAGCCTTTTTAATGTAGTCAACTACTCAAACTGTTAGGGGGCATGAAAGGAGAGGAATGACATTTCATTTCATATTACGATTGCTCCTCTACTGTAATAGAACCACTGTAAAGGACTACCCATGCATCATGGAGTATTTTCTGTTATTTATGTGTCCTGATCTGAAGGGCTTATTTTGAGTTGATCTGGTGTGACACTTTTCTGTTGGTTTCTGTATCACACATACACTCTGAATTTCATCATCTCTTTTCAAAGTAGCTTCATTTCATTTTCCTAATACATCCAACTAGAGTTCTCTTTTTGGTAACTTACAAAGTTCTGCTTTCAAAGCAGCCTACAGTAAACATATATATATATATAGAAACAGCTGTCAGGTTTGTGTGATTCCAGGAAACATTCTCACCATCAGGTGTAGTGTTCTTAGTCTATTGAAATATCTGCGTTTTAATTTAGAATACACAGAAACACGATGCGTGTGTTTATTCAGTCCCTAGTTTGTGCATAACCGTGGTGGTCTAGTTCAGCTTTGATAGAGTTGCATAAATCATAAAGGCGTTTACTTTGAGTAGCACTTAAATCAGCAAGTACTGGTCCACCTGGACTAGGTTCTATCTAAGGAAAACATTGCCTGAGGCTAAACTTGTGTTTGACTTGAATTCCTTTTAACATGAAAAGATACAGCTGAGAAACAACCCGAGCATCTGATACACTCTGAGAGGATTCTGTTTAGACTTTACTGGATTAAGAATACACAGATATTAAAAGTTTGGGACCATGAAGATATCAGAAGTTTGAATTTCAAATAGATTTATATTTCAAAGCATAACATTTATCTCCATTACATTCAGGATAAGAACACCTCAACTACAAATACAAAACAGTTGTGTATCAAAAAGTCTTCATATTGGATTGTTCCCTAACTTTACCGACGTCAATCTGCATCCTCGCTGGGAAACACATACCCCACCTCCTACACTCTTTCATTCCTCACTCCATATCACTGCTGAACAAACAGCAGAGTGGAGGCAGGCAACACCCCACCCAACTCATCTTTTGGTCTTGATGTGAGGATTTCTGAGCTTGTAATGCAGGACACACGTCAGTGCAAATGGACAATACAGTGTTATCTTCTCTTATCTCACTTGATCTTTTTCTCCTGCAGGCCTTTAACATTTTATTTAAAGTACAATCTGATGTCTAGTTGTCAACCTTCTACAGGTACAAGTCGATCACAGGCAGTTTTTGAGGCACTTTTTTAAACTTTTAATCCATTCATACACATTCACACCCTGATGGTAGAGGCTGCTGAGTAAAGAGACCATCAGTATTAACTCATCCATTCATACACATTCACACCCTGATGGTCGAGGCTGCTGAGTAAAGAGTCCATCAGAAGTAAATAATCCCATTCATACACATTAATACGCCACCGACGAAGCAGCAGGAGCAATTTGGGGTTAAGTGTAGGACACATTGAACCCACTGACTTCCGGTTAGGAGACCAACGACTCTACCAACTGAGCCACAGCCGCCCAAAAGAGCATCAATCGTATGCTGAAAGTAGTTTCGACCTCAGAACAGGAGTAAGACGGGTCTAATCAATGCAACAAATTACCCACTATTAGCTCCAGACCAGAGCTCTGTGTCCTTTCCCCCTCTGGTAGAGTGCAGTCTTTGATAACGTGTACAGAGAGCAATGCATACAACATTTCTAACATCAATGCTCTATATCACTGCCTTACTTTATAGCATCATTACTTTAGACTTGAGAGCAACATTCATACAGAAGTGTAGTTTCTTTCTAATGGCAGGGGGCAGCGTTTACAGTACAGACCAGGGGTCTCCAACATTTTTTATCTGAGAGCAACTTTGTATTAATGAAACTGGAAAGAGCAACTTGCATCACATCGCATACGTAGAGTCATGTGACGTATTAAAACAAATGAAACACGTGAACGCACATGTCAAATGTTAATCAATACCAAGGCCCATATATTGGATCAGACCATCTTAAAATAAAGTCACTACCATGCCACATGCATGTTCAGTATTCAACTTTCAATGTGTTTACATTTGACATATCTTAACTTCATATTAAAGTCTTGTGTTGTTCTGACTTATATTCTGTATTGTCTTATCAGTGTATCACATCACGACCAATAACAGGTCAAAAAAGGAATACCCATTTTGAGACCCACATATTAAGTACATATCTCTGACTGTGGTCCTCAGGAGAGAGATACCAAAACACCTTCAACTCACATCAAGGTCTGAGAAAACAAAACGTATTTTCTTTTAAATTCTCTGAATCCTCAAGTGGATGAGAAACTGAATCATTGATTTTCTGTCCTTCATCATTGTATCACTGTCACACCTTTTCATTATCAAATCCTTGGTACATATTTATATAAGTACATGTAAGTGAGATGACTGGTACTGCACTTACTTCTGTTTCATTTTGCTTTTTGTTGTCATTCGGCTTTCTGCCCCGCTGTCATCATCTGCTGGAGTGAAGTGTTCTTCGACAAAAAATTAAATAAGGTTTGCACAAAACTGAAAACCTGTTCAGTCTCCTCACAGCAGTTCACAGTGTTCTTAACCCCCACAAGAGTGGGTGGATCTGTTTGATGCGTGCCTGCACACCTTTGTAGGTACCCGACATGTTACTGTCATAACATTGTCCTCTACAGTTTCAAGTGCCCATCTCTCAAAAAACACGAATAATAACTGAATTGAACAGCGCTTCTCCAGTGTGACTGGCCACAGGGAGGCATTTAAAAAACTCTCCTCTATACAACCCTTTGGTGATATATACCAGCTGGTCCACACGTGGAGTGGAGTCCACACTGACATTCCACTTTCTCTCTGCTGATGATTTCATCCAGCACCTTCTGTCCCATCTGCTGTATGAATTCCTCACACACATTCAGGGAGAGGTAGGATGCATCTGCCAGCGTCAGGCACATGCTTAACCATTTTTTAAAGAATCTGTGAGTGTGCAAGATACAACAACTTTAAACTCCTCCTATACATATTTTATTTAAATATGATGAGTGCCTCTGAGCAACAACTAAAGTCAGTGAGATACCTGGGGTGACTAGAATGCTGGTTGAAGCAGCCGAGAAGTTTCCGGAGGAAATAAAAGAGGATGTCAGGATACAACTTAGTGTCATGAAGAATGACAACTGAGATTTGAAGGGTTAACAAGTTCTTTTACAGTGTGTTGCACCATGTTACAGAGGAATGAAACTTGTCAGAAGGCAAATGGTGAAAGAGATTAAGCCGGGAGAGCTATGAGAAAATATCAAGTAGAATAAATAATGGTAGAGAATTAAGGTTGAGAGCAGCAGCCTGAAAACTATAATTAAACGTTCTAAAAGGGAAGGTTGGAGGGTGTGAAACATCATGGGTGAAAACATGGAGGGCACAAGTATAAAAGTGTTATGTCCTTAATTTTAGTGTGAGTATTCAAAGAAATTGGGGTGGGCTAAGGATTCAGGCACTTCTTTCCCACTTTTTTTAATTCATTCCCTGCTATCTCCTTCTGTCTCCCTCCTGGCTTCTCCAAAAAATCTGCTTCAAACCATCTGATTCCAAACACAACACATGTCTCCACCAGCAAGGAAGGACCATTACAGGAGCAATTTATCCTCCTTCCCCCTCTTCCTCTCCTTCACCTTCTCCCCTCATCCATCCAGGCGCCTGAACTCCAACAGTCCGATGCTGTCAGAACAAGTCGGATAAAGAGAACCCGCTGTTGGCCTATTAATAAACTAACCTTAAGAGGTGCACAGGGATATTTAATGCCATGCAGCCGGGAAATTACAAAAGTCACATTTTTTACTCCAATGAGTCAGTGAAAAATGCCAAATATGAGACTTAGAGTTCCTCTTGGTCTAGAAGCAGTTTCTTTGCACTATTTATAATGTGCGTGTGTTGTGTATGTTCAAATGTGTGTGGGGTCCATCATGTATTATTCAGCAGTGCATACCTCTGCTTGTCTTGAGGAATTCAGAGCCTCGATGAGTCGGTCAAAGATCTCAGCAGGACTTTTGGAGGCTGCGCATTTCAGGCCAGCGGGGTCTGAATGTATGAATACAGACTCCACACATAGACAGGGTATACGCAGATGTGTTTGCTTGTTTCAACTTTATTTGTTAGAGGAGCCTCTGTTTTTCATATTAAACTTGTAACACTCCTGAGGAGCACCCAGCGGAGTGACTGGGTGCATCTCTGCAGAGGTCACGTCTTTTTCTACTGCTCTGCTCCATCTGATAAAAGAAAATAATGTAAGAATGAGTGATATAGTCTTGGTGGGTGGCCTCATATGTTTTGCAGAATACACACAAACAGTTCAGTCTAAAGAGAATTGTCAAAGCAGTCATTGAACAACCAAACAACAGGAGTGCTGTGGACAGAGTCAACACACGAAAGGTCACTTGAGACGTTGCTTCATATATCGTATGAATTGGCAAGGACATCATCAGATTACTGATTTGTCCTAATGACTCAGTGGATGTACAGCTGCTGTAGAATACAAATCTTCCTGAAGAACTGTGGAAACGTGAGTCAGTGATGAGCAGGATTCACAGATTTCTAAAATGAATAACTTTAATGTATAACTGTGATAAGATGGCATCTAACTTAAGCCATGAAAAGCAGGATATAACATTTTTTATCATCAGTTTATTACATACATCAGGGATTTCTTGAAGGAAGTGAGAGTTTGAGAGAGAGTTCCAGAGGGTGGGAGCAGCGATGGAGAAGGCCCTGTCCTGGGGGACCGATAGTTTGACCGATTCCCTTTTCCTTTGACTCCAGTATTGTTTTAGCGTGTCGATGGACCGATAGGAGGTTCGCATCAGTAGACCGGAGAGTGCGGGTGGGAGTGTGCCGGTGGAGGAGCTCAGACAGGTAGGGGGGAGCCAGGTTGTGTAGGGCTTTGTAGGTGAGGATGAGGAGTTTGAAGTTGATACGCTGGGGGATAGGGAGCCAGTGGAGGTAATGAAGGACGGGGGTGATGTGGTCTCTGGTGCAGGAGTGAGTGAGGAGACGAGCAGCGGAGTTCTGGATGTATTGAAGTTTCTTGAGTGTATTTGATGGTGAACCGTAGAGGAGACTGTTGCAGTAGTCTAGTCTGGAGGTGATGAATGCGTGGGTGAGGGTCTTGGCAGCTGAAAATGAGAGGGTTGGGCGGAGGCGGGCGATGTTTCAGAGATGGAAAAAGGCTGTTTTGGTGATGTGTTTGTCGAAGGAGAGGGTCTGTTCCATAATACAGAAGATATCATGATATCTGTCATAAACAAAAGCAATACCTAATTAAAAAAGTTCAATTGAAAATTGGAATTCTTCCATCCATCCATCTATCTATCATCCATCCATCATCGGTAAAAGATATTTGAGAAAATCCTAGCTTTATTTCTGTTTATTTATGACACCACACAATTGTTGATGCACATAAATAAAGTGCTGCTATATTGTCAACATTGTTCGATAAACAGTTTTAAACTGAGTCCAGTTGGAAACCACAAACAGTTCATTTCAGGCATCTTAAAAATCCTGCAGCTGACAGATCCAATCTGTTGATAAAGCCCCCTGATGGCCACTTTCCTTTATTTATTAAAAAACACAATCAACTGTATTTCTCAAAAGAATTTCTTCCACTTCATTTCCCCAGCCTTGCCATGAGCACCCCAAGGAGAAGCTGTTTGAAATAAAAATGTTTTATTATGAACTGACAGATAAATACATGGCTGTGCCCACAAGAAGAAATTCTTTGTGTTTACCACAATGACATTTTTCTCTGTGGGTAATCACTGAAAAACAACTAAAAAGACCTTAAGGGGAGCTCAAAATAACTGCATTCCTTCTGCTGGAAAAACTGCTGAAATGATTACTTTGAAGGTAGTTGATCTTTTTTAAGAAGTTGACCTAGAGCAGTAAAACTTGCTGCTTATACAAACTGCATTTCATCATTGCAAGCAAGAAGTGTTGGCCCCCTAATTTCCTAACCTTTCCATGTCTGTGTTTCAGAGTAGACTTCCTTTTAGTCCCCTTTTTTAAAACACATGGTCTTTGAAGGACCTGCACTCCTACACAAATGAGTTCCGTTTCCAGAGGAGAATGGGCTTAACGACACTGAGAATGAAATTGTACTCAAAGTATAGCAATTCAGAAAATGCATTAGGAGTGAGAGAGTTGTCAATCAAGCAGAGTCCGTGCATACACTTTACACACTTTACACTTTACACACTTCTGACAAGAGGTTTAATCAGACCAAATAATACCTGTGTGACTGTTGCAGTATTTTCTTTGCATATTAAACTCTATGATAGAAGCTGATTTCTTAAATAAAAGCAAATTTACAAAATGTCAGCAGTTGATAAAAAGCTGTAACGTGTACCTCCTTATTTGGGAAGAAAAATGATGATATGACATAAAACATTTTTCTGACTTTTCCTACAGAAGTCAAAGCAACAGGATGCAGTGGATGATTAGATGCAAATTAAGTAAAGAGGTTGGAGGTTTTAACGTCGGTTGCTAAGGCAACACACATGCATGGCAAACAGTGTTATGGTAGGAGAGAAATAACACCGCCATGAACTATTCTGAGATGAGCAAACAACCTGAAGTGACAGCAGAGGAGCTCACCCTGTTCCAGCCTACGAGACACGTTCTCCTGCACAACACCAGAGAGTATCCTAATTCATTTGACTCCACGATCCCACAAGAGGTTCGTATTTCAATTAAAGTACTATATATGCTCAACATGTATAAAAGGTATGTGTCATAATATGAAGATGTTTAGAGTAAGTTTGATAGTTGACTTGTTTCTTGTGTCACAGTCCTGACAGAGTTCAGAATGAAGTGAGTCTTCTTCTGTAAACAGTAGTTCACTCATTTCCTGGTTCTTCCCTCTTTGTTCATGCCACTAACATTGAAAATAATCTTAGAATTTGAGCACCTTAGCAAAAGGTAAAGATAATAACATTGTCATGATTTGGTCTAGTTTAGTTTGTATTTCAGGGTTTAGATTTCTTTATATTGTTCTATTTCTCATTCTTCCCAATGTTACCTGATTTCTGATCTTGGTGTTTCCCTTGTGTGTTTTCTAGTTTAGTGTTTTCGATGTTATTTTGTAACTTCGTATCCTCGTGGTTCTTTATGTTCTCCTGTGTTTTTGTTACATTCTTGAGTTCTGTGTGTCTTCAGTGTTTCATGATTTAGTTTCTTGTATTTGTTCCTGCCTCTGTGTGTTTCCCTCCTGTCTGATTGCCCTCATTGTCTTCACCTGTGTAACTAGTCTCACCTGTGTTTGATTACCCCCGTGTCTATTTAGTCTCAGTGTTCCTTCCCTCGTGTTGTCAGTTCATTGTTGGGTGTCGGTCCATGGTCCTTGTGATTCCTAGTGGCTTCTGTGTTTTTTAACCCTTGGTGGTTTTTGTTAAAATAAATTATTTTCGTTACATCTGCGATTGGGTCCAGTTCCCCGTTTATCTCACACCGTGACAAACATGGAGTTCATTGATACACAAGGAAGCAATTAACAACATTCAATAGAATATATACTGTAAGAGTTGATTGAAAAACATCCTTGATTTAAAACTATTGAGCTACGGACTCAGATTTATTTCCTGCACTCTTTAAAAAGCAAGCCCAGTCCATTTGATTCTATAAACTGTAGATAGCAAATAGACTGAATGTGCTGATTTACATTAATGTTCATTGCTGGCTGTCCTTGTTTACTGAATGTTAATGTAGAGCAAATGACATTACTGTAAACAGCACTGGAATAAGAGGTTAAATGGTGGTAAACATTATGAAGGGAATGCATACATACAGAAAATGTCAAATCACAGTGTAGAAGAGCTATCAAAGATTTGATAGGCTGATGCAAATTAAGCCTCGTGCTGCTTGTAGTTCTTTTTTAATGAAACTACGTAGGAACACAAATAAGGTTAGACTCAATCTCACTTTAGATAAACTGTATGGTATGGGCTGTAACACACTGTTTACAGGATGCCTGTGATGTGATCTGCACACCTCATGAATGGATGAAGAACTTTTCTTACTGCAGTGGAGTTGTCACCTTCTGGCCTTTAGAAGAATGCAGGTTTAAGACGCTTTGTTTCAGAATAGTTTAAAGAACTCCACTTTCTCCTGGATACCATTTTGATTTCTGTACTTGTTAATCATCCATTAGAGACCATGATTTCTGAGAGTGCATGTTGTTTAATAGTGCAAAGAGAAGTTCAGTCAGTAGGACTTTTTGGCACGTTTGTTCTGTAGTGTATTTCTAAAAACACTGTGCACTACTCCTCTCGCAGCCTCACTCATAATGTCTGGTGAGGGTCTAAACTGCATTATAAGTTGTTCTATTTAATAGCAATACCACAAACTCACTATCGTCTGCAACTGTCTGATGAAATATGATTATCTCTTAATTTAAGAAGAAGAATTATCATCCCCAACCACCAACATTGTGTGCACTGATATGACAAATGAATCTCTCTGTCTAATATAAGAGTCTAAGCACAAAAGTCTTTAAACACACAGTGTGTACATTTCGGCGCCAGGGCGCTCTCAGTCAAAACAATAACAAAAGATGATGTCGAGGCTAGCGGGGAATCATGGGAGTGCTCTCTGCTACTCCAACCCCATCCCCAATAAAAACGAACTCCAAGTTGACAGTAGTCAAGAAGAACGGTATATAAACCGACCTGAGAGAGAGAATATGTTTACCGATAAAGCCAAGTATAATTGAAATGACATTGTTATCACATACAGCAACAGTACCCTTACCCTAACCCCCCAGCTTTGAGTAGCAGTAGGTAACAAACATACCTCTGCACTGACATGATTCCTCTCCAAACTCATTGAGTGGTTAGTGTGACTGACCATTACAGAACATTTGTTGTGAGAAAACTTTCAAATGAAGCAGTCAGGTAAGAAGTAAAGCTGTTTGCTCATACTTCTATTCAATAGGACTTCTTTTGCAACCAGCGGAGTTGCCACCTCATGGTTGAGAGAAGAACACAGGTTTGGGACACTTGCAATGACTTCCACTTCTTTTAGAAATGTCTAGATACTACATCTACATCCTGATGTCATGATTGATAGCTGAACTTGTTGGTGAGTTCCACAATTACAGTATGTTGTAAAAAAATATGAATACTGTATATACAAATTCATTTTGAACATCTGTAAAATATCAAGCCTGTATGGTTAATTTAGGACTCTCCAAAACTGAAGCCTTGCATACTCATCATTATTCTACTTGTGATATTTTCAAGTCAAATATTTCCAATTGCTAACACGTTGCTAGCTCTTTCTAGCTTTACAAAATATGCTAGCACTGCTCTGTGTCATTTTACAAGGTTAGACTGAAAGGAGGAATGTGCATTGTCTTTGGCGATTTGGCTCCATCGTGATGTCTTCATGTACTCGAAGGGCTGGTGAGGTCAAGAGCAGGATAGGATACTCCCAATGGAGTCCAGACACTGGTGGAGCTGGACATGGATACTGATGAGATGATTGGAGATGATTGGGGTGGAGGAGGTTGTAACGATTTAACTGAAATAAAATAACTGACAGCAGCAAAATGATAGGCCAATAGAGGTTGTGGCAACATCTGGTTGGTTGAATACTTAAAGGAATAAACACTCATAATCAGCTGATCACCAGAGCAGGGAGACAGTGGGAAAGAGAGAGAGAGAGATGGAGAAGGGAGGCAACGTCAATGAATAAGCCTGAATGAATGAATGAATGAATGAATGAGAGTGCAACAGTCTTCCTGCTTGAACTTATACGCTGTACTTCATTAGAACAGTTTTAGCTTTTTTAACTGGAAAACAAACCCCAAGCTAGAGTTAGCTCCCAAAACAGATTAAAGCTAGCCACTGTTTGTGTTACTGCCTTCATATCAAGATCCTGCAAAATATATTACAGGAATTTATTTTTTATTTAGATTTATTCACATTGCTAGACCAGTGCATTCAGACACTTTCATTATTTCTAATAATGCAAGTCAGTCAACAACTGATGTCATGGTTCAGAGTGTAGCAAAAGAAAAAAGAAAACTGCCTAAAGTAGCCTTCTTTGGGGGATGTAAAAATAATCAATTTGATGTTTTCACTCCTCATAGTGGAGCTGACTTGATAGCAGGGCTTGCACTGAAAGCCCCCTCCATCGTGCAGCCCTGCAGGCGGACACCTCTCGCCCACTCTGATGTCACATTTAGAAAATAGTGGACATAGTGTGTAACAGAAATTTCACAATCTCGAGGCACACATTTGCATTTTAGGCACCAGGCTGAGATGTTGAACTATGGTGAATAACACGGGCAAGTCAGGCTGGTGGCAGTTTAAAGGGTGTGAAATCAAGACCACTGCCAGTGTGACATGAAGCCCACCTCATCCTTTGAAAATCTGCATCCAATGTACGTTCAGCTCAGCTCAATTATCACAAAGATATGGCGAATTAGAGGGAATCTGTGCTGCAGAGAAATGCTGCAAAGACAGCAATTAAACAGAAGAATTTACTCTTCCCCGCTGTTTGATCTCGACATGTGTTCCTCCCCTTTTCACCAAGAAAAAGCCATGCATGCTCACTGAAACACGCAGACAGCTACATGACTAAAGCCAGTATGATTTCTGACATATATCACAAAGACAAGCTGCTCCGAGTTGTCATGTTTCATTATGAATCCCAGAAGATTAAAGCAACACACTGACACATTCATGTAAGCCTGTTAACCTCCAGACTGTTTCTAAGCAGAAGATTTGTGTAGTTTGAATATAATTTATTTCTTATAAATACGTGTCAAACAAGGTCTGCAGCTACAAAGTCAAAGCTTCTGCTCTTTAAAAAAGAAGGTATACAGAATAGTGATTGAATGCAGCGGCGTCATGGTGGAGCAGTGGTTCGTGCTGTTGCCGCCCAGCAAGAAGGTTCCTGGTTTGAATCCCTGTCGGACAGGGCCTTTCTGAGTGGAGTTTGCATGTTCTCCCTGTGCATCAGACTCATTCTGTTCTATTTTATGCTGTCACTAACTAGCTCTGAAATACAAAGTGTCAGTGTGTTCACCTTTGGTCAAGCAGCAACAAGACAGAGGACAGTAAAAAGAGAAGAGAGATAAAAATGCATGCATTTGACTTCCTACGCATACAAATGAAGCTGAAACAATGGCAAATAAGAAACAATTCAAAAGCAACCATTGCTGAGGCCTGAGGCGAGCAATACAAACAACTAAGCCAGACAGTGAGCGTTGGAGATGTATTCATGAATAAATGATCCTCAGATCCCCAATTTGACATCACAAAGATACACACTGGGCCCACCATCAAAGACTGTCACTGCAAAGGTAATAACTTTCTCTCTCTCTCTCTTCCTCCCTTCTCCGTCTCTTCGTTTCATTTTTCATGCAGCACATTGTAATTACTTCTCCCTGTCACTGAACACAGGGTAGCAACATTTGATACTGACACATGGGTGGGTGTCGAGACATCAGACGGCTGCGGAAGGTAACCACCTGCTGGGTGCTTGATGGGTAAAGCCAACCCTGTACCAGACATCTAGTACTCCTGACAATCAGGGTCCCCATGTCTCAAACTGATGCCATCTTCCTTGCATCTTAAAAACTGGCGTGTACAGCGCAGCCGTCAGTTCTGTTGACAAGTGCGCTGATGCAGGTACTGCCAGATGGAAACCTCATGTGGGCTTCAGAATAAACTCTTCTTCTAATTGAACTTTTGTTCTACCAGCACCACTGAACTTTACCACTGTGTTATGAACATTTTAGTGATTGGCATGAATCTCTCTCTCTCTCTCTCTCTCTCTCTCTCTCTCTCTCTCTCTCTCTCTCTCTCTCTCTCTCTCTCTCTCTCGCTCTCTCTCGCTCTCTCTCTCTCTCTCGCTCTCTCTCGCTCTCTCTCGCTCTCTCTCTCTCTCACTCTCTCTCTCTCTCTCTCTCTCTCTCTCTCTCTCGCTCTCTCTCGCTCTCTCTCGCTCTCTCTCTCTCGCTCTCTCTCGCTCTCTCTCTCTCTCGCTCTCTCTCTCTCTCTCTCTCTCTCTCTCTCTCTCTCTCTCTCTCTCTCTCTCTCTCTCTCTCTCTCTCGCTCTCTCTCTCTCTCTCTCTCTCTCTCTCTCTCAACTTTCTCTCTTATAGCAGAGTGAATTTGATCAAGGCTCGCAATACCTTTGCAAAGAAATGTAACCTTATTTTGTTTGTTCGCTTGCACAAAAATGTATCACAAAGACATTATCGAACAGGTGATACTCTGGTGCATTGAGTAAATTCAGTTATGCAATGAACATATTTTTCTTTGGTAAATATTCCAACTCAAACCATAATCGTGTCCTAATCCAAAAGTTTTTGTTGAGGTAAAAATGTCAAATTGTTGCAAGGCAAGGCAAATGTCTTTATTCTGTTTAGCACATTTCAGCAACAAGGCAGTCATGCGCAAACATCTGTGCTTTGGCTTTATTAAAGTCTGAGCACAGATTGAATGTTCATTCAAGTTTTTTCCCCATGTTTCGATAAGACTTTCAAAATGGTGGCAAATAAGACAGATATGCACTGAAATATAATTGTTCCTTGCAGTTTGCACGGGTATTTTAAGAACCTGATGTCATTTATATCCTTAGTTTTTCTCTGTTCATTGTTGTCTTTTTTATGGCTGTAGCATGGGTGAAGAGCCCAAGACAATGAATGAGCCTACATCGGCACATTCTGATACTTAAGTCCACAGACTAAGCTGCTGTATGTGACGAGTTGGGAGTGGGACCGTGGACATTTATGTGTAAAGACAAAATCTATTTGCAACTTAAGGTATTCACATCATGACGTATGTTATGTCTGCTTGAATAAGAGTGTAAATACGGCTATTAAGAGTTATTCTAAACTTTGGTTCAAAAATACAATATTTTTAAATTGATGATGGGAGACGACAAATGAATGTAACATATCTAAAGATCTTCAACATCAGGTAGACTTTAGATTAGGTTACTTCATGAAACACTTTCAGGTAAGACATTCTCTGTTGTTATGCTAATTCAAATAATGTCCTCGATGGCTGCTTGAACACAGTATAGGTCAGTGGTTTTCTCTTATTCCAACCATCATCATGGACTGCAAAAACCACTCTTACTTAGGGTCAATACATGAAA
The DNA here is from genome assembly GCA_020745685.1 of Tautogolabrus adspersus. Taxonomy (NCBI): domain Eukaryota; kingdom Metazoa; phylum Chordata; class Actinopteri; order Labriformes; family Labridae; genus Tautogolabrus; species Tautogolabrus adspersus. The sequence goes on along the minus strand of CM036549.1, from coordinate 29,017,256 downwards.
TCATGACTACTAAACTGGCTGTATGACCACAGACCAGACTACAACATGCTGCACTGCCTCACTCAGCTCCTGACCACATCTTGTGGTTTGACATAGAGAAAGTCAGGGTCCCTGTTTGAAAAAGACCCAAAGAGAACAGCCCTCTGTTGGGAAATCAAAGTCAAACACAGACTGCAATCAGGGTTTTAGTCTCTCCCAGCACTGAATCCCTGAAATACCCACAAGGCTTCAAACTGAGGAAGGATTATTTAGCAAGTAAACAAGCTGTCACATGTGTCTGAGTCTGAGAGACAGCTTTCCTTTATCATCTACTATGCAGGTAAAGTTTGTGTGTAGATGTGCTGTATGTGTGTCTTTCACGCTGTGTTCTGTGTATGCGTCATTTTGAAGAGAATTTCATGTGATGTGTCAAGAGTAGGATTAGCAATGTCTCTGCAATCAAAATGATGCAAAATAAGATGTCAGCGTCACTTCAAAGTCTTTCCTCTCCCTACAGCACGTAATTAGCATGAAGTCATGATGATGGAGCTCTGCACTACAGGTGTAGTCTGTCACTTGCTGCCTGTGCCCCACAGAGCTTTACTGCCAACGATGAATCAAGACAACTGCTGCAGTAAACAAACTACTGCTGAATTAACATTATCTAAATAGAATCGCCTTTTTCTTCTTGGCCTCGATAAGACAAGTTTAGCACTGTGGAACAATTAACATAGCGGCAGCTGAATGTGGGAAAACATGAGACAGAGATAAAGCATGCCAGAAAGAGAGAGCTGCATTAAACTTACACATTTTTTATTCATGCTCCCTGGTTAGCGGTGTAAGGCAAGTTCAGATGTGAAATGCTTAAATATATAAAATATATTCCTGTTTTCTTTGTCAGCCAAGTCACATGGAACAATATATGAAAAGAGAACAGTAAGCACACTTTATGGGAAGGATTTGGCATCCAGGCTTGGACCTAACCACCACTCACAAGCAAATAAAAAGCTCAGTAGAACACTCAACCTTCTCCTCTGAATGTATATCATGAAGCCCAACTTGAGTTTACATAAAGACCAACTGCTGTGAACCAACTCAGCTGCCAGGCACCAGAAACAACCAGGAAAGCAAAGTATCTCGTAACCCGGGTCTCATTCTTGTAAACCAGTGAATGCACCTGCAATTCAGCGAGCTTCTGTAGAATCCTTCAGTTAATGAGCATTAGTAAACATCACCACAGACAATCAGTGCACAGTATGATAAGCAGCAGTCTTCAAATGAGGGAGGAAACTCAATGTGACTGTTCTCTAACATGTTGAGATTTTCATGTAGCATAATATGCAATATAAGGACACTTATACACTCGCCTATAAGAGCGTCTTTTCACCATCAACAAGGGAGCAGTCTTTTTTCTTTTCATCCTACAATACACAATAATACCAGTTTCAGTCTCACAATCCGTCATTTGTTCTGTGACAACCATTCAGATTGCCTGCCAATATTTCTGGGCTCCCAGTTTAGCCAGAAGAGTTCTGATAACAGACAGCTCATATCTGCCCAAAGCCGGGGGGGGGGGGGGGGGGGCTGCAGTCTGACAGCTAGATTCAGATAGGATGGTGGACTCCAGGGGGAATATAAGAATACATTTACCCAAGTTAAAGTGTATTCAATAAGTGGATTATAAACTTAATACATATATTACAGCAAAATAATAGAAGTGCAGGGGTCAGAGTTTGTTAAATCCTGCAGGCAGTAAACAGGTTATTAGAATCATTCCAGACCACTCAACCTGCAAATGTATGCAGGTTGAGTGGTCTTTATGCATTATGTAGCACAACTGTCAGGTCATGCCACTTGCCAAGCTGAAAGCACCTCAGGGGGCTATTTAGAGCTCTCTTTTTCTCCTCCAGTCGCCAGGCGCTGTGTAAACATCGGGGCTGGGTAAACAGACCGAGTGTTTCATAATAGAATATTGTTTTCAGCAGTCTACCTACAGGTGCTCCTTATCACACTGCACTGTCTTTGCATGAATTACAGGCCCGGCCAACCAACTGATCCACCTGGCTTCACTTTTAGAAAGTGTTTAGTTATCGCTTTTCAAAGCAGGTCATTGCAAGGCAAGTGTATTGAAGAAGTATCTTTAACACACAAGGAGACTCAAGTGAAGGGTTAGGACACAAAGCCAACAATTAAAGTTGGAATTTAGAAGCTGATAAAAACAGTCCAGCTATATGCAACTGCATTTAAAACAATTTTAAAAAGCAAACAAGCTATCAACTATCAGCAGAGAAAACAAACAATGAACGGGCAGCAAGAACCTGAAAACTGGCCAGGTTTTATGCTGTGGAGCGCACAATGGAAATGTGTGGGGAGTCCGAGCAAGCAAACAGGTGAAACTCACCAGGGAAGCACAGCCAATGAAAAAAGAGGGAGGCCTGATCCCAATATCCACCCTGAATTCTAACCCTGCACTTATGTGGTGTCGGACACACAGACAAACACGCTTCTGATTTGGAAACAGAACGTGAACGCCGGCTTATGTTGGAAACTCAGGAAAGAATTTGGAGCCCGACTTGTAGACTTGAAGTCATATTCATCATCACATGGAGGGCAAACTACGTTTTGTCAATGATAAGATACTTTTTATTAATTCACGTATTGCACATGAAATTTTGGCTCAAATATAACTTGTAACAGAGACATTTTCTACGTAGCATTCATGATGCTTTTTGCTGCTGTTACAACATTCTGACTTTCTGATTAGTTTAAGTCGGAAGAACAACTTCCCAATTCACCAACTGGGACCATCCAGGTTACCAGAAACGCGCCTCAAAGTCTGTGAGTTTGGAGTTTGGTATCTAGCCGGTAACACACAGGGGCAAGAAGGAAACAAGACTTGACAGACATGGGGCAACAACCATGTTATGCCCCATCTTTGGATGACTCAGACACAATAGGAAAAAGACCCATTTTCACCAAGTCGCAAGCAGCCACAGACACAAAAAATCATATCAGTGACATCAACACAGGCATTAGACTGAATTAAATCGGTAGGTTGGGAGAAGAGATGCTGCTTATCAACAGGCAAGGCAGATAACTGGGGCCGAGTTTGAAAATAAAAGTCACCGAAGGACAGAAGAGGATTTATCAACCTGGGAGTGGAGAAAGAAAGAGGGGAAAAGAGGAGGAGGAAAAAGAAAGCAAGACCGTGTTAAATGGAGTAGACAATGATGAATCAATAAAATATGAGATGATTGAATGCTGCTCGTCTATAGCCCTAACTGTGGGGGAGGGAATCCTGAACAACTTCCACTAGCATTACAATATGGCTTTCCTCTTTGACCGATGCAGCGTTTGTAGAATCAGCTGAGCAAGAGTTCAGTACTGGTGCAGGTCAGAGCTGTCAATGGAAGAGCAGAGGGAGAGACCGGAAATCTTGCAGCTTAAATGGACCAACAGTTGGAAGGATGTGTTGATAATGACGCGTCAAGTGTGAAATCAGTGCTGCTCGAGTTGTCTGCCTGAAGTAGCTCACAGGTATCACCTCATTGAAGAGCAGAAACAGAACAAACTCTGGACTATGAAACTCAGTGATAGATCTTTTTTTGGATGAATGCTGCATGTTTTGAGCACTACTTAAAAATAGTATTTGGCAAGTTTCAACAGATGGGGTAGGAGGGGGTTAAATGTTGCTTTACCCCCATTTGGTTTTGAACCTTAGACCACTGAATAAACTTGATAGTTGTTGGTTGCAGCATTCTGGACCAGCCACCGCTATCTGGCTGTTTTTATACTAAGACCTGTGCAGGCAGCATTTTAATAATACGAACATGATTCTCTGTATTTTGAATCCGTGATATTGACCTGTGGTTATTGTATTACTGAGAGCTTTAATATCTGTCAGGGGTCTATTTAACAAACTATAAAAACTGTTAACTCTCCTCAGTACTTCTTCTGCCATGAACTGAAGTTTAAAACATGTTTCTTTATAGAAACCTTTGAGCAGAGGGTCAAGATAGAAGGTAAGCCATGTTAAGGATTTTGTAAAGCTTCTGTCAAAGTTGGAAAGTGAAGATTTGGAACATTTGCCAAAAGGAGCAGTTTGCTTTTATGAAGAGGAAAGGCTCACACAGACATTTGATCAGAGAGGGAGTCGGTCCTGTCGTTGAAATCTCGTCTGTGTCAGAAGGACTTGAGGAGGAAAGTCATTCAAGAGGAACCTCGACTTCAAGCAGTTTAAAGTCAGTCTTTTGTTTTTCATTGTTACTGTATGCAGTTCATACATTTTTCTCTACATATTCTTTTCTGCATCTTAATTATGTTTTGTTGAGTTGTTTTTTAATGTGGTGATATTTGAGCATTATTAAGGTGGAGGCTTCAAATCAGCTCTTTGAGTTTTCTGCCTCTTCCTGCTCTGAATGTTGTTGTTTCTTTAATATGTTTTACTGTGCAAATAAATAAATACTAAATACTATTTGCATTATTCTTGATTTATTAATAATCCCAGTGAGAAGTAACCATCTTGTCCGTTTTAATTCCAAGTTTTAGATTTCAACCGTCGTCTCAGAATGTAACCACTGAGGACACCTTAACCCTAACCCTTCATGGAGACAGATGATGACAGTGCTGAGTGTTTTATGCTCAGGCCAATATGTTGACAGGAAAATACTCTTTGTGTTCAGACCATGTCAAGATAAATCTCTTTGGAGCTCCTCTTTATACTGCCACCCTGTGGACCAAGTGTAAAAAGGCAGGCTTATAATGACTCTATGTGGTTACTTTAAATAAAAACCTTGATGGGCTAGTTCAAGGGAACTGTCTTTTAAAGCAGGAGTCGGCCCTTTCCATGCTCTTGTGAGAAACTTGATGAACAAACTGATTTGCCGATTGAAGGATCTCAAAAGTCGATTGTAATGCTGCTGACAAATCCCAGTGATAGTTCTGTGCAATACCAGTCACCCTGTGGAAACACTAACGCTGTGTTTATAATAATGGTAGTGTTTTGTATGGTTATTAGTTTTTTGTTCTATTTTTGTTTCTGGGTTTTCAGACTGAGTACGTCATTAAAGATGAAGACGATGAATCTCTAAGATTCAAACTGAAACTGTCCATGAGTCGAGAGCTGCTAATGGCAGATCCATTGTGTGTAGCCTGGGCTAATAATGTGCATGAGTTTTGTATTGATATTGAGCTTTCTGATGACCTCTGTTTAACTCAGCAAAGATGGTCAATTTGAAGAAAACACACAATGATCCAAAGGGCAACATTGGTCATTGCAACCTAAAAATTGGAAAGACCTCAAATATGAGATCCCCCTATTATGTGCTGAATCTCTTATATGTTGGGAAAGTACATTACATACAGAAACTGTGTACACTGAGTTAACTATGTTCATCCTTATTATGGTTCAACGAGTGTGTGAGCTGCTCGTTGCTGTAGACCAGGGGTCTCCAACAGGAAGTGGACAGGTTTCCAGTAGCTCTCCTAAAGGTCGACCGACTGTGTAAAAAATAAAAAAATAAATCCGACGACAGTAAATGCACCTCTTCCCGCTATTCATTTATTTGGCCCATAAAAACAAGTGTAAAATAATGTTTTCTTGGTAACTGATGTAACATAGCTGACTATGTTCACAATAAGAAGTGTCAAATATTCATGTTTTTTTCTTGGACCTTGATGTGAATTTAAGATTATTGATAAGAATTGGCTTATTGCAATTTCACACGTGTTCAAACAGCTTCATTCAGCTGATGTGTGCTATGTAAATAAATGCAAGCGATGTGATAGTAGCTCTTGGCCACTTTCATCTTTTCAAAGTAGCTCTCAGATGCAGAAAGGTTGGAGACCCCTGCTGTAGACGATGGACTGTGTAGAGCTGACATGTGTCTGTGTTTCCAGCCTGTTTGATTGACTGCTACATTATCCGTGCAATACACTCATTCAGTCAGACGACTGTCGTAGTTCTGCAAAAAATTTAAAAAAATGTTGAAGAAAAAAAAAAAGTCAATTACAAAACAGAAACTGAATAAACGTTAGAATATGACATTCAAAGAAAGGAAGGATAAACAGCAAAGAGGAGCAAACAAAAACTGTTCTAAAAGACCTTCAGTGGCTCTAGATCAGAACCTTGTGGTAAATATATAGTATGGGGGACAGACTTCACACCAACATGGATTTCATGAGGGTACATCTGAATGAATCTTTAATCCTGTAGTGTCTGTAGCCTCACCTTGTTTTTGACACTGAGATATTCCAGCGACAGAAACACAAAGTCAGCGAAAAAACTTGAGGGGAAACAAATATCAAGAGGAAACGGTGAGAGTGGCAGGTTTGAGGGGAAGGGAAGGAGAGCGAGCAAAAAATAGCAAGACAGGCAGGTTTAGTTTGAGGGCTCCAGGCAAGATGAATGCAGCATGTGTATGAAGTGTGAAGCAAAGTGAGGAATCAAGTAGAGGAGAAGCAGAGAGAGAGAGGGAGACGGACAGCGAGAGCAAAAAAAGGGGAAATAGCTGTCTAGGAATAAATGGATATAGAGAACCTGCTACATAAGAACAAACGGGCATACTGTAGATGAAACAGGTTTGTCAGATTTAAGAAAAATTATATTTCTTTGTTAGCTTCAAATGTCTCTTCTATACCAACTGTGCAACCTGTCATATGTTTTCCTTACTTCTGCTGCTTCTGGCAGATCAGTGGTGCCTCCTTTCCCTTCATTCTAAACCCACACCTACACACACACGTCTTGCTAAAGTATGAGTGTGTGTGTGTGTGTATATATTTCTGCACACACACCCTGCTCTTCAGATCTGAAATGAGCTGTAAAAGTAACTGCATAGCCAGACGGGCTCCTGCAGCTATCTCAGGGATGAATACAACTATTCCATTACAAACACCTTTAATGTCGCCACGGCTTGTCTGGCTTGCTATGCGCTGCTATCGTTTCATTTTTCTTCAAGGTACAAACACTATTAATACTGTTTGCAACTTTGCAGCGGAAAAAAAACTCAGAAGAAGGGCAAAACATTAATCAAAATAAAATCCATTTTCCAAGTAAGAAGGCGTAAAAAAGACTTTCATGGATTTTACAACCTGGGCTTAGCTTCTTTGCAACACATTAAAAGTCTAAGGAGAATAAACATTTAGATTACAGAAGCAAGATGCTGGGGGAGAAATAAATCAACTCTGCTGTGATGTGTGACAGTCCATCTCTGGCTGAAGGATTATTAGAAATGTAACGCTCTGCATGCTGGTCGACAATTTAGTATTGACTGATACTGATGTGTGATAGGTTGAGGATGTGACTTTAATTTTGAAGGAAGAATGTGGAACATTTTACACATAAATAAAGCAGAAATCAAGAATATCCCGTCTCATTTCTCTCTGAGTCATGACTGTTTGCAATGAGTGAGAAGTGCGAGACCCACCGGCTGTGTTGTTGTTAGAGCCGTGTTTACATCAGGTTAACATGGACGGGACGGCCGGCTCCTCCCTTTGTGTATAAAGCTGTTTAAGTCAAGGACTAGAGAGAAGAAGAAGAACATACTCACTGATTATTTGAATGTCAAGTAAGTTGTTTTAGAGCACTGTCGCTCTGTATGTGAAGCTACGAGCTAACTAAAGCAACATTAGCCTGCTTACACAATAATTAAGGCCACAGATAATTGTAGCTCAAGCCAAGGACAATTTTGTCCACCACTTGTGCCTAATGGAGCTTAATTATGGTGTTACATTTGATAACGCTCCCTTCGTGTGAATGTGAGGGGAGGGTTGGAGGTGTGTCGCTGGAGGAGAGCGGAGGCTTCAGAATAGCGGAGGTGTCGCTTAACGGCAATTTGTTTTGGTTTCATGCTGTTGCTCAAGAGCGACACCTACTGGATTAAAAAAGTGGAACATTGTTCCTTTAAAATGAGATTTCTTTAAAAGCACTGATCGTGCTGAATTTGGGCATTAGAATTCAAACAAAGAATTTAGATTCAATCATGATTGTAATTTATTTGTCTTTAATGTCATATAAACTCAACACATTCCAACAAATCAACACAGCTCTGAGAAGTTTGTGTACTTTTGATTTGCATGTGAAAAATAGCTGAGAATAATAAAATGTTAGTTACATCTTTACTTGAAAACAAATCCATGATTTATTTTTGACTCAGCAAACAGCAGCCCGTTTAGGAATGGAGCTTTTTTGTTTCATGTAGATTTATTATTATTATTTATTTATTTAGTTCCTCCTTCTTTTCCCTGGGTTTTATTTTATTAAGTTACTCCCCTGTTCCCATAGTCATCTCGGGGAACATAACAATTGACATTAAATTTGGGATAGGCATCACCTCTGAATAAATTGTAATTACTAGATCGAGCCTTCACTTTTTATCCAACGCCATCGTAAGGTATTTAACATATTCCCATTAACCTAAGTTGATGTTTTTGTCCCATGCCAAATGGTAAACAAAATCATCTCAACCTGCTTGACATCTAGCATCAATGTTAGTGTTGTCCTGGTAGAAGCTCAGCCCACTGCTGGGTCTAAAGATAGACTCAGAGAGAGGCCGGCATGGCTTCTTAATACCGTTGTTCATCATGTTCATCACACAAACCTAGTCAGTTTAATAAATGTCTTTTTTTAAAGAAATCAAAATTGCCCCCATACATTTAAAAATGTTGAAATGACCAGGCTCCAAAGCCCGTATTTAACAAAGCAAATCCCCAAAAGGAGAAATGAGTGAAGAAACTGGATTTCTTTTCTCTTCAATTTATTCACCTTCAGAAAAAAATCGAGATAGGATCATTTAAAAATTCAAATAAGTTCTGAGGAGCAGACAGTCATGCAGCAAAGAGTCACCCTGCGTCCCAGTCTGTCTCTTTTCCCCCACCTCTTTCCTCCCCTTACATTCACACTAACTTACAATTATGTGTTGTTTATTGTGTCCTTACTCACAGAAATAAAAGAACGTTGTCACTAAACTCTGTGTGTGTGTGTGTGTGTGTGTGTGTGTGTGTGTGTGTGTGTGTGTGTGTGTGTGTGTGTGTGTGTGTGTTGTCGTCTACACACTTTAAATGAATTGACATCCCTCTTTGGTCGATAAAAAGGATGTCGTCTCTTGTGACAAAGCTCTCAGTTTATCTCGTTAACACAAAGACATTTTCCTTCAGTTTTTGTGCTCTTCTTTGTAAAAATCATTGACATTATCTGAAGATGCACATCAGGCGCTGTGCTGACAAGCAATGACAGCAACGAGTGTTGCGATGAAGCACAAGGTACTTTGTCTTAATGAGCTGCCATAGAGTCTGAGCACCCTTCCAACTGTGAGATCTCTCATCTCTGAATTCTTCTCACGACTTCTCTTTGCGCCTGCCGTCTTTCGTCTATCTGTGCCTGCTTATCTGCTTTATGGTGTCTATTCAAAATCCCATTATGGTTCTTTTTTCTTTTTCACCATTCAGTTAAACAGACCACATAAAAGCTGCATGTAGCACCTCGTCTACAGTCCATTTTCACATGTGCGTTTTTATCCATTTGCAACCACACCTTTCAGCAAACACCTGTCTCCATCTATGACCATGTGTTAACCTGAGGGAAATAAGTGACCTTGTCTCTTTTGGCCTACTTTATCAGGAGCGCGCTACAGAGACTAATGCACATTAATCCTTCCACACAATGACCCCAATCCCTTAAATCTGTCAATAGGGAAGCTGATGCTCTAGATTAGAGATCTTCTGTAATAATGCTGACGGCCTCTACTCCTATCTTGTTGTTTGCAAGACATTATCACGCTGTGCATGAGATACAGACTTCTCTACATGCACAGTAGCCCTCGCTGTGTTGTCTGTGGTCATGTATTACAGTGGATTATTACCAGAAATCATTTAGCAGGGCCTCAATATGCTGTTTCCAAACCACTCAAACCAAACTGCTTGTTCGTCCAAAGCTTGTATTTATTTGATTTACTGTGGGAGATCAATAGATGAACCGGAGTGAAGAAAACATGCTGGAGGAATCAGAAAGGCTTTGGGGTATCAGTGTGAAAGCACATAGAGACATATTTTGTTACTTTTTGTAGTCAAACTGTGAAGCTTTTATATTTAAATCAGTACAGTCAGAACTTTTGAGTTCAGCGTTTGTGGTCCTGAATGATAAAGCGGGCCTCAATAGATGCTGCGCCATGATGTACCACAGAGACAGCTTTGAATCACTGCTTATCTCCGAGGGGAGTTTGTTTACTTTTTCTGCAGCTGCTGGACAGATAAATCGACCTGAAGGTGCATCCAAAAAACTCTGGTCCCCCGTAGGTAGAGAATTTGAAAGAAAGTTATTAAAATCGCTTTTATCAAGCCTCTAAATCCACCTGATGCTGTTGTGCAGCAAGGGATTGACAAGGCTCGCCTTCATATCCACAGCTGCCAATTCCTGAGGTGCATCACATCATCTGGGTTTCTTTAAGCTGGGGGACGCTGTTTATACATCACAGCTCCTAGAATGTAATTTTTAGAGGTGTAGCTGAGGTCACGTTAGAGACATACAGGCAGGGGGATGGAGAAGAAGAAAAACAGACAAATAAGGCACGAGTTATCACATGCTCGCGTTGAACATTGATAACATGCTTGTAATTCTTTTGAGACACCGCCAGAAAACCCAAGATGAGAATCACTTTCTCTTTCTATCTGCCTCTCTGTGTAACAGTTATTTTCTGCAGCAGCTCAGCTTCCGAACATTGGCAGACAATTCATTGCTGCCTGTATGATATTTCGCTGAATGACATCAGCCTTAAATCACATTGAATAGTGATTAAACGTAATTAAATCCCCCTGAGACCTCGCAGAGCTTTAGCCTTTAATCCAACCCATTGACTGTGCTGCTTTCATGTGAATGATTCTTCACTATTTCAAAGGCCTGACAACAATCACTGAATTACATTGAATTGCAACAATAACAACGTTATCCATTAGTTCTTTATTGTAGGACTTTCAAAGGAAATACACATTTTGGTTTAAAAATGAGAGGATGTTACAGAGAAAAGGCATCATCCTGATCCATTCGCACATGGAGCTGAATATGTATTGCTCTGTGTCAAGAGACGCAGATTAGACATTTCTTTTTTACAGATTGTAGAACAGAGCCCTCAGGAGAAGCCCAAGGTAGCTTTGTTAAAGAACTCAGAAACGATGTCCACTTGCACTGAACTGAACTCTGCACAGACTATATTTGCATAGCATGCATTTGTTATGAATACATGTCCAGTGAGCCCAAAGTGACAGATAGCTCCACAATAACTTACAAGTAATAAATGTTGCATATTCTCTGACAAATTGCACAGACTCCTCAGGTTATCCTCGGGAGGAATCATAGAAAAAAGGTACAAAAGGCTGGAAAAGAATAGAATTACCTGCACGAAATAATCCCTCATGTACTGCATGTACCCTGACAACTAGAAATATCTGGAGCCGTTCCTACGGGTGCAGAAGAAAAGTACAAAAGTAAAAGGTTGTGAAATCTATTTGTTATAAGAGTTAGAAATGTAGAAATAAGTTATAGTATAGATATATGTCTATTTACAACATCACATACACAAGAATGCAGCTTCTATGTTTCCCTTGATTGGTAGTGCATAACATTTTTTATTTACAAGCTTCAACCAAGCACAAACTTCTTTAATATAAAATGTCTTAAATTTAAATCAATGAATAAAAGTAATTTATATTTTATAAAAAAAACATTTTTCTTTAGACATTCTTTGCCATTAAATGATGTGTATGTACACTTCTCTTTCTCAAATACTCCAATGAGCTCACTGAGGTTCTCCTAGAGGTTTGACTACAGGCCAAGGCATGTCAGGCAAAGGGGTCTGGGGCGCCACTGGGGCCGGGGTTTGCTGGGCCTGCTGGCTGGCCCAGTTTAAGTCCACACCGTTCTTCTTCAGTGCAGCCAAGTGCTTGATGTCCAGCGTGGTGAAGGTGGTGAACTGGACCTGGTTACGCTTACTGGTTGGGGAATGAAGCGGCTCGCAGCGATGGGGTCTAGCCAACAAGGTGGCCAAGCGGTTCGCCATGGGGTCGATTGCTTTTTTCTGGAACTGCTGCTGAGAGCTGGACCTGCTGCGGCCAAGGGTTGCAGTTCGTTCGGGGACATTGGTAGTGCTCACAGTAGGCAGGGTGTGTGTGTGGCCAATGGAGTCAACAGAATGACGCGGCTCCAGAGGATGATGGGGCTCACGTTTAAGTGTGGACACTTGAGCTGGGGCGCATGGAGGGTGGGGGTTGGCTTCATTGGTAGTCCCCAGCCAAACCCAATCATGCTTGTGATCCTTTGGGACTCCAAGGGGTGTCAGACCTGCCTGGATAGGGGTTTTATGGTTGCGGAAACAGAGGTTATATGAAAGACAGTTGACCAGAAACGCCAAGATAGCTATACAGGAGACCCCAACCAGGGTGTACAAGCAGATTTCCAAGTCCGACATGGCTTTGAATGTCTTAATCAAGTCACTCTCAATAACTTTCGGACTTCTTGGTTTAGGAGGAGGTTCCTTCTTGGGTGTCATGTCTGCTTTGGGGATGTCTTTGTTGGAGGGTGAATTGGGGTTGTCAAGCATGTTTCCAAAGCTTTTCTTCTGCCCTTCTCCTTTACTGACCAAACCCACAGTTGGCACTATGGGTCTGGAAGTGCTTAGAGGTGTGTTTAAACTGGTTTTGGTTGTAGTTGTAGTTGAGGGATTGACAGCAAATGTGGAACTTCTTGTAGCTCTGGTTGTAGTTCCTATCCACACAACATGTGGTTGCATATTTCTTGTTGAAACTGTGGTTGATGTGATCAATTCCACCAGGCCAGTTCCTTGCTGAGCAGGTGCAGTGCTTCTGAACAACCATTTATCTATTCCTGTGATTGCACGCTGTGATGTCACTGTCGTTTTAAGCTCACCAATCATTTCTGATGCACCGTCATTAAAACCTTTATTTCCATCAATACCAACCCCATTACTACTTCCTCCAACACTTCCTGGTGCTACGACTCTGCTGCCACTCTGGAAGTTGATCCTGAAGAGCCCACTGCCCACTGCCAACTTGCTCTTTCTCTTGGACTTCTGGCATTCCTCACAGATCCTCAGCTCCACTCTAACCACTGCCCTTCGGCCATCACCTTCACCTTGTGCAACTACAAACGTGGACTGGGGAGTGCGGCGGACTGTGGCCACTGCTTCATCTGGGGTAGAGACTGTCAGAGAGTAGATACTACGGTCAAAAAGCTCCAGAGGGGCGACAGTACCATCGCTGAACTGAATCCAGCAGCTGACCACTGCCTCCTGAAAAAAAAAGAAAGAAGAGAAGAAGAACAGAAAGAATCAAAGACAGGTCAAAGCAAGAAAAGGGAAAAAAAGCACAGCCTCTGATAATTGAGCATTAAAAAGTTCACGTGTGAAAGCAGGTCAGAACACATGCAGCAAATCAATATCCCCCCCCTGCCTTCAGTGAGAGCTACAATCCCATGATTGTTAATAACACTAAATTGCCATTGCTAATCACTTTGTGATTAAACTCAGTAGGATGTACACTTGTGTCATAATTCTCAGAATTAGTATGAAATAAAATTTAACCAAAATGGATAAAGAGGGTATAATAAACATCAAGGGTCATTGTAGGTCAAACTATGAGCAGTATTAGCCATTCCAATCACATTAATACACAATGACCTACTTCCTGTTGCTAAAGTGAGCTACTGGGCCATAGCCCTAACCCATATATTGGATTTGGATTCATTATGAATCACCCTGAGCAGAACATTAACAGCCGGCCATGAGCCACACAATTAGCTGGTCATCTGCACTGGCATGGTTCTAACAGTTTGTTATTGACGGGGACAGCAGCAGCAGTGACAGTATACTGTAGGTAACATGAGCTGCTACTCCAGCTGCTGTGTGGAAGGCCTAATTGCTGCCCCATGCCTGTGTCAGAGAGCTGGTTTTAACTGGGCAAGCTGCCATGGCTAAATGTGCAAGTGAGCTTTTAAACTGATCATCTGGGCACCCTGTGTGCCTCTCCCACTCTCTCACACAGCACGGTAGCTGCAGATGATGGTCGGGGCTGCGAACACGACGAGTTCTCATACAGAGAGGCAAAGAGGAAACACAAATATGATTACACCCTTCAGGTCATTGTTGTGTAAACCTGAACCAATCATATGATTCAAAACATCTATATAAAGCTCTCTGCTCCCTGTGCAGGAACAATTGAACCTCACTGGAGAAAACTTAAATTGAGTGTGGAAAAGTTTTGTTATCTACTTACACAAGATTCTTTTCCGTCTGTTTTGAGGTGCTATGGTGCTTGTTAACTGGGCTCTAAGCAGCAGCATCCTGCTGCAGAAGAAGCTGACACAAAACTTACAGTCTCTGTTTTGGAGTTATTGAATGTTTCATGTGCAGCCCCACTTGTGTATTCAATCAACTTAAAGGTTATTTGATGTTTTTATTTGCCTTATTATGTAATGATTTGGATATTTGGTTTCCATGTGTTGCTGTGTGTGTTTTTTTTTTTATTTTGAGATAGAACAGTGGATAGAGCCAGAAATGGGGAAAGAGAGAGTGGGGAATGACATGCGGCAACGGAGCCACAGGTCGGATTCGAACCCGGTCAGCACGCTTGGAGGACAATAGCACATACATACATGGCGCACTAACCACGAGGCTTCTGGCGCCCCCCAGTTGCTGTGTGTTTTTAGCTACTTACATTGATCATGTGCCAACAACTTGTTCATACTGGTCATTTAAAAACCTTTACAGGACCCATCTCTACCACTCTGACCAACGATTTGTATTTGCCCCGCCCTGAAGGGTGGATCACATATCACGTTTTTTCTACAAGTCTATAGCCCTGAAGAAATATCAATATCACGAACACTTCCGAGTGTCTCTATTCAATAACTGCCACAGAATGAATTTCAAAATAAAACAAAAAGTAATGCTGATGGATGCAAAATGTCCCCATCATGTCTTTAGATTTTAAAAAGGTTTATAGGTTGTTATCACCTTAGTATAGGAGGCAATGTTCTTTAGTCCAAACTGGAGAAGAACAACCAGTTCATTTTTTGTCACAAACCACCTGCTCTATGATTATCCTCAAGGATAAGTGACATGTTTTACATTTTACTCCAACAGAACTCTTAACCCACTCAACTATGAATGATTGAAAATGGTTCTTTTCTACGAGGTGAAAGAAAAGCCTAACACCTGTTTGGGATTTTGATGAAATATTGAACAGAGCGGTGCAACGTGATAATAGTAAAAAGATTCTCAATATTTTAAGCACTCAAATGATTTTTTTAATTCGACAACTATTCAACTGTTTGTTGCTTCAAGTTTACAGAATGAAAAACATCTCAAGGGGATTTCTTATTCCACAGGCTGCAAGTTTTACAACTTATGTCTGCTTACCATCTGTACCAGCACTGAAGCCTTTTTCAAACTTTATTAGACAACAATCAAGCAAGATTCATTAAATAATTATTAAAATGCACTTACAGCATTTTATTTATAAGCAATTTGACTTTTTTTTTTATCTCAAAGTGCCAAAAAGAGTTCACCACAAGAAGTGGTTAACTTTCAGAACTTGGCTGCACCTTAGAAATGATCGTGTTGGGAGCTTGTAGATACAAGAGAAATGCTGATGAAAAGCATGGGAAATTAATCAAGGATCAGAAATAAGATTCATTATGAATTAAATCCATCTCCAACTATGAGCTGCTGACATTTCCCCTATTTCCCTCTTTTTATTCCAAGTTGCATCATATTTCTTGAAGCTACTTCCTACCTTCCCTTTAATCATTTTGATCAAATGTAACCTAACAAATCAAACTGAATGTTTCATTAAATGGATTACTCTACCATCTATGTGCTCCATTCGGACATCCTGCCAAACACTGGATCTGTTTGTAGCACAGGTAGACCTACGCACAGCGTGCAACAGAGTTGTCCTAATGTCACAATGATCCTAAGAAATAAACTCTCGCTCTCTCATAATAAAACAAGAGCTGTTAAGAAGGTTTGTTTTAATTACAATGCATTAATTGCACAACAATGACACGTACAACATTTCGGCAGACTAATCACACTTCATTGTCCCCTTAGATCTCATATTACACTGTGCATACATCTTCTAGAGAAGGAGTAAGATGACATACTGTAAGCCATCATTTTGTTGTTCAGACCTCTGCTTAGGACTGTGTGGTTGTGACCAATCACATTTTAATTGACATCTGCCTGGCCGATTGGCTAAGTCTGCCTCGCACAATAAATTGTTTCGTCTTTTCTCTGCTAAAAAAACACCTCGACATCTTCAGAAGATTTTTGTGAATGTATTTATTTAATCCCTGCATGTTAACTACAACCAGGAAAATGCATATTTTCAGAAGTGTTGAAAGCAGCTCAATAGAAGAGAGGAAAAGTTTATTAGGTAAAGAGCCAAAAAACTCACTAAATAGTTATAGTAGATACAGCTTAGCACACCACAGGAGGTCTTATCTTTGATACGGTATCGCAGGATATAGCAATCAGAATGAAGGATTTGTGTTTTTTCTCTTATGTAAGCTCTGATTCAATCAGTCTGTGAGTCTGACACTGACAGGTGGCCTCGTGGAGATGGATCAGTGTTTCAAAGGTGTGAGATATAAAGGGAAAGAGAAAGACCTTCTTTTACCAACCAAAATAAACACATTTGGAAAAATCCAGATTATATAAATTCTGATTTAAGAAAATCTGGATAGGAAAAAAAAAAAAAAACCTTGTTTCCCAAATCTGATCAGAGCTATTTTGGGAGGTTTCTAAAATGCAATTCCAATTGGATTTGTACAGATGCATCTCACTCGAGATGCTCTGACCCCTCAAATTGGATCTCTACTGTCAGCGTCTCCTGCATCACGCATACAACAGAACACTAACGTCAAATCCAGAGGGAAGGCGGTGCACTAAAGCTGCTGCAGCAGAGGGACCTTCTTCCTAAATATCTATTGGCCTTCTGTGTTAACAAATCTGTCTGATGGGGAAGAAAGGTTTTGTACCATTCAAATTGTTTAGAGGGCGAGATGATTTTGAATACTTCAGCATTTGAAAGCCATGTCACAAGTCAACTTTTTTTACAGACAATGAAGCTGTAACCATTACAACAAATGCAATGTTGATAAAGTCTGCAGAGAGAAAGCCTATGTGATTACTTGAATGGCAGTCTGCCTTTAAGATCTTATTTAAAAAACATAAATCTGATTGTCATGCAGCTTGGAGAAAGTAGTTTTGAATGAGTAGTTTTCATTCAATAGAAATAAGGACTGTTACATTATAAAGTACATTTCATGTCACGATTATTTTTTTTTATTCTTACTTGATCATTTACTGAACTTTGCCAAATGTCAAGTCAAGTCACATTTATTTATAAAGCACATTTAAAAACAGCAGGACCAGAGGGCTCAAATGCTAACATATAAAAATACGATACAAGGTGGGACTTAGAAGAGTCAACAGAGGGGGCAGACCTGATGAAAGAGTAAAGGCAGTACCACAGTTTAGGGGCTTTGACTCTAAAGGCAAGATCACTTTGGAGCTTGAGCCATGAGCGAGGGACAGCCAGGAGGCCCATGTCGGACGATCTAAGGTGCCTCAATGAGGTGTAAGGGCTAAGGAGGTCGCTCATGTACAGGGAGCCAGGCCATTCAGGGCGTTTCTGAGGCATATTGGGAACCAGTGAAGGGATGCTAGTACAGGAGTGATTTGCTCCCACGTCCTGGACACAGTCGGCAGCCTGGCTGCAGCTTTTCATGTGTGTTGTTGTGCATCACATGGCAAAGCAAAAACCTAGTTTTACTGATTCATAATGTGATTAAAGGGTGAATTCCATGGTTTACTAAAGTTGCATAAAACCACTTGGGATTTATTATTACATAAGTAAATCCCTGCTTTGTTTTTATTGTCAAACCAAATGATCGTCACATTCTGTTGAATGGTTCTTCACACATTTTTGTCATGAGGCTCAAAATGAGTTACTTTTAAACTAAAAAGGCATAAAGGACACAAGTACCATCACAAACTGCAAAGTACCACTCTTTATGCCCTGGGTGTTACAATTTTCCAGTCACTTACCTGTTTGAGCTGCGTGATCATCTCCCGTGTGGTTGCCGTGGCGACGATGGCCCTGTTGCTCCCCGGGCTGAGCTGCAGGGACAAAGAGAGTCCAGAAACCAACTGTACCCCCAGCTCCGTCACACTCACTTTATCATCCACCACCGTGATGCTCCTCTCCGCCAGGACCGCAGACGTCAGAGGGGACACCACCTGAAACAAGTTAAACATCTCATCCAAACTGCAAATGGAGATATATGATGATTGCATAAAACTGATAAAACCACCCAAACACAAGCACAAACACCCACACACATCATCATGGCTCACCTGGATAGCAGTGGTGCCCACAGCCCGTCCCTGCAGCACAATCCCATCCTGCACTTTGGCTACTTCAGGGTCTGTTACTTTTACAGAATTGCGAACAAGATTGGTCACATCTACCTGTCAATCATAAAAGACAAAAATGTTTCACATAATCATACTCAATCTGTACCAAATGCAAATTTATGATACATATTTCTACACTTATATTCCGTTCAGTTAGCTTATGTTACTTTTTGAAAATAAAATGCTTGTATTTAGGTTAAGAAATGCAGGCATGGACTAGAAGGTTGGAACAGTGTTACCTGAACCTACCTGCTGTATTTTACATGTTCTTGGAAGAGAAACTTACCTTCCAATCAGGTCCCAGGAAGTACTCAACAGGCTCCACCCCAGTTAGCAGGTCAGGCAATATCTCAGCATTGGCCTGGGCAATGAAATGTGTTTGCACCCGGAGTGTAGAGTGCTGGTACTGCAGCATGCAACCCCTGCCCTTCCTCATCTCCTCCTCTTCTTCACTGTCCCATGTGGACCTGACACACACAGAGGTGCCAAGACAAAATAAGTCACACACTTTACAAACAGTTCGGAGAATAACATCAGGAAACAAGATTGTTTTCTGCCTGCTAAGAGAGAATTAGATTATGTTTGCTGACATGTTCAAACTGAATATGACGCTGCAGTCAGTGGGCAGTAAGCTTAGCTTAGCATGACGGCTAGATGTGTGGAGTAACCGCTAGCCTTGTTCTGTCCAAAGGTAACACTATGTGCCTACCAACAACTCTGAAACCTACTAATTAAAACATTACATATTTTTTGTTAAACACAACAAATTATAAAATGGCCAAATAGTCCATCCCATAATGCTGTTTCTTGCTTTTAGGACAGTTCAAGGTTGGCTAGTCAAAATGCAAAGCTAAGCTAACAGCCTGCTGTAGCTACAAACTGAGCATACATGTAGCAGCATTTCTGAGCTGCAGCAACCACTAAAAGCATTTCTCAACAAAGCTTCAAGAAATGTCTAAATTATGGCGCTATGGCCTGTTGTCAAATCGTAGACATTTATCTCTCCTTATTCATCCCTCTGAAGCACAAGCATTTATATATATTATAGTCAAAAACAAAAAATGGAGAGCAGCAGTGTTCTTGCTGATGCCGTAGAGGCCCAAAACATTTACTGAGTGACCTCTTCTAAATTAATTTAAGCCAAATTAACACAGGTTTACACAGCTGACCGGGTTTATTTGAATGTGATAGTGGTTAAGCCACAATAAACCATCCTTAAAGCCCTCAGCAATAATCATTTAATTATCATAAGCACAGCTGGTCTGCCGCACACTGCACTGCAGGTGTGCTGGAGGGCTGCTGGATATGTTTTTCACACGGCAGGCAGAGAGCTTCTGTCAAGAGCTACAGTCCAAATAAACATCATTATTATATAGCCTAAGGTGAGAAGTTAGCATGTGATGCTGCTTGAATATTGTGAGTGTGACTTAACACTAGACAGCATATCACTTTTTCAAACTCATGGAGGTTGTTAGTACTGTATCTGCAGAGAAAAGAACTACACCTCCTCCAGGTTATTTCTAATAGCTTATTTGTCATTGATTTGATTAAAATAATGAGTCTCATTAATTACTTTTACTTAACGGTTTTATAAATTCTCAGATGACCCATAAGTGCTTTCTCTGGGGTTGCCAGGCTGCTCATTAACAACATCCATACGTTGTTATCATCATTACTGTTCATTAAACTCTGATTGCAAATGTAAATTTCACACTTCGTTGAAACCAAATGTAAAAAGAAAATAACTGAGAAAATCAACTGCAAACCATAATCTGGTTCAAACTGACATTCCTCACATCAGAAAAGTTGAAAAACTATTCAACTATTTAAAACTTAAGTCAATGAAATGAACTTAAAGGTCACACATTATGCAAAAAAAATACTTTACCATGTTTCTCTAACACTAATATGTGTCCCTAGTCTGTCTACAAACCCCCCAATGATGAGAAAAGTCCATCCTCTCCGTCTTTTGCCTGCTCCACTTTTCAGAAAATGTGTGCTCAAACAGGCCGTTTGGAGATTTTCCCTTCATGACATCACAAAGGGCAGTAACTCCTCCCCCAGGTGGGTGACACTCCCACAGCTAGGTGTTTGTTCTGTTCTCTGAGTCTGCCTTCTCACCGTAAACAATAGGGCATGGAGCGAGAAAGCCCAAGGCACATTCCCTTCCAGAGAGGGGCGTGGTCAGACACAACTAATTTGCATTTAAAGGTACAGACACAGAAACAGCCTGTTCTGAGCAGGGCTGAAAGGAAGAGGGGTTTATAGGCATGATAAAACAAAATGTAACAAGAAACTTCACAGGCATGTTTTGAGGACCTCTGAGACTTACTGAAACTGGTTGAAAATGAGGATAATATGTGACCTTTAAGTTTTGTTTACGAAACTAAACATCTATAACCTGTCTGTATTCCTTGGTTAAATCCCTGTGTCTTCTGTGCACTATATGTATAATATTACAACTAGATGCATGGCACAGATAATTCAGTACTTTTTTCCTGAGTTGGTACCGGCCACTTCAGTCCCCACATCTGACCTAATATCTGTTTATGTACACGTGTGTGTGTGTGTGTGTGTGTGTATTGAATGTTTGGGGTAAATGAAGCCCAACAGAAGAAAAACTAACAGTCCATCAGACAGCCATCATCACTGGTATTGAGTTTAAAGTAATGACTTTACTGTAAGTATTGAGTGAAATCCTACTAACCTTTATCTGCAGGGCAACTGTGGTGGATCTACAGAGTCTAATCCACTCAGAAAACACAGATATGATCAGTATGACTGATAGTTGTGTACAGCTGAATCCACATTTTTATATGAGCCTTTTAAAGATGCAGTTTGGTTTCTTTTATGGTTAGTTCAGTGCACATTTTACAACTGATGCTTTCTAATTGTAATGATCGCTACAGGATCAACTATGCCAGTAATGTGTTAACTGGGAGACAACACCTTGAAACACATTTCATTAGCAAAGATTCAATCATATTGTCACTGATGCTTCTCACATTAAGCCCTTCGACTAGAGCTGTGAACTCATTCCACCTGACTTGTACTAACTTTGTTTGACTTTGAATGATATGTCCCCCAGGTCTAAAGATTAAAAAATGAAAATTATTAAAAACAGGATGCAGGGAATCAACACTTCATTTTCTGACAACAGGTCAACTTTAAATTGATGTGACAGGGAAAGGTGCCTTTGGCCGTTCAGACCAGCAAACAAGTCTCAGACAGTATCATGGGTTATCTCAAAATTCTGTTAATTGGAAAAAGGCTGCAACGTGCAATACCTCTGACTCAAAAGCTGCAAAAGGAATTACATCAACTTCTAAATGTTTGGCGTTGTTGGAACACAACGCCAAATGTTTGGCGTTGTGTAGAAGAGCACATGGATGGGGATAGTCTGAATGCTCTTTGTTAAGCTACAGTATAGCTAATAGAGAAGAGTTGACTGGCTCACTTGAGCCCTCATCACAATTTGTGTTGCAAGAAAAACTGTTGTATCAAAGATTCATTGACCTATTTTTCTAAATACATTTAAAAAGATGATCCACGTCTAACATTAACTCGACTTTTTATACTTGAAACAAGATGTTGAGGACTTGGCTTGGGACTTGTCTTGACTCAGGATTCTTACCACTTGAGCTGTACAAGACAATGACTCTGTACCAACCTCGCTTTTAACTGCTGTGGTTACAAAAACGTCTGAAAAAAGTTCCAAAGTACTAACTTCACCTAAAATGTGTCAAATGCTTTTTTAATAGGGTAATTATAATGAGCTGCATCTCTATTCTCAATTAATAGTTTAAAACTGAATTTATGGGGAGACCGATAATCTAGTGGTTGGTTCGTGTGCCCCATGTAAAGAGGCTGTTGTCCTTGGAGCAGGCGGCCTGGGTTCCAATCCCGCCTGTGGCTCCTTTCCCACATGTTGTTCCCCACTCTCTCTCTCCCTGATTACTGACTCTGTATACTGTCCTGTCTCTTCGATAAAAGGCATACAAATCCCCAAAATAAGTCTTGCAGAGCCTGTAGCAGAGAATGTATAGCACTGTGAGTGTTTCATTAAAGAAAATGGTTTAGCCCTACCTTCTGTTTCCTGTAGTAACAGGGACCCGCCAGCCCTTTATCTGGCTGAGCTCGGGGTCGGCCACATCAATGTGCAGGGGCAGGCGGGGCATCCATACGCTCATCTCCAGCTGGGCGCTCAGGAATCCGTAAGTGAAGTTGAGCATCATCGTACTCCTCCCTCTTTTCTCTTTCCCATTTACATAGACATAATCACATCGCTCTGACACCTGGACGAGACACAAGTAAAGAGACGACGAAGAGGAAAGGTGAATGGAGGGCACATGGGAAATATCCTCGGTTTGATTATGGAGCAAAAAAACTGAGTATGATGGCTTTCTTCCCTTCTGTCAGGCTGTTATGGAAAAAAACACATTCGTGACCTTCAAAGTTTAGATTCACTTCAAATAACTGTACTAGAGTTGGTTCTGAGCTGTCGCCATTAAAAGCCCAGTGGAAAATGAATATAAAGTTTTAGTAAGCACTGACAAAGAGAGGAGTCAGGAGAAGAGAAGCACCAATTCAAATAAGCTAAAACCACACAGACATACACTTTAAATTCATTTTACTCTACTTGGAAAGTCTAGCCGGGGAGTTGCACAATATTTCTGTTTATGTCATGTAAATTCAAGGCTGCAGTCTCTATGAAACAGCTACAGAATATTAATCAGCTTGACTTCTTCCTGTAGAGCCATGCTGCAGGTGGGAGCACTGCAGTCCCCACCAGTCAGAGCAATGAGGTGAGACACAGCGGTTGGTGTGTTTTATTTAAGATTGGAGGCCTATCTCCACCGCCGCCTCACTTATCTTAAGAAACCAGTGGCTCCACAGAGGTAATTGGAGGGCACTAGACTGGAGAATAGAGTGAAGCACTGGAAAGAGGGGCGGCGGAAGGAGCGAGGTGGAAAAGTAGAGGAAAATGAAAGGGGGAGGAATGACTTCCAAGGTAAGTCAAGTTGAACTTTGAGGAAATTGTTGAGGGGGACCAGATTGTTTTGGATGAGTTTTTCCCGTGATTCAAAGTGGTCTGGACTTAAAGGGATACTTCACCCGTTGAAACATGAATCTGTATTGACATTGGGTCATATATGTAGTAGAAATGTGAAATACATTTTGAAGTTGGTGCCTTCTTGACCGAGAAAAGGTAGAAAGTGTCTTTTTGGCTCATGTGGATGAAAGACAACAACTCCCAGAATGCACAGCACTGCAGGCCACTCCCACTGAATCTACGGTGCTCTATTTACAGTCTATGTCTACAACACATACGGCCGTTTCCTCTACTGATTCCGAGATTTCAGAAGGAATTGGCATCTTAGAAATTCCTGGCAGCAAACGGACTCTATGTCTGTGTCCATAGGCAAACAGTGAGAGTACCGACACCACCAGTCCGCCTCAGCTCGAGCCGGCCCGGGCTCCTCGTCCTCACTGTCACCGACAGGCACGTCCTCGGCTGCTGCAGGCACAAGACCTGCCTGTCGGCAGCAGCCGCCTCCTATTCCTCCATCAGCCTCAGCTGCACGTCACTATATTGCGGCTCGTTTTTTTTATTTCATTCTTCATTCTGCAATTTTGATTTATTTCTGCTGTTTATTTCAAACTGTTTTTTCTTTTAAATTTGGTGTTCAGTCTCGTGTCTACATGCCTGTGTGGGTCTATTGTAGATCAAGACAATTGCATATAAATTAAAGGTCCAATATGTAAGATAACTACTGCATTAAATCTTAAAATGACCTTACTATCATCTGACATTAAAACATTTAATTTATTTTTACCAGAGAAGTAGGCGGTTTTAAGTAACCGCCATGCGGCTGTTTTAACCTCTGACTTTTTCGAAAAAGCTTCACGACCAGAAACGTGGTAATAAAATATTGGAGATGCTTTTGAAAATGGAAAGAGGTTAGAACGCAGAAAAGTTTCAAGACTAAAGCAGAGCTGGCCAAACACTGAAGCTTCTGTGTCTGGGACATGGCATCCTGCGTGTACATGGACTCTAGGGAGGAGGTGGCGAGGGGAGAGAGACAGCTCTCTGCAATGTTTGGAGTTTGGAGTGGTAATGCAGAGGAGTTACATATTGGTCCTTTTAGTGGTACCATTGGTTTATCTTATCACTTCAAATAGCCTTGATATAAAAAATTACCCATTTTAGAGTTGAATTTTTTCAAATCTCATTGAGATCATCAAGCTGTCTTTCATAGAAGGGACCTGTGCACAAGCTGGCATATATATTTCATATGAGACGAAATTCACAGCATGAAAAGAACAATTGGAAATCATTTAGTTGGTGGCATTGGTCTAAGAGGGAGCAGTAACCGCAAGAAGTGTATGCAACCTTTCAGAGACACAATAATAACTGGATTTCGTTTCTAAACTGACAGAAAATCATTACAACCCTCTCTCTCTCTCTCTCTCTCTCTCTCTCTCTCTCTCTCTCTCTCTCTCTCTCTCTCTCTCTCTCTCTCTCTCACTCACATGCTTATTCGCACTCTCTTAAGCTCACACAGCCAGTGGCTGCCATGTTATCTAATGTAAAACAGTATAAGTCCTTTCCTCCTCCTTTGCTTTTCTGTTCTTGGTTTCCCTCTCTGTGCTCCTACTGCCCCACTAACATGGATCCATTACACAAAGGTCAAACCGCTGTGCTTATGGACTGAGTGCTGGGATCATGAGCTCAGTCTTGAATGCCATATGGAAGAGACTGCTTTAATCCACTATACTTTAACACACACTCACTCTCACACACACACATACTGTAAAGGACTGGACCTGTTGAGTAGACCACAAACAGACTTCCTCACAAACAAAACACCAATTTAACACAAACACACGCACGCACGCACGCACGCACGCACACACACACACACACACACACACCGGTAGACCGCACACTGTCACAATCCAAGTACAGAGCTGTGTGCTCCTGTTCTCGGGCTTTTTACCTTCTAGACAATTTCATTGCTAAATGTGTTCTAGTTATTTTAAACATCACAATTATAATTTATATTGTTTGGAATTGAGATAAAGAAAATATATGTAAAGGATTTTTCTGTATTTGTTTTATTTCTGTAGTGACTTTAATAACCCCTACAATGTCCCGGGTCAGTTTAACCCGAACGGTACCAAAGGGTCCAAAAAGTGAACATAACACAACGGTTAATAAATATTTATATATTCAATAATGCTGCTGAAATAAGGACATCTGTTTGCAAGGACTATTTAAAATCAACACAATGAAAGTAGTGGATGTATTCACTGACCTTGAGCACATCGTCCTCTGTAGACCTGCAGCTGGTGTAGTTGGTCACATCAGTGATGGAGCCATCAGCCTCCACAGCCAGAGTTTTCACAGGGACAGACACCATTTTACCCGTCAGCACCGCAGTGTTCAGGATATCAGTGTTCTGTGCACAAAGCAGGGAGGAAGAAGAGCAGCTTAGTCCTCTTGGTTGGTACAATGACACATTGGTACTCACTGCTATGCTGGATGAACCTGAGGGACAGAGGATTTCGGTTGAAGTGGGGGAGAAATTAACTCACTTTTGGGTTCTTTTGCATGGATCAGATTAACCTTTCATAGGTTGATTGCTGAATATCATTATGTCATATAAACTTGAATGGCTGCTCTTTCTATAATACACTGTACTCCTTTAAAAAGGACTTGGTTGATCAAACATCTAGTTCACTTCTAGAACACAGGAGCAGAAGTAAAACAGTGGCGGAAACTGAAGCAAGTCTGTGAGCACTGTTTCCTCTTATAAGCGACCCCTAACAGACCCTTAACCTCACCAGATCTCAGAGGTCTGTCGGCGCTCAGCTGAGGTGTGGGATCCTTCGTCTGGCAGTGGAAACAATCACTTAATTCCAGAGTAGGATAGAACGTGTTCTCTGGGTGAGGCAGAAAATGAAATGCACTTTTGTGTTCTACGGTCCATTGTTTCATTCTCTGAGATGTCAGCTTTGCTGTAAAATGTCTAAAGACAGTCCAGAAGTGTTTTTTATGTCGGAAGAAGACAGACTATACTGTACTTGTTCACACATAAGGTGCTTCAACTCGCTCAATTTGTGGTTAATGCCTTCGATGGCGCAGGAGGACACTTTATGTTTGATGTATTGGAGTTACAGTCTGCACTAAAAACTGATTTATGTGAATATTCGCCCTGTCACTGTCGGACGTGTGTACTGTAGTGTATCTGTTCTTCTTCTGTCCTTTCATCAACTACTCTTGTTCGTTATGCTTGTCAGTGTCGTAAGCCCACATGAGCTCGGCACCCTTTAGTGTATGGCACGTTCCTCATTTTACAGTTTGTACTTATTTAGTCTCTTGTGTGTATTGAGTTTATAATGTCTATATTTGTATACTGTATCTGTATTTCTTTAAGTCTAATGCTAATGCTAATTCTGTTTGAATCCAAGCCAGGGACAGGAGGTTGCAAATAAGCCACGGCTTGCAACCTGTATACATGACTTCTACTTTGTATTTTACATATGAAGACATGTTCACTGCATGTGTCCCTGGGAAAGCAGAACAAAGAAACACTTAATATAGAAGGCCAGTTTCAAGTGAAAGTATTAAGTATTGAATGCAATAGTTAATGTGAAGTGTCCTTGATGCTGAGATAAGTACTGTATAGCAGACCTTTGAGAGGAGCTGATACTTCATCCTAAGGTCAGACAGTAATAGATTTAAGCCGTGGGTTAACTTGAACTTCATTTAGTTTAAAGTTCACCTGACAAGAAAAATGTAATATATCTCCTGTTTTCAGGTTTACTCCGGGGTTCATTTAGAATCACTTTACACCGACATGTTCGATCCACTGCTCGACTGAGACATCAAACAGTTCAATCATCACTATTTGTAACGGGGAAGAGATGACAGGCAGAGGGTGTTAGCACGACTAGCACGGATTGAAACTCTCACAGGGATGCAAACTTGATTCACTCAAATCACACTGACAATACACTCTCTCTCTCTCTCTCTCTACCTCTCTCTCTCTCACACACACACACACACAAACAAACACACAGCACTCAATTACACACAAACTGGACAGATGTGCTAAAAAACCAGTGCATGTCTGTCCCTCACAAACCCACACACCTGGATGAAAATAAATCAACTACTGAATCATATTATCCATACAGAAGACCACCTCCCAAACGCCTTAACCTGATTACATTTCTAATCCTCCAATCCATTTTCCAACCTCATACTGTACATCTTTTTCCATGCTTAGCAGTAGCTTAACCCTCATACATCCAACAAGTTGCCATCAAGCCTGATGAAGGTTTATCTTAAGACTTTAACTCCTTCCTGCGTGTGGATTTACAGCTACTTTCCAGTTTATAAAATGTCTCATTCAGTCCTTCTAATCTATTCTAGGTACAGTAGTAGTAGTGAGTCTGTTGGGAGCTCTGGCTGATCAGTGTTTTTCTTCTTCTTTTTTTTTCTGCCAACTGATGCTTGTTGACTAAAGCATCGGGCAGATGTTTTTCCCGGCAGCTTCATATTCTGAACTCTTGTCGGCTTGACAGCTGCTGACCGCAATTCCAAAAGGACACGCTCTAGTTCAGACTGTGACACTGACCCAAACATAAGCCACAGGATCACAGGGGTAGAACAAAATCAGAGAGCAATATCAGCACTCTGCGATGCTGGCAGGGGCATCACCGAGGGATGCTGACGTCCAATGTGTCCAACAGCTCTGCGGTAATCTCACAGCGGTGATCAAGTTCAGCTCAAATGGTTTTAGCTCTTTTTTAAATCTGCTTCTTCTTTTTTTTTTTTAAACATTGTTGTATGGCCTGTGGGGAGCCAGTAGTGGGTTCACATCAGGCTGTAACAGCAATTTTGTTGTGCTACAAATATGAATGTCAAGCAATTGCTCAACAACTTCACTGAAAAAGGAAAAAAGTAAAGTGACGAACTCTTACAGAGAACAAAATGTCGCTTTTTCCTTTTGTGAAACCTCAGTTTCAAATCAAACATCTCTCCTTCCAATGATTATATTCATGTTGTCTATTGTACCATGAATAAGTCTACTGAAGCCACTATCCAAGACATGCATGTACCAGCCTTGAATTTTCAGCTTGAAGTCTCAGATTGTGAAGAACGTAGACAAAAGTTTACAATAATGATTTGAAGAGAAACTGAAAGGTGACAAGAGTTACTGAAAACATGATACTAATGCAATTATCTAAACTGTAAGATCTTCAACTTTAATCATTTGTGTATGTTGAATACCAAATTAAAAGACAAGCGACATAGACCCTTTTCCCCCTCAATACCACCTATGATAAGATGACAGGCAAACATAACTAGAGCCCAAAAAATGAATCGGCCAGCTGATAATTTCGGGCCATAATAGCATATCAAGGACTAACGGCATCAGGTGATTTTATCGCAGATATGTGCCGATATTACTCGATTTATTCACCAGTCACACAGAATTTCATTTGAGTTTCATGGTGTTGAACTAGCAGTTCTCTTTCACCAGCAGAGGGCGCTACATGGATTACAACCTGCATTACCCTCCAGAGGGTCAAGCAGTGAAGCACGTACATGCAGAGTTACTTTACAGTTGAGTGACCATCTTGTCTTCCTAATACTGTATATCTTTTCCTTAAGTGTTTGATAACTGCATTCGAGGGATCAATTTTATATTGATATTACCGTCATGTTTTATCAAGTATATTGATATCCAATTTTTTTTCTCCCCAATGTTGATATCAGCATGAGCCCCAAAAATCCCATATGGGTGGAGCCCTACATTAAAAAACAACTAACTGTGTGGATAGCAGCATGCTAACAGGTCAGCATTTATTAAAGGAGGCCTACATCGTCTGACTTTAATCATTACAGACGGCCTTGAACACGTGTGCAAACAAGAGCCAGGGCACTGTTCACATTCTCTTGCAGGTGAAACAATGAACGATGTAAAAATCTGACGATGTTATAAAGTTTACTTGTAAACATCAAGATGGGTTATTATAAAAAAAAATCTTCATTCGGGAAAATAATTACCAATTGTATTAAGACTGGAAGAAAGACATTTTGAGGACCTTCTCCTCTCCGCCCTCCAGTTTATGAAGACAGCAGAAGCTACAACAGATCATTTTAAAATGCCCTGTTTGGACTGTCACGTGTCATTTAGAAGCAGAAAAATATATAAATTCTGCTTGAAAAACTGCACAGAAATTCAAACAGATATCGTCCTCACCATGACCAGCGGTGCCAGCCCCACGTAATCTTTCCGAGTGGTGTAGATCCGCATTGTTCCCACATCCTTAATGTTCCCCGGCAACTCCAGACGCCAAGAGATCATCTGACTCTCAATCTGCTCGGACACATCTCTTGGAACAAAGTCCAGTTGCAAAACTTCCAGAAGACCCCTGTTCAGAGATAAAGTAGAATATGTTTATACGAGTCAGATAAATCACAATAACCACCACAAGCTGCTCTTCTGACAGGACAGTGAATTCAGTGTTTGATTTGCTTTCAGTAGTGACATAGTCTTTAACGATCCAATCGGATCTTTCTTAGAGGTATACATGTATGTTTTTCAGGTCAGTTTTTTCCACACTTCACATTCTGTGTCAGGTTGTTCAGACAGAATAACATTAACTGATAATTCAAACCTTTGAATAGCAGGATAATAGCTCAACTTTACACATTTAAGGAAGATAAAGTATGAAAATGAAACCATGTTGACTTTAATTCAAGAGATAAATGTTCGGTGCAATAAAACATGAGCTAGCACTAAGCTTCTGCCCACAGCAGATCAAGTCTTATAGCAATCACCACTTTATGTTTTCTATTATAGTATATTATAGTATATATTCATTAGGAGGGTTAAATGAAGAAGTATTGCTGGCGTAATATCTACAGTTACGTTTTTGTCATGTTAGGAATCGTTTGGTTAAGCCACCGTTCAATTTGAGGTGATGTACTGTAGTATAAAAAACAAACATGTAAATTCATTCAGCAACAGAATCTTAATGTTTTCCATCATGTTGAATATTAGTTTTTGAAACCTTGGTGAACTTTCGTATTTGACATTTTTATAAAAGCACAGTCTGGTGTCAAGAGAAAAAAAGAAATCACTTCACTGCAGAAGGAGCTGAGATTGGTTGTGTACCCTCTCATGTTCCTTGAAGAGGAAATTTAAATATATGTATTGAGACAGTGCCTATGAAAAACAAAAGAGAAAGAAATTACTCTGCAAAAGAAACTTCGGAGTTTGAAGTCAAAGTGAAGGGAATACACCAGAGGTCTCATTTCCATCAGCAGACGGAGGAATAAGGCGAGAGCGTGGAGGGAAGATTAAGTGTGCTGGCAGAGGCGCGGGGAGACGAATATTCCGGTCAAAGGATTGTCAGAGAAATGACATGTGATGTTATTTGATGCTGGAAAGAGTGTGTAGGCATGTACCTGCCGGGAGGAACAGATCAAAGGGAAAGTAGAGCTGCATCTGTATGGACCTGTGGCACTTTGAAGCAGAGGGAAACTTTGCACAGAGCAAAACAATGAACCTCTGCACTACACGGTGAGAACTCGCATTTAAATAAATGTGGAACACAAAAAGTGTATATCCTTGGCAGCACCGAGTATATACACATTCCCACATTCCTATAGAAAGCTATAAAACTATTCATGTTCCATCAAAAAAGCATCTCGAGGACTCACCTCGAGGACTCACCTCGAGGACTCATCTCGAGGACTCACCTCGAGGACTCATCTCTCAGCGGAGGAAGTAATGAAAAGACTAAAACAAGGTTGTTACGAGTTTACGTTTAAATCTCTAGGCCACTGATGTAAACTGAACACACACTTCTTTGTATCTTCTATTCCGATGTGTGTGCGTCCACAGGCCTTGGACCGTGTTTGAAAGAATAAACTACAGATATGCTTAAATAAAGAAAACCTAATCAAGTTTTTTACAGCTGATGCTCCAGGCAGTAGATTCATGATTCAAGCAGAGTTAATTCCGGACTTTATAAGTTTATGATGTACAATCTAAATATTCTGCAGTGTGTGAGACTTTAATGAAAAAGAACATAAAGCCCGCAGAGGGTCGATGCAACGTCAAAGCTCCACATAAAGCTCACTCATTCTCCTGACTGTAAAGCTCTGTGTTACCATCATTGTTTAGTTTGGTGGTTAATATATTTTGTTATTCAGATATCCTTTACTGGTTTATTTAGTCATTCACTACCCTTATGTTGTTGCACTTCCTGAGTCTTCCATTTCTAATTACCGGGTGTGTATTTAGCCTGCAGTGTCAGAAGCCGCATACCTTCATACCATTCATACCAAGTATGACCTCACATTGACTATGCAGTGTGTTTTCATTGAATGCAATGTTGTGTATGCATGAGTTGGTCAGATGATCTCTGGATTGGTCATCATTTCTGATATGATGCAGGTCTGGAGCTCTCTCATCGTGCTGATCAGAGCTGCACACCAGCCTGTACTCGGTTGGTTTTATATACGGTCAAATAACATTCAAATAACTATGAACCTGTATAAGTACTAAACATTTATATTGTTGTTACATTGAATATGCAGCTGGATGCACATGCTAGCCTGGTGTTAGCTTATTAAACGCCTTCTTGTCATGTGTCACAGGGAGGACTTGCACAAGTATGTTGCTAACATCATTATAACTGTCAGATTTGTAAGCATTACAGTATGCACTATGTACTGTTGGAGCAAGCAGTAAGCAGTGCGTTAGTATGTGGCTTTGGACACAGCCTCCAGATGATTGACTAGCATCAGGCTAGCACGCCTATCAGGCTGCATATAGAATTAAACAATAAGTACAAGTTCATTACTTAAACAGAAAAAAAGAAAACTGATCAAAACAATCATTAGAATTTATTTGACCTGTCTAAAATGATACACACTGGAAACACTTTGAGAGGTTTTGTGAGCGCTGGACAGAGAAACACAGAAGGGGTTAATGCCCCTATTTCCTGGAAATCTATTAGAGGGGGACTTTAAACCGCTGGACGTATCATCACTTCAAAGCACTGTGGTGTGAGTGCATATGTGTGTGTTTATGTGTGGATGCTATATGTGTGTGTGTTAGCTCAGTACAAGGCACACGACTTGGAATATCTCTCCTTCTTAATCTCCCGCTCTGAACGTGCAAGCGCTTAAGCCCGGATAACGTAGACATGATTATGAATGGTTACGGATAAGTGGGTCGGACGGACCCGAGGCTGGGCGGTGTGTGTCTGTGTGGGCGGGAGGTTGCTGGGCAGAGGTGGCTGATGGTGTGTGCCAACACCAGAGGCAGAAACTATTATAATAAACCTCTGATTTTCAGGTCACTGTAGGCAGTGAAAGCGCTCTGAAATTAAGAGTCATTTTATTTTGACTCGGTAGAAGTAGAAGCATTTCAACATCACGTACTGTTGTAATTACGATAAATCACAGAAATGTGGGGAGAGAAACCTGAATGGAAATGATTATAGTTAATATTCATATTATGAAAGTAGTATCGTTCAAACTGTTATGGCTTATATAAGTCATATTTATCGTGTTATTTGTCATTTTGTCTGTCTTAAATTAACTTTTTCTTCCCCTTCCTCTGTGTTCTTTGTTATCCAATCTAGCAGATGGATGTCCACCAAAGAGTCACGTTCTCATTGAGGAAGTCTGCCTTTTGATTTACATTTTTTTGGCCAAAAAGTGTCGTGAGATAACTTTCCCCGCTGTATAAATAAATAAATAAAACGATTGCCTGCAACACATTGGAAAGTTCTGTCAAAATCTCAAATCTCTCAAATCTCTTAATTGACAGACTGAGATTGAATTATAAAAGAAAAGCAGACATGTTCTTAAAAAACAGTGAACTTGTTGATATTTTTACATGAATAGAAGCTACACTCCATCGCTAAATAAATGTGGAGGGGAAAACAAGGAATAAAAGATGCTGGGATTGTAAATAAGATTCTTGAACTAATGAAAACTCAACATAGCCAAAGACATAATGCATCATATTTAACAATTTAAAACTGTCTATCGGGGTACAAATTCATCCCCACATTACTGTTCTGTCATTCCTGCAGAATAATTGAACATTCTGTGGCTCAGTCATCACTCTGCACGATTGTAGAAAGGAGTTTTAGACATCTTATGTTAGGGTGGTCAGGCAGTCCTTGACAATTTGTCTTTTTTCACTCTCTTACTTCTATTGACAAAACAACTCTGCTAACAACACATTCTTTCACGCGGACAAAAACAAACTGTGTGTGCACTTGACTGCTTACCGTCTTTGCATCACTGACTACAAGGCCACATATGATTACTTTTTTCTCCAGAAAATAGAAACCATTAATTTTCAATTTGTCCCTCCTCTGCAGAGCGAACGTAACATTGCAGATAGCATTTTTCATGACAGCTGATTGCTTTTCCGTATGGTGGCAGAAGGGATTATTGAAATCTCAAAAAAAGAGAGTAAAAGTAAATAGGAGAAAATATGTAGTGAGGAAAGATAACGTTAGCTTTCAATGTAGAAAAAGTAAGTTTGAAAGGAGCAGTTTGAAACACACAAAAGTCTGACAGTGTAGATGAACTGTTCATGCACTGAGCTGACCTCTTTGCAGTGACAGCAAGCTTCCTCTGGCAGAAAACAGACACAGTGTTTGGAGCTGCTCCTCTGCCAGGCTCCAAGACGATGTCCCACAGCGTCGAGTCACTGGGTCGCGCTGCGCTGAATGATAGGCCTGTTTTGACTGTTGCCCTGCAGAACATACATACAGAAATAAACACACACAGTTCAGTCAGTGCAAAGCTTGCATTTTTACTCACAAATAAACTTATACAATTTGGGAGATTTTGGATTATATAACTCATGCTTGTTGAGAGATGTGTTAAGATCAAGACTACAGAAAGTTTTGTTTGGGCACAAAGTTAATTATTACCATCAAAGGCTATATCACTACACACTTATTCTGCAGCAACTGATGTGCAGCAGACATTACTAAGAAATGTCATTTGGTTTTGCATTGAAAGCATTCTTCGTCTTACTAGAAAGCTCTCAATGGTAAGGGCCCTTCATATCTTCAAGAGCTTTCAGTGATCTATTAGCCAGGCTGCTTGTGGTAAATAACTTCTCCAAAAGTAGTTCTGTAGAAAAGGCACTCAGCTTTCAGGCCCGTCTTCAAAGGAACATCTATCAGATTGTTTCCAGGAGACAGACACCCTCTTTACTCTAAGAAAAGGCTTCAACTTTCATTTGATAAAGATGTTTGTCAAATCAGTAGCAGGCTATAAATCAAGTCTCATGGTCTCATGGTTTCAACCAGTTAAAGAAAGTTTGTCTTTGGGAAAGTTGATCCTCTGTAAATAATATTGCATAAATTGTGTTCTAGACTAGGGCCCGACCGATATGAGATTTTTGGGGCCGATGCCGATATCAATATTAGGAAGAGGAAAAATCCGATAACGATATATCGGCCGATATCTTTCTTAGATCTATCTTCCCTCTGTAGAGGTAGATAGTTATAGATGTACACTTTTTTACCTGGATCCCTCAAATGCAGTCATCTTGTGTTTATAGATATATGATGAAGACAAGATGGTCACTCAACTGGAAAGTAACTGCTCATGTACTTGCCTCACTGCTTGACACTCTAATAATGCTTGTTGTAATCCATATAGCGCCCTCTGCTGGTGACAAGCAGAAAGAGAAATGCTAGTGTAATACCATGAAATGCTATTTGATTATCGAGTAATATCGGCGCATATCTGCGGTAAAATTAGCCGATACCGATATTCACTTGATATGCATATATCGACAGATATTATCGGGTGGCCGATTAATCAGTCGAGCTCTAGTCTAGACCTGATATACGTATGTACATCTTAATGAGTCATTTAAATGTGATTTGACTCTATTAATGGAAGTCCTAAGCGGTTATTCATTCATTTTATTTTACTCCACTTTCCCCATAACAAGTCATTTCCAGTTGTTCTCTCTCATCTATATATCTCATTATCTTGAGATAACGCTGGTGTTCCCACGATAACCAGTTAACTTTTCAAGATACTGATGAAAATAACTGAAATGAACTGGTTATCATAGAAAACTAGCAGTGTTATCACGAGATAATATAAATAAGTAAAAACCCCTCATGTACCTGTTATCAGGGGACAACCACATAAAATAAAATGTATGGATGCCTGTCCGCTAAGGGCTTCCACAATAGAAGTAAAAATTGTTTTTTTTTTTACATCTGTATCATGGGCATGTAAGACGTTTGCTTTGCTTTAGACACATTTATTATATATGCTATGTCATGGCTACGTGTGTGGGAGAGGGTATAAAGGATTGGCTGCATTTGTTTGCAGAAACATGTTTTTCTGTGTTCAGCATGTTATGTGTTAGAGCATAGAGCGCCTAACATGTTGATTAACTGACAGATTGATGTGTTGCAGGCTGCTGCAGGCTGTGAATTGGCAGGAGTATTTATTCCCATTAGCCCTCAGGAGGACTGGGAATCAGGTAATCAGACGTCTGATTCAGACACACACATCGCTCTGCCAGGAGGGATTGAAGGCTTATTATAAATAATGTGAATGAACCAGACAGTCCCCAAGGTCCAACAATCTCCAATCCTTTGCAGATGTCCCTTTGCTAAATAACTGCATCAAGTATTGCCATATAGATGATCAAAGGGCAGTTGTATGAGTCAGAGGACTAATAGGTGATCCAAGGGTCACACAATACTCAGTAACTACTGAATAATGAACTCAGAAACACACACAACTTCCAAGCTGGGGTGGGAACATTGGTGTTTCCAAAGCAGACTAATGTCATCATGGCAGAAATTAAACAACAACTAATTCAACGATTAAACAACAAATGGCCAAGTGGGAATTTAACCCACGCTTACTCGTGTAGCTTCGTTAGTTTCTTTAGTTTTAACGGCAGAACACTTTTGCAGAAATTAATTTGAAAGAGCTCAACCTCTGTGAAGGTTTGGCATTGGGTTTACATTGGATGTCCTAGTATCGTATGGTAAGACAATGAACTGACATCGTAGCTGCTGTTAACATCAGTGATGAATGTTATCATGTAGCCTCTGCCATCAACTTTCACATATGTTGATACTCTGAAGGACAGATTTACACTTTCATTTATTCTGTTCCTGCCGTTGGCATTTCAGATTTATAAGCAGTGTCTGTTTTCTGTTATCCAGCGGACTCTAGCCAATTCACTTTACAGTTTGATAGTGTTGGATTTGATCCATCTACCACTTACCCACTTACCTTCAAAGATTCCAGGATTATTAATACGCACAAAACAACCTCATAATCTGTTCAGACTAGTATAATGGCGAGTTTGCAGCATGCGCACACATGGTCTAATTCACACCCTTACAAATAGCGACTTGTAATCACTAGACTAATCAATAACCATTGAGACAGGGTCAAGGTCAGAGTTGTTTGGAGGACAAAACGCAGTATTCAAGCATTTACCACACACACAGTCACACACATAGTTGGTATTTGAGTTAACAGCTCACAGTTCAATAAATGTCTGATTAAGACATATTTTTGCAAGGATCATTTTCTGGATCAAACCTTGAGGCCAAAGGCAAAAAGAAAATCATATTTTAAATGACCATTTAAATAAATAAATGAAGCATTATAAATACAAACAGGGATTTGATTGTATAAATGAAGCAGATCGAGAAAACTAATAAAAAAAAAAAACTGATTTTGGAAATCAGATTTCTCTGATTTTAAGAGGAGATAATTAGTTGTTTTGATCTGATCCCAGTGGGGAGTAAACTCACATATTATGTTTCAATTAAAGACCACAGTTCATTTTAATCATATTTCCTTAAAGTCTTTCATTTACAAAACTACATCCATTAACCAGCTTCTTGCTGCTTGTCCAGCTGAGCATCACAGTGACAGCAGGACCCGATGACCATCCCTCCCAGGGGTACAAAACCACTTCCACAGGCTCCTGTTGAGAGAGGAGGAGCAGAAACTCAATGCAAGGATCTTCCTGGATCACTGAGTTTCTCGCTCACAGGCAGACACCAGGCTCCCCACAGACAAAACCTCATTTCAGCCACTTCTACCCTCGCTCTTTGTCTTTGTCACTCACTACCAACAGTTCATGACCGCAGGTGGGGGCCGGAATGGATATCGACCTGTAAGCTGAACAACTCTCAACTGCCAGTTTACTAAAGTCAGTCAATCTCATTTTTTTTAAATGGGAAAGTTGGAGAGCTGCCAACTCTGACTCCTTTTTGGTTTGCCTGTTGATTTGCTAAGCCATTCATGCAGAACAAAAAGAGGGTCAGACTCTGTGGATGTGTTGTCTGTTGGCATGGCTATTTGGGTTGTGAATTGAATCTGAATATTTCTTTGACATTCAACAATGTATTTCTGTTACTTTTCCTGTCCTTGTTGTTGCCTGAAACGATACGTATCATTCCTCAATGACACTTAATCAGTTTGGATTTTTGTTCTTTCATGTGCTAATGATTAAAAAAGAACTATTCTTACCACAAATGTTGGGTTTGCATAGTGCCTGTGAGTTTAACAGGTGGGTAAGATGTTCCTGTAAACCACAACCACCAACATACAGATGTACGTACTTAATCCTGGCAGTCCGCCCAGATCATCCTAACCCTAAAGGGTTAACCTCTTTATTCATTTTCAATCAGGGCCTCAGATTATCTAGGCTAACCCTGCTGGAGTGGAC
Source organism: Tautogolabrus adspersus (assembly GCA_020745685.1). Lineage (NCBI taxonomy): Eukaryota > Metazoa > Chordata > Actinopteri > Labriformes > Labridae > Tautogolabrus > Tautogolabrus adspersus. The sequence continues at coordinate 28,978,999 of CM036549.1, read as the reverse complement.
TCAATCTTGGGCCAAAGAGTGAAGTGGAGCAGGGATTTCTCCCAGGAGGAATCAATCACTTTGCCAAGCTCCTCAGAGCTAGCCTTCACTCGGACTTAACCACTGGACTCAGTCCGCACTTCTTGTCCAATCTCATTCTGGCATTCCAGCAGTGTAGGTCAGAGTTACTCGGAGAGAAATCACTGCCCTGACTGGAAGAAAATGGGAAGTAGAGTTACTGTGTCAGAGTTTGGGGAATTTAAGGTGAAAGAGCTTGCAAATCCTTCCAAATCTTCAAAACAACAAGGGAGGTGAAAGGGTCAGCAGCTCTCAACCAAAACTTAGTCACAGACTTCCAACAATGCTAGCAGAGCTGCATTCAGGTCACTGGGTCTGTTTGTTTGTCTGCATGCTTGTGTCTGTGGATGCTACGTCTGGTATTTGAAAGGGCACTGACACACAGCCACAGGTTTAATTACTGCATGTGCCCTACGGATTACAGACACAACTTTCTCTCCCTTTGCCTGCTTCCGCAGAAGATTACTGCCTGCAGTCGTATGATGTTTGCAGCATGATATCACTAAATCATGGGATTAGAGAGATATTTGTCTTGCATTTGAAACAAAACCATTAAGCTGCGTAAGGACTCGAAATTTCAACCTTACTGAGGTAGCTTAGCACTTTGATGTTCTCAAGTATTCTGATGAACACACTTTTATTTCACCCAGTGACTTGCATCAAACAGGCAGCTAGTGGAAACTGTGAAACAGATTGAAATGCGTGTTTTGATGTGGCAGAGCTGCTTTTATATTGAGTTCACTTCTCCCCAACAGAGTCAGGAAGATTTTAGTTATTTGTTTTCCTGCTCCATTAAATAGATGCATTATTTATGAAGTCAAATACCCAGAGAACCTCGTTGAAATGTTCGTGGGATGTTGAGATATGAAAACCGGTGAATCATTTGCCAATTATTGCCCTGTTTATGGAAGAGTGCTCTCCATAACTCCCCCACAACCGGAGAAGTTGAAGTAGACAGGATATAACGTGTCAGAAATTTATGAGGCCAGTGAAACTGGCAGACAACACAAGTCATGTCGGCGCTCAAGCATTTACTAAATGGCCTTCATGGCAAGCCCCATCAGTATTTAAATGCCTTAAGTAACCATTTAAATGCATGGAGCTTATCCTTCATAAAGATGCTCAAATATACTGTGCATCATTCTGATGCTACTTGGTTTCAGTCTTCATTCTTGCCTCACTTGTTTCTGAAACAATTACATTTTATGTGACTCCATCTTAACTCCTATCATCTATAAACTCAACCACATGGTAAATGGAAAATGGTCTTGGACTTGTAAAGCACTTTTCTATTCTTCTAACTGTTCAAAGCTCTTTGACAATACATGTCACATTCCCTCATATCCACACACTGACAGCAGAGGCTGCTATACATAAAGTGCCCAACTGCCCATCAGTAATATTCCATTCACATGTTGGCGCTGACGTCGCTGGGAGCAATTTGGGGTTCAGTGTATTGCCCAATTGGACACATCAAAATGTGACTTCAGGAGCTAGGGATGGAAACCCTGACCTTCCCGTTGACAGACGACCCACTCAGCCACTCAGCCACTGAGCCACAGCCACCCCACTTAACTGAATAGTTATATTATTGATGATTGATATATGATTTCACAGGGAATTTTGTGATTCTGCAAGCTGAGCCAACACTTAAAGTTGAAATGAAAACACTGCATTGATTGGTCAAAGGGAATTTCCACTTTCATAACAGCTTGACAAGAGACACATATCAGAATGCCACCCACCACTAGCTTGTTTGGTTGAGCAGTCATTTTCTGGCAATTTTGTAAGAAGTGAAATATCTAAAATACATATACACATCTTACATATTCAAATTGAATCAAAATATAACAAGTATTATAAACACAACAAACTAGAGGGTGTACTGTAATCTGTTCCAAGTCAAGTCAATACTGGGCTCTTTGTGAAAGCAACTTCATTGTTACTGGAGGCTCAAAAGGATTTTATTTAGTCACTGCCAAAGCCCAAGAAATAGCCCAGTATGTAACCTCTTGTTAAACTGCAACTGCTTATTGAACTCCAAGACGAGAGCATTTCCAGAAATATTGAACAATCAATTATAGAAAAGCCCTAAAAGGAAAAATGAAGACCCCTCACCTGAGACTGAAACTTTCCAATGCAGATGTGCTAGCCAGGAAGACATAGAAGGTTGCAACGTCTGTCGTTTTCAGGGGCTTGGAAGAGGTCTGAATCACCACAGCGCCTCCAAGCCTCAATCTAAGAAAGGTGGGGTTCCCTGGTGGAGTTCTGAGCAGATTGACACTTCCTATCCGCCTCATAGGTGTCCCTGATCCCCCAGAATCTCTTCCTCTTCCTACTCCTACACGTTGCAGACTATCCTGCGGGGTACATTGACCTGTCTGATCCCTCCGACTCTGGAAGTAAACCTCCACAAGGTTCCCCTGGAGCCCCTTATTTCCTTGATTTCTTCCTGCTTCCCTGCTCGAACTGCTTGATCGGCTGGCTGAGCTGAACCAGGTAGGCTCTGGCTTAAGCTGTGCCACACAGAATCCACCTGGAGGGACCAGGCATGCACCACGAACTTCCCTTGTGTCCCAGAAGGCATAAGCTGTGACACAGTAAGCTCCATCCTTTGCCTTGGCTCCAACACTTTTACTCCCCATATCTTCTCCAGATCCCATCTTTTCTTGCCCAGAAGTGGCGTTACTATCTGTGGGCATGTGGAAGAGAATCTTGACAACAGGGGATGAAGAACGAACCTGGCGGACCAATATAACTGGCAGAATCCTGCGCCCATTTAGGAGCTGGTCAGAAGGAATTGGGGCGTCTACAGTAAGGGGGCCAAATGAGGCGTTGACTGTTGGCTGTAGGAGCCCAGCACCTGGACTAGTAATGAGAAAAGTCTGGGTCTGAGACTTCGTGCTGGAGTTCCCTGATGTTTCTGGACCGTCCTGCCTTAGAAACACATGGTCTACATTGAGGACCTGAAAGTTGACAGCAGGAAAAACTGAAGATAGGCTGGAAGACGGCCCAGAGTCTTTAGCAATCTTCTGGCATTCACCAACTGGAAGGGTAGAATTTGCAAAGAGAGATTATTGTTTTAAAACTACTATCACTTCTAAAATTCACAATTTCAGGTCAAAAACATACTATTAAGATTAACCTTTACAAAATCCCTGTTACTTTATATGACAATATTTAAAGGATGGTAGGAAGATGAAGGGTTGACTTAGGGATCACAGCTGGAGAAACAAAACTAAAGACTTTTGTAGATCCTTGACGGATCTAGAAATTGTTGAGGGCAGTTTGGTAATCTGAAGGAAGTCAGGGTGGTACACAGGGTAAAAGCCATCGCTTGTTGATACACAAATTAGCTAATTTTCCACACGTTATTCCTGCACCGGTAAGGGGGACAGTAATACATATTGTTTCAGGAATAGAAATGTAAGACAAACAAGAGGCAGGAGAGTTTTTCAACATAAGTCAGAACAGTTCAAGGGTAGGCCTGTGATTGTAGAGTGCTTTGTATAATGAGGCTTCTCCACTCAAAGACTCAGGTTATGGATTGATATGCACTTCATACGACCAAATGTATGTGGAAAAAATATGCACAATTTGTAAATCAAACATGTAGATCAATGTTTTTTATTAACCGTTTTATGTATGTCACTTCATTTGACAACAACTGACAACCTAATACTCAACCAAAGTTATGGACCTCTACGTTTTATAAGTTCCACATGTGTCCTTTTATATTCAGACTTGTGGAAAAAGACAAAACAGTGTCACTTCTGATGAATATAATGTAATGCAAGCACACGGGAGCAGTAATGGTACCACCCAGTCCTGTTTAAATGTCAGCCATTGCCAAATGGCTCTATTAAGTGAATTAATTACATTACACTCTGTATTGTAATTTTCCTATTAAGCATTAAATCACTGATGTGTTGGGCATATTTCTCTAATGTGGAACTCTCAGTTTTCCATTTTTCTGCTTTCACATATCTGTATATGAGTGTCTAGGCTACAAAGGGAATGGGAAATGCCTGAGTGGTTAAAAAAAAAGCCTCTCTCATAACTTCTGAGAAGAGTGTTTGTCCCCACAGGATGCCGCATGTGACAGTTCCCACTCCCTCCTGCCAAAGACTCTTGATAATTTGCCATCCTGTATGTTGAAGTGCTCCAGAATAATGTGTGAATGTGACTTTCCCTACCTCAAGAAAACATTTAATCTAAAGGCAAACATGAGGAAAATATCCTCCTCCAGCACCTCCTTTCCCCCTGAAGGTCTTAGAAGTGACATATCACCATATTACTTGAATACATCTATATGTAAATCAATTCTGTTTCTCAAGGCAAGGGAAATCTGTGAAAAATACAGATGTCAGAGTTGATATTAAACATGTAGTATTCAGAAAGCACCGGATACTGTCTTGTATATTTCAGAGATGAAACTGATGCTGTAGGGAGTTTCACATTAAGACAACAATAGAATAAGCTGCTCACATCACTTTTGCATGATATGGGAAAATCTTTGTTTTTCATCAAATTGTTCAGTATTACTTTCACAGTGGAATCAAAAATAAAACAAATATTGAAGTTTGCATATTAGCAATATAATGAAATGTCTGTCTGCTGTTTGTCATGTTTCTGTTCAGAGTAACTGTCCCTATAAAACATCACCTCTTTATGATCATAGCCAACCATATTGCTCTCTCTGTTCCCTTGATAGTCTGCAGCTGGCATCGAATTGACACCCATTGATCTCAGGACAGTTAACTGCAAGCTAGGGTTTCATCTGATTGGCCGAATGGTGTGAATGCATGGCACATATACCCACGGGTCGATCTGATACGTCAGCTGTTCACATGTGAGTGTGAAGGCATGGTTCTCTGTGTAAATAAACACGGAATATTTTACTATTTTTGTAAGCAGTAACTCTTTAGCCCAAGGGACAGAGCTTTAGTATCCTGAATCACTGCCTGTGGACTCCAAAAATGTCTACTTTAACATGATAACTGGCTTCTAGTCAGTGAAACATTAGACTCAAGGGACTTTATTCCAAAATCTAGACGGTTCAAATACAGCATGATGAACAGAAAAAGTTAGTTTAAAGTGTTGAAAAATATTTGAACAGATAGTTTTGCTCAGATGGTTCTACTTCAACAAGGATGACAGAGATTTCTGAAGACTTTAGGTTTCATCTTGTGAAGACACACATGTGGACACAGAGCCTGTTTCTTAGGCCCTATGGTACTGTGTTGAGGCTGTGTTGTTAAAACAAATCCTAACTAGCTTCTGGCCTCTGCTCTGAGGCTGAAACTGGTCCACTGATGACGCACACTGTTGCACATCAGTGAGCAAATTATTTATTGATCGGATACTATTTGGTTAGTGGTTGGATTCCCTGATGTGTCGTGACTCCAGACATTAAAAGAAAAATGAACTATCTGAAATATTTAACAACTATTAAATGAGTTGATCCTGACTGGTTTCGCTGACACATCAAGCAGCACATCTGTGACTGCATTGAAAGATAAGGCTGCCATGCATAAGCATGGATGACAGAGGAGACATCAGAGGCTGAACTCTATTAGTTAGACATGCATTAAGAGAACAGCTGCACAGCTGAGCCCTGCACAAGCAGAAACACAGCAGTCCCACATATATGTTCTATGTAAAATGCACACAGTTATCATGTGCAGATTTAAACCAGAGCAATCTCAGAAAGTAGTCTCTGGCATGATATCGGTATCATAGAAAGGACAGACAGCTTACTGTGACTTCATCGCTCCCAATGCAGGTTATCTTTAAACAAGCAGAGAAACAGCTGTGCAGCCTGAGCTGCAGGCCTCTTTAATCCCACAGATGAGGCTTACTGATGCACACAGGAGAGCATGCTGTCACTTTCATTCCCACTGAGGGACAATGAAATCAGCAAAGAGTAGAAAACCATAAAACCTTAAAAATATGAAAACACAAACCTAGATTTTTACCCAGCCTGTTGCCTGAACACAAAGAGATTCTTTTTTTAAGGACTGCTAAATTCTTCAAAAGGATAAACAAAATAATTCTTGCACATCCTGTAATTTAGAAAGATGAAGAAGATGTGTGTTTTTCCTATATTTTTATGGCTTCTCAAAGACTCCCATCTAATGTGCAAAAAAAACTGCATATATTTTTAATAGGCCTTCTTCAAGTTTAAGCTTCTGAAGGATTAAAGGAAAAAGCTGCAAACGCTCCCATTTTGTTCACGAGGAGAAGCCATAGTCAGACTTTGAAAAGAGCACATCTTTTATAGGCTTCCCATCTTGTGTATGGATAGTGTTTACATCTTTAAAGCATCTTAGGGCGTTTTAAAAGCTGCACATTTCATCTGGTAAACACAGCTGAAGCCTTCAAGCTACTTCCAAGTTACTTTCATGTGAGTCATTGAGTCCGCTCCAACACGCATGGAACAATAAATAGATGCAATAAGAAAGGGTTTTCTGCTCATTAAAATCACGTCTCACCTTTAACAGCTGTCAGGACAGCCGCTGCGACCACTTGGAACAATGAACGGTGAGGAAAGTGGAGCATCATTTCAGCGAAGTTGCAACTTCTGGCCATTCAGAAGTGTCTGCAGCCGGTTGAAAGGAGGGAAGAAAGCGCTGGAAACTTATCATTCCATTCTCTGATGTCCGGAAAAGTTACTTCCTCTGACTTTGCACGATCAAGTGTAATTTTAAAAGAAGTCCCGTCTCAATGCATGTGGCACTGTTGTAAAAGCGCGGTTCGCCTCAGTGATGAGAGGGGATGCTTTCCTCCGGTGGCACGGCTCTATAGCTGGACCATGAGCTCAGCTCTTCCCATGATAGAAATCAGTAAACATGTGCCGTCTGTCAGATTAGAGAGACCCACGTGGGTAATCGCCGGTAGGGAAAGAGAGCTGCGAGGAAATGAAATGCACGCTAGGTCAGGGGGATCAGCGGCTTCTCCACCAGACGTTTTCATGTTGAATTAACAAATTAAGAATATGATTCTGGGCTAAAGGCGAATTAATCTGCAGGAACAACTCGTGACAATTATGCTGATTCGATTAAACATGTTGTAAATCAGGAAAATAAACAAATCATCCTCATAAAGATTTATTTCTTAATTTTTTATTTTCACTTTTCCGTGTGAGAGTTTTTAAAAGTTCCTCCAAGAAACTCGCAGATGTTCATTTAAAATTCAGAGAGCCTTTATATTAATCTCAAAATTACTTAGGCCAGTTTTTTTTTTTTTCAGGGTGAGAGAAAGTTTCGACTTGTTTCTGCCAGCTGTCAGCTGCGTATTCTGCGTCCACAGCATCACATGGGATACTACTGTGTAGGATGGAGCAGATGGATGAAGGCACTTTATCCAAAGCCTTGTGGTGTTGTAGCACACCACATTTGGTACAAAGAATAAGCAAACTCTCGTATAAACTTGTATGGAACAAGTTTATACGAGAGTTTGCTTATTCTTATCCTGCTAAAAGACAAAAATGTCTTTTGACTCTAGAGGTTTAGTGCTCTGAGTAAAATAAAGGAGACTAGACTTTTTTTTTTGTGTGCTGCAGCAGGCCTCCAGGCCACATTTAACTTCTTAACACCAGGGTAATTATATTTTTTTCTCTTACTTATGTGTGCCACTTTATCTGCCTTGACCTAAAATTCCATAGACTCATTTAAATGAGGTACACAGAGCAACAGTGTGAGCTCTAAGCCTGAACTGAAACAGCTTTGTGTCTTATTGTAGCCAGGATGGTGATCATTTGGGCGGTTTTGGGACTCATTGGCTTTACACCAATGAGTCTGGTTCTGCTCGGGGTTTCTGCCTGTTAAAAGGAAGTTTGTTGCTTATTGTTGGATTCATGCTGGGCTGCTCTATAACATAAACTATGGTCTTGACCTGCTTTTTATCGAATCTGGCCTGAGATACGTTTTGTTATGATCTGGTGCTCAACATTGATTGATTTTTTGAGGGATTGATAAGCACTCTTCCACCTCTATTATTCAGCTGTAAGGCCAAGTGCTGAGATCAGATTTATGTTTAAAAACTAGTTGGTTTAATGAATTTGGTCGGAGAAGTTCTTAAACCTGCTCTCTGACAAACTAATGGGTACACTCTGCCAACTAAACTTGCTGCCTCAGTGGAGGTTTTATTGCAGGTTGGTACCACTGCCAAGGTGACAGCATTAAGCATGCAGGCATCATTTGCAAATAAACATTTTTTCTCCTGACAGCAGGGGCTGATTAAAATAAATATGTGCCTTTGGGAGACATTTAAGGATCTCCAAATGCCAATAACACTTTGAAGAACTAACTGAGTCCCTGGCTTACCTCAGGAGATGAACTTACTGTACAAGATGCTGCAGTGTTTACAGTGCAGGGTTAAATAAGGCTCTGCATGGCATGAAGCTGCTGAGCTTTAATTTAAGCATTTCATCTGTGGTTTTGGCTTCATGTGATTATTAATGCACACAGTGGCAGAGGCCAGAGACTGTCGAGTCTGGGAACGTCTCCAGTTTTCAGTTGTTGTTCTAGACATGCAACCTACTGCTTGTGCTATTAGAGATGACAGAGAGGTCGTCCCATGCTCCATGTGGGACTCCAGTGCCGGATATTAAGCTTCTGCCAGGTGGCTCAAGGTTTATGGAGGTTATTTGATGTGGAGCAACATCGTTCAAGACCTTAATCCCTGTGGATGTGTTGATGTTGTGAAACAGGAAGCTGTGCCTAATTTAGGTTGAATCAGACAAATAGCAAGAGTGACTTCTGGTCAGAGCTTTGGGTAATTAGGGAAATAGACCATTGGCCCTTTCTATTTTTTTTGCCACAATGTTGTGACTCATTGGATGTCGGTCAGTTGGTCAGTTTGTCCTCTACTTTCGGCAGACTGATTTCTACAACTCTTAATTGGATGGCCATAACATCTGGCTCAAATGTTCCCTTCAGGATGTATTTAATTATCCTCTGTGAGTCCTTTATTTTTCATCACACCCTCTCATCATGTCAAAGTTTCAATTTGTCTGAAATGTTGGTTCTTGAATACCTCCATATTCCTTTAAGATACTGTACATTACTGTTTTCCTTTAGTGTCCTTATTTATTGTTGTTTCTAGATGGGGAACATTGTGCAAAATCTGCATGTTAGTAATGTGTCGGTGAGTATGTGTGCATGCTGCTATCTAGACAAAATCCCATGTACGCTGAAGCAGGGTGCTAGCATATAGCTGGAGATCCTTAGTCTTGTTTGCTCTTTTTTTAGACTTCAGATGATGCATCACATTGATACACTTGCAGTGATTTACCTGATATATTGTTAAATGTCCTATCAAAACTTGGAAATGCTCTATTTTCATGCTCCCTAACTTTTAAAAATGGGCCGCCTGCTCTCCCCACAGAGCTAACCCTGCAGCCCCTTAAACAGGGTTTTTTTAACTGTGTATCTTTTTCATGCATCAAAACAAGAAGACAGATGATTCAACTGTGAGTTGAAATTAGAATAATGAATAATGCAAAAAAAACAATTAAAATCTTAATGTGCTCTGGGGAGATGACTTCCATATTACAAAAGAAGTAAAGAAGGGAAACTGAATCAAGGGTTGTGGCCTGGTGGTGCAGTTGTTAGCACTGTCGCCCCGCAGCAAGAATGGCTCTTCGTTTGAATCTTTCGGCCAACTGGGGTTTTTTTCTGTGCAGTTTTCATGTTCTCCATGTGTTTCAGTGGGTTGTCTATGGGTGACATCCATGTTTGCTTAATTGGTACCCTTCCTCTCTTCAAATTACAGCTGGGATAGGCTCCAGCCCCCATGGATGGATGAATCAGGGGTCAAATATCACATCATTTTGTATTGTGAATGAACTAATCTGGACAGAAGATACAAAAGTTCACCTGGAAAACGTCTGACCTGGGGTCACCATATGATTAGTGGATCTATTAACCTTTCCTGACAGTAATCCAGCTCAGTGATGGATACTGAACTACAGCTATGCCCCATCTTAATAATCCTATTGACTTCATTTCTATCAATCCATCAAACAAGGATTAGATCCACTCAGCACAGGTTCATCCTCTTGACACTGAATTCTACTGGCAGAGGATCACATGAATAGAATAATATTGAAAAGGTGATTCAGGAGTACTGAAGATAACTGAAGCCTTAAGCATTTATAAAGTCCTCTGAGAGAAAATCATTGCAAACTGCTTTTGAATCCTCCTCTCTGAGCTCAGGGGAGTTCTTGAGTCCAGTCTGTGGACATAAAGCTGCCGTTATACCGGTGTAATAACACTTAGCGCTACACCCTGCCAGGAGGCAGCCAGCCAGGCAGCCAGTCTATTCAACGCTTGTGTTTTCTGCTGCTCTGAGGGCTTCGCAGCCAGCTTGTGCCCTGTGGACATCTCCCCGTGGAAGCAGCGTGAGCTGAAGATGAATCACCTCAGAGAGGCCTGTGACCTGCCTGCTTCCCTTTTGGCTGACGTCAGGGAACATTCTCCCACTGATGACAAATGACTGCTCTTCTCCAGGCATGACTGCCATAAACATCAGATTTCCCTCCCTGCAGGACGCCTCGGATGAGTTACCGGCCAGGTGGTATTTCCTCCCACAGACAGCCTGTCTTCAGAGCTCCGTGATGGACAGGTGAATAGCTCGCCTCAAGCCACCTGCTGGGAAATGCATTCATGTTGGAGTGGATGGACAGCTGAATTACTCAGAGTTATCCAACTTTTTGGTTAAGAATATTTCTTACCTATGCTGGAAAAGGTATTATGTGTAAACTAACTGTACACAGCACGTTGTAATATCACAGCTAATATCACTTCTACGAATGTTTGTATAGAAAAGACTAATATGAGTGTGTCTCCAAGAATCCCCAGGGACCCAAAAGGCTGCAGGTTCATTGTGTGCAATTAGCTCTGTCTAATTAGCTGCTAAGCCATTTTTCTTTCGGTGATTAAGTCAACGACATGGTTGCCCTTAATGCTTCTGCAGACCCCCTCACTGTGCTGCTTTGCATTGATGAGGGAAAGTTGTGTGGTGAAATGCTACCGGGGTGTTTTTTTTAATAAAGTTAACATTTAACTTTTGTCCAGGGATGGAAATAGTTTGCTGTTTAAATTAATATGTTTACGAGTCAACTTTTAATGCTCTCGGCAAACAATTTTTTACCACGCAATCATTAGCTAATTCACATATTGCATTGTCTACGCAAGTATTGCAATTTTTTCTTGCATGGGATATTACGAAGAGAAGTGCTCACAGTGTACTCTTGTCATTTCACGGAGAGAGAACGTTTAAAAGGATTATCTGGGTCTGTCATCTCTGCCCCAACTTACATCAGATACAGTATGTTTACAACACAGGGACACAGCATGAGCTAAAATCAGTGCTGCCTCTCCCTATTCAGTACACAGAAAACACACTGTGCCTTTAGGCCTATGAGGGGCCTTACATTTGCAGAAGTGTGTTTTGTCTACTCATCATGCTGAATGAACATTCAGCACTTCCTACACATAGACTTTACCTGTGTCACACACCAAGGTATATCGATGGTCAACTGAGTGAGTATATTTTAAGAAGCTCCGCATGGCTCAAGCACGAAAGAGTAAAAAGCTGATTGTAAATCCATTCCCTGCACCCCATGGGGTTGTAGATCTGTGCGTATGGTTTATAATCCTCGCCTACGGATTCATTTACTATGCGCAAAGATTTACATGTGGGCACAGCAAACCTGTGCGCACAGTTCATGAAACCATACCCGCATTGCGCTGAGTTTACAAATCTGTGCGTGGCTTTGTTAACCGGGGAAGTACATTTTGGCATTAAATATATAGTATAGCCTATTTATTTTCAGAGATATGACGTGCTCTGTGATAAATGAATTAGTGCACACTCTCTGCTCGCTCCACACCTCCTGCTTTGATTAGCTGAGACAGAGCTGGAGAAGAGGTCATTGTTCTTGGGGCCTCTCCTGTAAAATCATCTACTGTCTTAATAAAAAATATAAGTGATACAAACGTCCTACCGGATAACAATGATCATTCCTACTAATTTGAGAATTATCAATTCATTTCATGTTACAGTTACTTTTTTTTGTTTCAGGTTGAAGTAATTTACGTGAAGAAAACTTCTTCTACTTAAATACCTTATTTGTTAATTGATGATTCTTTGTGATGCAGAATTTGTTTCATGAAGATTTATCTTAGATGGAAATCTCAAAAGTCTATAAAGTGAATAGTTATATTCTGCCACTGATTTTGTAGGGGCGCTATAAATGTAGTGTGTTTGTTTAAACGGGGTTGGGCCCCACTTTGGCCCGGGGCAGTCGTGACTTTAAAAACTTCAGTTTCTGTGTCTTTATCGAAGCTTGAAGCCCGGCCTAACATCACAACTATAATGTCAACAAGCCAAGTGTTACCTGACTTTACTTTTGTTAACCTTTATCACTCAGTACGAATCGGACAAAATACAGAATGTATGTGAAATGTAGAGACAACATTCATGTTCAGGTAACTTTATTTGTAAAGTAGGTACATTTGGTTGCAGAGAGAGTCACATATAATTAACAAAGCAGAGACAATACATAAAACATAAAAAGTGAAAATGCATCGGTAAAAGTGTGGAAGTGCGGAGATTCCAAATGTACAATTGAAGTTGATTTGTAAAAGTTGCAGAGCTTAAAACACGTGCACACTGCAAATGTGGCACAAAACGAATTGTACTTTAAAATGTAATAAACCATATTTTCATTTATTCACATTATCATGTCAACAACAAATGTTTTTTTTTCATGCAATGTAATGTGAAAGAGTGCTAAATGTACGTGTTTAAATATCCCAAATACTACATGCAAGTACTTATATATGACATTTAAATAAAATGTTAAAATGTGGGTTCAACATGTATAATAACCATGCTAAATGTGTTTCTTATTTGATAAATATATATTTTCCATTTTCTGCTAACTTAATTAACTTGTGTGTGATCAAATTAGAAAGTAAGTAGAGCAGAATGACTCTGAGGGAAGGTTGATAATTGAACTAATGAAACAACAATGCTAGATGTGCATGTTTAGTATAGTGGAGAGTCTCCATATTGCAAATCGAGCAGGTGAACAGGAGAACAAATTAGAGCTATTAGTTAGTTTTTGCCCCAGGGATCTCAAGCTGGTCGGCCTAGCCTTGTTCGTATCTACAGAAGGAGATATAACATCTACTTATAGTACCATGCACACACAGAGGCGCTGCTTGTCATCAGGCGAGGCAGGCAACTGCTTTGGGCCCCAGACCAGTAGGGGGCCCCTGAGGGCTCACAAACTTAAACCAAAGCAGGGGCCCAAAATGTGCACATTTTTACTATGACAGTTGGAAAACTCCCTAAGGGGGCCCCATCTGACAGCACTCACTCTCATTGCCACACTAAATGTTGCATGCATTTTTGCTGTGAAAACCAAAGTCTGTCGATAAAAGTCCTCAAAGAAAGATGAAGAGACAGGAAAAAAGAGGAAGAGAAGTTAAGTGTCGGGACACCGGCAGACATAATGGTGATGAATGCTGGTTCGAGGGCCCCCAAATGATTTTTGCCTAGGGACCCGACAGACTCTAGATCTCCACGTGTGCACATGTTTCCTCTGAACTCTTTTCCACACCTGCTATGGGAGCTAAATGAAGTTAGAAAACTCTTCCATCTCAGAGACTTCAAAAGAAATCCCAAACTCTCCACATGACAAAAGGTCTCTTGGTGAATCAAAGTCAGATTAGAATATTTTACCTGTGACATCCCTGCTGTGATGCTGGGGCAGGAGGGTTAAACGGTGCTGAATGTTTAACTGGCACTTTGAGGTTTTGTAAAATATTGAGGTGGAGAGGCAGCCAGGGCGAGAGGGAATGATAGAGAGGTTACATCCAGCGAGAATTTTAAATGTCCAATGGCCCCTCGGTGACTCCAGAAATGTACAGCTTGATAAAGATTTGCTTGATAGTGAGGGGAAATAAGGGTGAGAGAAGAAAGTGTTGGTAAAATGTATTACAAGCAACAAAACAAAGATTCATTGATTCACAAATTCTATCCTCTTTCTCAGTGAAATGTAAACAGAATGGATGTTTCACTGAAACTCTGCAGTCACTTCTTCTTATTTGAGGTTCTTTTTCTGCTTGAATTAACATTAAAATGAAGCAAATATTTAAAACTAATGTGCATGTAGAGAGGGGTATAAAAAAAGTAGGAGGAAAGTGGAAGACTTTTTCCAAACTTCAGCCCTTTATAGACTTTTTACGATTTGAATTAGGTATCTGTGCGATTATGGTGACTGTGCTGAAGTCAGCAAATGTTTAATCAGACAATTAAATAGATGAATGAGACCTGGGGTTTCTCACCTCATGTATTACTCTGCTCACTGTGACACTGCAGTCTTCACATTACAATGCTGCTACTTTTTCTTAAAATGTGAAGCACTGCTGCCCTCCTGTGGACTGCAGAGTAACAGCATGGACAGGGAGAAGCCTTACACAGCAGTTTGTGACTAATATGAGAAATAATTGTACAAGTCGCTACTGTAGAATACAAAACGAGGTTAACTACAGCATTATATAACAACGCAAACTGATCAACCCCAACAATTTCTGCTAGATCTTTTTGATATGAGAGTCTTCACTGGGCTACTTCTCATCGAAGCTTAACAAGACTCTTCTTCTCAGGCTCCGCCCACTCAGGAAGAGTTTGAAGTGGTGAATGAGAGTCATTATACTTAGAGGCTAGTCTCTAAAATATTGCCTCTGACCATGGCTCAGATTTAACAGAAAGTCCTCAAACTCATGTCTAAATTCATGTGTGGCAAAATTATTTTTGTACTACCTTTAAACAGGTCACATTTACTTACGGGTATCTTGAGACATTTTTCACAGTTATTAAAAAATGGCTGACAAAGTAAACAAATGTAACTGCTCAGCTCGGTTAAAGACATTAGTTCTGTTCAATTCATCAAAAAGTTAAAAGAAAAAACAGGAAGGCCACGTCAGCAGAATCTTTCACCAATACAAAAATGGTGCAGTAAATAGCCTTTACCCTAGAGAGGCGAGTTACCTCTCCTCTGAGTACGTTATAAGCCTGAATGAGCCTGGGGGCTATAGGGTCACATTTTAAGGCTTTCTGTTCATTTCTTTTGAAATTGCTTTGCTTGCTTTGAACCTACATGTACAAGAGGAAAAGAAGGAAAACATAAGAAACTACAACCACTGCGGACCATTTGAATGAAACTGGTCCCACATCTCCTTCAACCTCACTTTAGCAGTTCCTGTTTGTTGTTGCTCTGACACCATATCTGTCAAATGCCTTATTAGTTGGAAAGCTTATTTTTCTAAAAGGTCAGCCTTGTTGTTTATGAACTACCATGTTGCCTTGTGTTAGATGAACATCGTCACCATCCTGTCGATTTAAGTGTTAGAGTGATAGACTTACATCCTGCTGCTGGGGGCGCTGGCATTCCTGCAGGGTTGGCATGGGCCCACCTTGATGTCTGACTGACCACCTGGTGCCACCACAGAATCATTCACTTTGATTCACTATTCGCTTCATCAGAAACGATGCTTATTTTAAACTTCTCCGATTGGGCTTTGTTCCAACAGGCTGCTAGCAGCTTTCTTTGTATTTCAATGAACATATCCTTATACTTTGGACAAAGTGTCACCAAAGTCTTGAAAATGGAAGATTTATGTTTCCACTTTGTTGTGTAACTTTTAAAAGTAAAACAAAATGATACACAGGAATATAACATCTGTATGATACTTTAGTATTAGAGTATATGAGTGAGGGCACTCTCTCTAGCTTCCAATCTATTGCTTGGGATTTTTGTGGTTATTCTTCCTGGATAACTTTAAGACACCCCTGGGTTCGCCCCTGTGTCCCACTTCCCCCTTACCTGACAGCGTGATTAGGGGACACAGAAAGGATCAATACATGCTCTTCCTTCATGTTTGTGTGTGCACACAGACTTCAGGCCGCTCCTGCATAAGTCAGTGCCCCAGTTGGCCTTCCCCAGTCAAAAAGGTCTGGACACACCATTAGCTGGTGGGAAGATGATTGAGTTTGGACACAATTTGAAATTCGTTGGTAGTATAATAAACGTTGCATTATGCAGTCTGATTGGTTAAGTCGCTTATAATGAGCTTGAGGCTAAAATGAATTTTCCGATTTGGGGATTTCAACACTTGTTGCTGCTGATGACAACCTGAGGTGATGATCAAATCAGACAAATAATGGAAGTGTGATTAAGCGACTGCTGAGATAGACCCGCAGAAATGATTCATACCGTTTCACAAAATGCTGATGCGGGGGCTATAAGGGGGGCTGTAACTCCCTGAATGTCCTGTCTTTGTGGACAGCATCCTTTTGTAGGATCCTGTCTGAATGAGAATAGTTCATTTTGCATATCTTGATAGAGAAAGAGAACCTCAGAGAGAACCCGAAATCAAGGATAGCAATGAGTCCGGTCCAACATTCCAGGATAAGAAAGTGTGATCGGAAAGTTTCTCCCTAATACAACCAGATTTAAACAGTTTTGTAGTCCACTTAATGAATTGTATAGTCTTGAATTGTATTGATATGTTGCACCATTATCATCATTAAGGTGTAATATATCTTTATAGGCAAAGCATTTAGAAAGGTGAACCTAAACAAGCAAGCTAACAAGAAAGATGAATGAACTGGCTCAAAGAAATGTGTGAAGGCTGACAGGAAGAATATGAAGAACAGTATTTCAAAATAAGATACATTTCTAATATTGGTTGTGTATTCTAAAGTCAGTGATGTAAAAAGGGTGAGATCCATCAGGTCCACTCTGACATTGAGGTTCAATGTAAAGCAGAATCAAATAAATACAAACCATGATTTTCTAAAAAATATCAAATTTAATTTGGTTATAAAAGTTGTATTTTTTCACATGCACACCCACACACATTTAATCACCATAAATACTGTCCAATGATTTCTCATCTTCTTCTTTTTTTTTCTCTTTTTTTGTTTTAAACTCTGATTCACAAAGCAAGCACATACGGTGGACTGATACATCTGATTCAAAGGACACTATGGAGAATGCTCGCAGTCTGTTACAGGGAGAGGAAATCTCAGTGCACTAACAAAAAGGCTGTCGTAAAATCAAGTAGAAACATTTAGAAAGTATCTACAAATGGATCCAAGTACAAAAGAGCTACACCCATTCACAAGAGAAGGATTTGGTTTCGACTTTCGACGAATTTCCGACTGAATGAAAAACTGATTTAGAACGTAAAAAAAAAAAAAATCAGATGTAAACTTATTTCCTGTTAAACTTTTCTTACATTCCCTCTCTGGTCAATACATCTCAATGATATTAAAATGTAGTGAGGAGGTCAACCCTGTTTCACATGATGAACTCACATCTGCCTTATTGTTCAAGTTCACCTTGACGCAGGAAAAGAATGAAGATCAGAAGGAGAGAGTGGATACAGAGAACACTTTTCAATCGTTAAAGCTATGAGAAAAATATACTCCAGTTATAAATACAGGTCTTGAGCACTTTTAGTCACCTCCACTAGACAAACAAATGTCCGTACAATATGCAGGCTATTCTTCTTGGTACTAAATATGTGCTGTAAACATGAAATTCTGCCTCATTTCTATGATCTTGTACATAAAAACACACAACGTCTGTCTTCTCAAAAGCCAATGACTGACACAGGAGAGAGCTTTGAGCTGTTAGAGACACATTTGTGACTACTTGAGGTTGAAGGTTACCATTTAAGTTCAAAATCTTTAAAGTTTGGTTCTTAACGTCATCAAAAACCTGATGAGAATTTTACAAAGTAAAGGTTTTAGTGGTTACATTTTGAATTCTGATCACGGAAAGATTTGTGAATAAAATTAAGAAAAAATGTAAATTATACAAACCACATTTACCTCAATGGTAACACCTTTTAAAAACCCTCATCAACAATAAACAGTAAACTGACAGCTGATTTATTATAGCTAATAGTTATTTTACTGTTTCCTGTTGTTGGCGGATTCTGGATTTTAAATTAAGACCGGTCAAGACCACCACTGAAAGGCTATTTGTCTATTTCATTACTGTGAGTGGAAGGAAAGTGCCCCTTTCTAAAAGAATGAATAACTTCCATTCATTCATTATTTGTTTTTTGTCCCCCAGTTACAGTCACAACCTCCCCGGTTTTACAGTCTAAGTGAGTAACACGCCCCCTGCACACGAGATGAGGATTTTTCACTGATATTTATGGTCTTGCCTTGGTCTCGCCCTGTCTTGGTCTTGGTCTTGTCTCGGTCTCGCTCCCTAAATGTCTTGGTCTTGTCTCGGTCTCGATCCCTAAATGTCTTGGTCTTGTCTCTGTCTCGATCCCTAAATGTCTTGTCTCGGTCTCGATCCCTAAATGTCTTGGTCTTGTCTCGGTCTCGCTCCCTAAATGTCTTGGTCTTGACTCGGTCTCGAGCCCTACAGTAAATGTCTTGTCTCGGTCTCGATCCCTAAATGTCTTGGTCTTGTCTCGGTCTCGCTCCCTAAATGTCTTGGTCTTGACTCGGTCTCGATCCCTAAATGTCTTGGTCTTGTCTCGGTCTCGCTCCCTAAATGTCTTGGTCTTGTCTCGGTCTCGAGCCCTACAGTAAATGTCTTGTCTCGGTCTCGATCCCTAAATGTCTTGGTCTTGTCTCGGTCTCGATCCCTAAATGTCTTGGTCTTGTCTCGGTCTCGATCCCTAAATGTCTTGGTCTTGTCTCGGTCTCGCTCCCTAAATGTCTTGGTCTTGTCTCGGTCTCGATCCCTAAATGTCTTGGTCTTGTCTCGGTCTCGCTCCCTAAATGTCTTGGTCTTGTCTCGGTCTCGATCCCTAAATGTCTTGGTCTTGTCTCGGTCTTGAACCCTAAATGTCTTGGTCTTGTCTCGGTCTCGCTCCCTAAATGTCTTGGTCTTGTTTCGGTCTCGATCCCTAAATGTCTTGGTCTTGTCTCGGTCTCGCTCCCTAAATGTCTTGGTCTTGTCTCGGTCTCGATCCCTAAATGTCTTGGTCTTGTCTCGGTCTCGATCCCTAAATGTCTTGGTCTTGTCTCGGTCTCGATCCCTAAATGTCTTGTCTCGGTCTCGATCCCTAAATGTCTTGGTCTTGTCTCGGTCTCGAGCCCTACAGTAAATGTCTTGTCTCGGTCTCGATCCCTAAATGTCTTGGTCTTGTCTCGGTCTCGATCCCTAAATGTCTTGTCTCGGTCTCGATCCCTAAATGTCTTGGTCTTGTCTCGGTCTCGAGCCCTACAGTAAATGTCTTGTCTCGGTCTCGATCCCTAAATGTCTTGGTCTTGTCTCGGTCTCGATCCCTAAATGTCTTGTCTCGGTCTCGATCCCTAAATGTCTTGGTCTTGTCTCGGTCCCGATCCCTAAATGTCTTGGTCTTGTCTCGTTCTCGATCCCTAAATGTCTTGGTCTTGTCTCGGCCTCTATCCCTAAATGTCTTGGTCTTGTCTCGGCCTCTATCCCTAAATGTCTTGGTCTTGTCTTGGTCTCGGAGCACTCTGGTCTCCAATATGTCTTGGTCTAGATTAGGGTTAGGTGGTCTTGACTACAGCACTAAACTAAGAATCTTTTAAACTGACAATACAAATAAATCAGTTCACACACTGCGGGACAGACCGCAGGAAATGAAGTCGTCTCTACTGATGCGATTACACTTTCTGCTGCCAGCCCTTTTATGGCATGCAAAGAGTCTTTGTTTGTTTTTGTAGACTCTGTTAAAGACATGAAACATTTAGTGAGATAACAAAGTAAATGGAGCAACGACAGAGATTTGGCATGAGTAGTTAGTGTCTGTGTTCTCCAGACTCTGGCTTTGAGTACATCTGCTTAAATTAAACAAGATCATAGGAATATCTTTGACTCTGTTCCCCCTCAAATGATATTACGCTGTGGAACGTGATCCCTTTTTATGGTATGAGCATGAAATAATCAGGTATGAGAGGTCTGAGAGTGAGTTCTCTCTATACAGACTCGTTATAGATGAAACAGAACCAGAGGAAAATGCACTTTGACTTTTGATTCATAATTTCGATGAGGCTTTAACATGACCCTTTATATCAACATGAGACAGAACTAAACAGTGCACAGGCGATGGAGGTAGCAGTACATCACAGGATCAATCACTACATGGCCTCTCCTTTGGATAAAAGAAATCCCAACAAGAAACATAAAAAGGTGCAAAGCATGAATGCAGCACATACTCATTCACACAGGCACACTAAACATATCTTTTACCAACCAAAAAAAACAAAACACACCCACTTTTGTGCAATAGGAAGACGGACACAAATTTGAGTCTTGAACTAGGCGTTTCATGACAGTTTGACAGCGAGGACGAAACAAACAACTCTTCAGAAACAAACAAAGAACAAGTCATGAAACAAAATGAAATAGTCGTTAATCAAACGAGGAGTGTCACGCTCATTTTGTTTCCATAAAGGCCACTGAGACAGCAAAAGCTTGCCAAGTGTCTCGGATTTTAATGCCCTGTTGCCAATCTGGTCCCCCGTATGCTACCGCCTCTGTCTGATATTGCACTGAATAAAGCCTTTGTGTTAGCAGCAAGCATTACTTTACAAGAATGCAATCGATTACAGTGTAGTCTTCTGGAGATTTTTCTAGAGGAGTATGGTTTCTGTTTCCTTGTGGTGACATCGATAATCCTTAAAAAGAAATTTGGTTATTGTGTATAAACTGAAGATGTAACCACATGCTCTATTTTCACAGCGGCCCTACATCAAATAAATAACCCTAACCCTAAGCCCTCAAATAAATGTGTAGTTCGTTCAAAATAAAGAAAAAGGAAATGTCATGAAAATCCTAGTTTTTTAATTTTTTTAAAAGTCAACTGTTGATTTCAAATACATCACAGTAATTCATCTTGTGTCTGTAGGTTACCTCTCTCGTGATTTTGGCACTGCACTGTACATAATTTAGTTTGTATCATCACCAAACATGAATAATTATATCACTGGTTATATTCAAACAGGCTCACACAGTCCAGGATTCAGAGCTCACATCCTCTCTGTCATGTGATGTTGGATCAGAGTTGATTGTATGGATGCAATATACAGAGCCCACTGCATGTTTTTGTTTTTTTTATGATTTCACAGGGGACAGTCTCTTCAGCAGCTTCTTCCCCTTAGAAAGTAGTCCCTTCTTCTTCTTGTTGGCCAGATCTTGGGAGCCCCGGGGGTCCAGTGGCAAGTGGGGGGCCCTCGTAGGGCTCAGGAGTCTCATGGTGCCAGGGAGGAGGGGCCTGACAATCGGGGACGGGGCACGGACAGGGGCGGCGTCATTGTCGACGGTGTCGGTGGTTTCTGCTGTAACCTGAGGGGAGAAGTGATGGGGAGGTGTGGAGGCAGGGGGCAGCGTATTACAAAAGAAGCAGAATTCATACTGCATATGACGAGGCTTTCATTCAGCTGACTGTGTTTCTCTATTTGCAGTAGTGAAGTAGTGAAACTGTATTTGGTTTGTATGCAAGTGTGAGTTCTCTGTGAATGAAAAACATCTCTTGTCTAATGTAAGTTGACTGAGGTGCACTCATTGGATAAATCATGACTGTCTGTCTGATGTTCTACTTCTTACCTGTTTTTACCGTATTGGAAATGTTTCATATTTTGTGATTGATATAAGCGCTTATTTTTAAAGGAAAAAATGTGACTACTGGGTAGCCGGTAGCCTAGTGGTTAGTGTGCACGCCAATGTACAGAGGCTACAGTCCTCCAAGCGGGTTACCTGGATTCGAATCCGACCTGCCTGTGGCTCCTTTCCTGCATGTCATTCCCCTCTCACTGTCCTATCTTAACTAAAGGCATAAAAAGCCCCGAAATAATCCTTTAGAAAACATGGTTTGTGATGTGACATTGATGACATCATGTCATGTTTGAGTCCTGTGTGTTCGTTTCATTTGATGAAAGGTTTCCTCATAGATTTAAAAAAATAACTTTTTTGGTCTCTAACTCGAAGTGTCACGTGGGCCGTGCAGATCTGAGAGAAGTAAGTCATTAGAAGAAGAAAGAGGATTATGCTGCAGCAAATATTGTGTATTTGTAGTTTTGGTTTGTTTTCACTCATGCCTTGATTCATTACCTTAGGGTACCCTTTAGTTTGTTTTATGATTCTTACGAGTTATGCTTCTGCTGTTACTCCTTCAATTTCCCTCTGAGGTTTGAAAAGTGTACGATTGTCATTCTTAATGTAATAAGGGGAAATAGAAATACAAATTAAAGTACAATCAGACAATGTCAATGGGTTCGTAAGGGCCCAGAGAGTCCTTAGGAAACTCACATTTCAGACATTAACCGCACTGAATTTAACTAAATTGAATATTCTCTGCATGTTACATCTGAGGGTCAAAGCTATCATCTGCATGACGATAAATGTGAATTAAATTCAAAGTATTCAAAGGGTTTTATAACGAACACGCACGTAGAGTTAATATGTAGGAGAAACACCAAGGAGGAAGCCAGGAAATGACATCAGCACACCACAGAGCCAAAAGGAGTCCACCATAAGAGAGAGGCCAGGAGGGAACATAAAGTACAGTCATATACAACACCCAGGGACACAACTGTAGATACCACGCTTCTTTTCTAATGCAGCAGCCGGACACACAGTTAAGCATCGGGACACTTTTAGATGAATTTTGATATCATACAGGATATATACTTCTACATTCTTTGACTGTCACCAATATCATGACCAACACCATCTCCTTGGTATCTAATGTATTCTGTATTTATATTTAAAAATTCCCCTATGGATCATTTTAAAGATCTGATTTTGACAAAAATTGCAGAATGCCTGAAAAAAATTCCGTTATGTGATGTGACATTAGCAAGTGTCTGCTGTGTGACCTCGAGCTGTCCGCATTAGAGCCACGAGTTTGGTATCTCAAGTTGCCGACTTACTGTACAAGGCAGACAGAGCCATTTATGGTGTGAAATGAACAATCTTCTTCTGTTTGTTTTGTTTTGTTTTGCCAAGCGGGTGAGGAAAAACAAAAAAGAAATCAGATGTGGCAGCATTGTCCCGTCGCTAAAAAAACCCCAAAACCCCACACCACTATGAAAACTGAAAACAACGTCACCAACAACTACACCAACACACATGAACACAGAGTGCAAAAAAAAAAGATTGTTTTTAATATCCAATTTTCTCTTTTATTGTTCCATTGTAACAACACAGTATGGACGTATCAGTGCTGCGATTTAGTTTTGTCTCTTGAGCTCAGAGCAATCATAGCATATCCACTGACAACAGGGCTGAAAAATAGATTTGATGTGTGTGCAATATACATAAAGAAACAAAGCCTCTTTAAGGAAACACAGCAGTCAAGCCAAGAAAGTTGTTATAAAACGTATCAAGTTTGAAAAAGGCATGCTTTTCTCTTTCTTTGTAGTTTTCTTTTCAGTGTCATTGGGTAGCAACTGTTATGTGTTTATAAAGCACTTAATATGACACACAAATACCACAACAGGTTTTTGGAGTTTCAGTGCAAAGAGGTACCAAATTATCATGTGTAAGGAATGAGTTGAGCCTTTTTCAAGTCCTCCTTAACCAGTGCTACATGCAAAAAATCACCCGCAGAGCTCCCACAGTCTATCCTCCCTCTGTCCATGTCAGACTTTGCTTCTTCCTTTCTCTGAGACTCAGAAAGGTGTTAACACTGGATTATTGTCCCCCTTTTTTTTTTTTTTTCTCAATGGTTGAGAGGAGAAGGGTTGAGGGGTTGTTAGTTTGTTTAGAGTCACCACTGTCACCACATGGACAAACACACACAATGAACAGCACACAGACGGCAGGTGGAGGAAGCGAGAGACGGAAATCAAGAGAGAGGACGGAGGATGGATGAACACAGGGCCTAGCGCTGAGAGCGGCGATGATGATGTACCCGTTTGCTCTCGGAGACGATGGCGGCGGAGTTGGCAGGGGGCCGGTTGGCAGGCTCTTCCTGGGGGTAGTGGGACGGAGTATCGGTCAGATACACCTCCACATCATCAGGCACTTCTTCCAGGAAGTTAGAAGGAACCAGACCACGGTGGCCATTCATCTCACCCTGTCAGTGGACATGAGCATGGGAGAGAAGAGGAGGAGAGAAAGGCAGCTCAACATAATGTATAAACTGAGTCACGTTTATTTTTATACTGCACTGTTTGTCTTCTAACTTCTGTTTATTTGCTCTAGTTTGAAGTTTGTAACTTTCCATTTAAAGAACATTTTAGGCTCTCCAAGTCACAAAAAGTCAAACTAAAGTTAACTCTGAATACAAACCAAAGTCAGTTTTGTAAAGTTTGAACGAAGGATAGATCAATTGTCCATAAAAAAGTAAACATAGCTAAGCTGCACCCACATAATAGAATCCATCCTCATCGATATCTCCACATACAGCAATGATGTCACCAGCACAGAAGGTCAGCTCAGCCTATCAGGAGACAGAGATACAAAAAGCGATATACAGGAATAGGATATAGATTTTATTCCCGTGTTTGTTATGTTCTAATCCAGAGATACATTTGGTTCAGTAAGTGTGTGTTTCGTTTAGCAAGAGGTCCTGAGCAGTAAGTGATACCTCCACATCAACGTTAGGGGAGCTCTCTCGAGGGTCGTAGTCGTACAAAGCCACCATCCTCCTTGAGGCCTGATCTCGACGGAGTCCTCTTTTGTTCTGCTCTGTAAGCAATAACAGATGGCAAGTTATTTTCATTTTGTGTTTTCATTCACATCCTCATTGTTCAAACACAAAGACATGTTCCTGTTCATGAAATGAAGTGGGCTGCGTAGTACCTATCCTGTCCACAGGTGTGCTGAGCGGCAGGAAGCCCTGTTTCATGAGTTGGTCCAAGGTCTCCTCGTCCTCTGCTCGGATCTCTGACACCATGTTACAGGGTATCAGCCCCATCCTGCCCCTCACTTCGGCTCTGTAAAACCCATCTGTATCTTTGTCTCCGTACACCTGTCACAGAAAAGAGTAAAGAGTGATTTAGAGGCACCTTTCAGGACTTTGAATTGGCTGAAGGTCCCTTTAGAAAACTTAAAGTTATTGTGGTACTAAATGCCTTTTAATTCTCATGTTTTTGATACACTCTACTTTAAGGTAGCAATCCTAGGATCTCAGTTTGATTGTCTTTAGCAGCATCTGAGGCCTTAAGAAGTTGTTGTGGGAAACTTGTTCTGTTTCAGTCCATTCAATCCATACAATCCGTACAGCTTGGGAACATTTTGCCCACTATTAGCAAGGCCCAAGTCACCTCTTTTGTTGGAATGCAAACTACTTTGTGGGGTATTTAAAATGATTATTTCGTAATTTTTTCCACATTTTCAGCCAGCCAACTTCTGCCTAATAGGCTAAATGAAAACATCTTATAATAAACTACTTGGGATTTTTTAAGTGGAATTTTGCCACATAGGGACTTTGTTCACTTATCAATGATCCACCTAGTTTGAACAAAACCATGACACCACTATATCTGGGCTAATTACAAACAACGAGGAGCAACACTACAGAGAGGAGGTCCAACATCTGGCAGAGTGTTCTTCAGAAACTAAATAAATGAAACTAAATGTTCTGAATAAAAGGGACCATCGTCAAGAGACCATCACCTCCCACCTGGTAAAGAAGGCTCAACATTGGACTAACTTTCCTCAGGAAACCGAAAAAAAAGCAGCATTCACCTCCCAGCTGCAGGTCAACAGCTACAGAATCACTACAGAAAGCATGATCTGTCAGGGTGTCACTGTTTTGTATCCCCGATGCACAGCAGAAAACAAAAAAGACCTGGCCCGGGTTGTTAAAACAGCACAGAGGATTTTAGGAGCTGTGCTCCCGGACCTCGATGCCGTGTATGCTGACTGCCTACAAAGGAGAGGCACCAACATCAGTAAGGACACAAGTCACCCAGGACACTGTCTTTTTGTCCCCCTACAATCTGGAAAGAGATATTACACAATGAAAACCCGGACTAACAGATTGAGGAACAGCTTCTTTCCCGAGCTGTAGCCCCCCTCCAGAACATTCTCACACACATACACACCTTCAAACAGCTGCTAAGGACCACCTGTATAATGCAGCACTACATGTACTGCACTTTAAACCTGCTGCAATATGGACACCTTGTCCAATAGCCATCATTCATTTATCATTTGTATAAATTGTGCGTCTGCTGTTTTAATCTGCTGTTGGCATTTTTTATATTTCATCTTTTTATCTTATTTTCTTGTCTTTTGCTGCTCGGATGATTGTTATCAATTACATTTCATTGTTTGCATACAATGACAATAAAGTATTTTGTGTCTTATGTCTAGTGAAGGATAAAGTTAAAGAACTTTATGGAATGAAAACATCCTGCAGCAGTTACTGCAAGCTAAAACTGAATTCATATTCATTTAAGGCTGATAATGTTGGGTCATATTGTCTGACTTTCTTAATCATAAACTCCCACCCTAATGATCTGCCCCTCTTTGAAGGGCAGCTCCTCATCGGCTGCGTCCGGGTTGGGGGACATGGACAGAGGATCGTAGTCAAAGAGGGCCACAAAGATCCGGAAGGACTCCTCGGGCTCCGACTCATCATAGTATGTCGGTGAGCGGCGATCCCGGTCCCTGTAACCATCTTCAACACATTGAAGACAAAAACAAAAACTGCATTACTTAATACTGCAAGCAAGAATTAAGATCCCATTCCCATAGCAGGAACTTTGTAAAATGTAAGCCTTTGCTTGTGCTGAACAAAACTTAAAAATAATTTGCTAACAAAACGTACAGCTCCTAAAGTTAATTTGTACACACTGTGATCAATCTTAGCCATGCTTCAAAGTAAATCAATAAAAGGATTTCATTTAGTTATCCTTGTCCGGCCATTTGTGCCTGTCAGCATGCAGGAAGAAATTTGTGGTCAGTGACCCATTCAGGTCATTTTATAATACACATACACACGTTGTCCATTTGGATGTTAAAATATGCAGTGACAGACAAATGGGGTGCAACACATACCATGGTGCAGTACACAGACAGAGTATGATTTACAGATATGACACAACATAAAAAAAACTCAAGACTCTGACATGCATCCTGAAAGATGTAACACATTCTTACTGTTACTTATTTAAAAACAAAATGCGAAAAACTAAGATTTAAAGAAAAAGTATAAAACTTCCACACATTGCCAACCCATGTAACAGCAAGAAGTCTAAAGCAGAGGTGGCAGAGTTGTTGTGAAAGTCTGTCATTTATTGAAGTTGGAATTGCAATACAGCTAGCAGAGTGTGATACTGTTGGGCGAAAGCTTTATTTTGCAGCTTGAAAGTACTAGCTTGATGGGAAATGCATTGATCCCAGTTAAACATATGCCAGCCCCAGTTGTATTAATGCTATTCTCGGTTAATGTCAGGGAGAACTGCATTTCCAACAGCTGATATTTCAAACTCAAATGTCCAAAAAAATAAACCTCTTTAGCAGTGAGTGTGTGTGTAGCCAATCCTACATTTGGTCCACTAATGATTCTTCAGTATTTCATGCATGGCTGCTCTGGTTTTTAAGTGTTGTAGGTGTGGTTGTACCACAGAGGGGAGGGGTTTAGCAGGCATCTTGAGTTCAGTGCAGTGAGTGAGGCATTCTCTGAGCAGTCAATCAATCATTTATCAGCTGCAACTGTGGAAACGTTCATCCTGGACCCCAGGTGTGGCTTTCCAGTGGGGCTAACATTTCAGTGCAGTGCAGTCATGCTGATCAACTGAAATCATAATAATAACTATTATTATTAACGACATAGAAACAGGCACTTGCAAGTGTCCACAGCTACTTGTTGCCGTTTGCCAGTTGCTGGTGGCATTTTTGTTTCCATGCTGTGGTGGTAGAACAGGACTGCAGGCACATACCATGGGGAGACCTGGTGCCGCCCATGTGCCTGCGGGATGGCCACGTCCTGTGCCGAGCTACTCTGCCATAGTTACCATCCTCGGTGATGGGGGAGGGGTTTCCCTCACTGTTATTCTCAGAGGTTACTTCTACAGGAAACACCAATTAGAGGGTGATGGGGTTACAATGCAAAAATTCAACATTTCGAAAAGGTCAATTCATGATTTGTATTGAAGCTTCTTATAATCAAGAATGTTTTCAGAAGAGATTCAAAGCAGCAGACAGATTTAGCAAACTAGATTTCAGCAGGTAGTTCTTTCCAGAGCCTGGGATCTTGGACAATACTGCAAAGGCCCCAAAGACCTCAGCTGATCTGAGAGGTCACTACTGATAAATGGGACAAAAGAAAAGGCTTTAGAAACACTCAAAGTTGGATTTTTAAAAAGGGTTTACTTGTTTCTTATTTACTTTATCAAAAACAAACAAAGCTGAATAAGTCTGTTTAATTGAAATTGACGCCATCTTTTTTTGCAGTTGGCTAATTGATATGTGATAGGCGTCATAGATTGTAGACTATCTCACCTAAAGAAATTGGGTGTGGCACACAATGACAATTTCTGTTTCGTTATGGTAACGTTTTAGGAAGTTTAGAAACATCCAGAAATCGATATTAGAAAGGAAGTTAGTTTGGAGTCCTCTGACTGATGGATTGCAATGGGACATAAAATGTAGTATTGCTAGCGTAACAGTGGCACTATTCATTATAGTAACTGATGACTCGACTGGAAGCCTATGGAGAAGATTAATGAACCTAAAACTGATCCTTGAGGAACGCCTTAGGTTCAATGACAGAAGATGGAGAACTTTCACCATAACACAAAAAGTTCTATTAGACCGTTAGGTCTGTGATGGGTTAGGAACGGGTCCTTTAAGACCAAGCAAAAATTCAAGACTCAGAAGAAGGATGGGGTGATCCACAGTGTCAGAGTTTCTGTGATGACTTATGTGGAGCTTTCTGCTTCATCAGCAGCAAAGAAGGAGGCATTTTCCACTGTAATTAAGAACGTCGAGGGACTGTCCTTGGAAGCCAGACGGATGGTTATCATTTATGTACTCCTCTAAGCAATCAGGTGAAGTTTATTAACTTACTCCTAAACCATTGTTAGGGAACATAATTAAGAAAAAGGTCTGCTATTGCTGATGCTTATAGTGTGGTATATTGTTCACAGCAGGTTAAGAATAATGTAAGATGGTTGCAAACTACAGTCTTCAAGATCATACACATGTTCACGTCGTGATATGACCATGGTTTAGACACAGATGTGTTCTGAAGACGAGGAGAAGCTTATGACGGTTTTGAAAGAGGAACAAAAAAATACATTTCAATTCTACAGAAAGCATGAATTAAAAGATTGTCCCTTTATTTCTCTCAAGCCACCTGCCCATACTGACCAATGGAGGGGACCATTAGCGGCCTTCTTTGAGGCTGGGAACCGCCATGATGAGTTCTTCTCCCAGCCTCCCGGTCATGACGGCCTCCAGCAGAAGTGTTCTGAAATGCACATTAACAGGGAGCACTCGGACACATGAAGCGTTCTTATTTGCTAACAGACATGCAGAAAAATACTCGCAAACATTTTGTTAAAAAAAAACAAAACAAAAACACTTTGATGTACTCGAACAAATTGTATGTAAACGAATTCATGCAGCACTCAGAGGTAGGCTCACCAAAACACAGACGCAAAGACATACACTCAGACATACACAAGCCCACGGGACATTTTAACACTTCAAAATTGTGCAAATACTGATAACATACAACTGAAAAAAAGAAAGAAGTGAGGTTGTGTCAAAGGCATCCGTTACAGCTCTCTGTTATGCTGCTCTCTACCTTCACAGCACTTCACAGCCTGTAACTCCCTGTGTCTCTCTCCAAGGTGCGAACATATTTCAAATCATTCAAACCAACTCCATCTTTATCTCTCTCCATGGTGCCCAAACATTAAGACCTGCTCCCAGATAGCAAGAAGGTGCCTCTGCAACTGCAGCCTGCAGGCCGCCATGGCTCCAAGCTACCTCCAACCAAACTAATATCCTGCATCATACGTCCCATGCTGCAGCCACCCACTTAGTTTGATAAAATCACATTACTTAACAAAGAAGAATGTGGTTTAAAATGTAGAAGATAGTCAGCCATATGACGTTATTAAAATGCCAACTTTCCCAAATAAACAAAAACATTTGTCCAATCTGGATAACCAATCTTTTGGAACTCCATTACTGTTTAATCACTAATATGTTGATATACTGCCTTAAAGCAATCAAACCCAGTCTGTCTTTCTCTGTTCCTCATCATGGTGCTCAACCCTTCAAACTGATTTGTTTCTCTTCTTCTATGAATTCGAACGAAACTCAGCACACACACTAACGACACATTTCAAATGCAAGTCAAGGCAGCAGTCTCAGTTGAAGTATCTGTGCCTGTGCAGTTCACTACGTAATAATTAATTTGGATGGTTATGGCTTTTGGGGTTTAGAGTAAGTGCAAAGAACTGCACCTTGGGTGTGTTGTGCGAGTTGCGCCGGCGTCCCTCTTCCAGCTGCATCTCAGAGTACAGCTCCTCCTCATCCTCTTCCATGATGTCAGACAGGTCAGACCCCCGGCTGCTCTCGCTGTGATAATCTTCATTGTGACTATAGTGAGGCTTTTAACAGTCACACACACACACAAACACAAACACACAGACGCATATGTTTAAGTCCACATACATACTTACAAACATACATACATACATGCACACACCAAACACACATGGATAGGTGAACACGTGTACATAAAAAACACACAGAGACACAGGAAAAGGAGTGTATGCATGCAACCACCCAAACATGCCTGCACACACGCTTCCATACGCACACCTAAGAGGTTTTCTATTGAAAAACAAATAAAAGATAAGGGGAGGCTCGGGATGAATGGAATATCTTATTAGTCTTACCGGCCTCCCCAGCTCAGAGCCTCGTAGGAACTCATCAACTGTGGGTCCTCTCCGACGCCCACGCCCAAAGCCTTCTTCATCCTCCTCTTCCTCGTCAGAGTGATGCTGGTGAAACGACTGACCCTGCTCTCCATATCTGCACAGCCCCCTCTCCCCCTGAAAAAAATGATGAAAAGTGAAAAAACTGAGTAACAGAGGCAGAGGAATGACAGTAGTCTTAGAGAGTTCTGGTTATGTCTTTTTCAGTCGGCCTAGCGTTTATTTTTAATACATTAACAAAACAATCTTTTTAAATAAAACTGCATATTCATGCTGAGATTCTTTTCAGTTTTCAATTTTGAATAGCGTTAAATTCCATGAGACCTTGCCACTTTCTGCTGCCACCCTCTGCGCTGCTTCTCGCGCGATGGCTTTTGCCATGGTGTCAGGAATAAGTGTCCCCCGGGGCTGCGGCAGAATCCTCTGTGGTGACGGGGAGCGAGGATTGGCAGGTGGTGGGGCCGCAAGGGTGTGGCCTTGCATGGGCACGGGAGGCTGGGAAGAGGGTGAACGAGTGGGGTCCCAGCCAGGCTGTCCAGGCTGAATAGCTCCCCCGTGGTGGGCTGCGTGGTCTTTGGCATCCAGGTCTCTGGCACATACTGGTCTCTGAGGTATAGGATGGTGTTGGGGGTGGGGTAGCAGAGGCAGCTGGTGCTGTGGCCTGGGACCTTGGTGGGGTTGGCGGGGCTGAAGAAGCAGGGGTCGGGGCTGAGGATGTGGGGGTCGAAGCTGGGGTGGCAGGGGTCCACCTGGATGATGAAGTCTGGGATGGGGTTGATTGTGTGCAGGATGAGGTTGGAGTGGCTGTCCGTGTGCCTGGGGAGGAGCAGGAAGTTGGGGTGTGGCATGGGGAAGGTGAGGCGATTGGAGGTGGGGTTGAGGGGGTTGAGCGTGGGGATGTGTAGGAGGGCCTGCATGGGGGTGCATTGGCGGTGGCAGGGGAATTGCAGGAAGAGGCACTAGCAGGTTGTTTGGAATGACGGCGACTTGGGAGTCCTGGGACTCTCCCTGCACGGACAGCGTCCTGACGATCACTTCCCGAGCCTCAAGGCACTGAATCCTTGTCAGCTCGACAGTAACATAGTCTGCCTGTGGGTACAACACCTCTGCTATCTGCATTTAAAAACAGAATGGAAAAACAGCAGAAGACGCATTATTGTTTTTCACAACAACTGAAACATAAGATGTAAAATCATGATCCCATCCTCAAAGAATGAATCCAGTTTTTCTAATCTTTTATGTTATTTACAGTATATCCCATCAGGATAATGTTTCAGCCCCACTACTGACCCGACTAAGGAAGGAAAAATATCCTTTTCTTCTGAGCAAAACCCATTCATATTGTTGAATTATGGTTTATTATTTAAAGCACATAATAAGACGGAACACATTGTGCTGTCAGAAAATAATGTTGGTTCACCCTGTCAGTCACAAGAGGGAGTGAGAGAGCCTTCTAGGACATTTACAGCTCTAAGCTTAGAGAGTCTTGCACTGAACATGGATCACAAGTAGGTGGCACTGCTGCGAACCCTTACTGTACTGATGACATAATAATATCTCAACAACAGAGAATAGACATCGCCCTCTGTGCATCTAACAATGTAACCTGTTGAATCATGATTAATCATCTGACATTGGTTTACACATATGTAAGACACATAATAGTTCCCATATGTTTGTATATTCTCTGCTCCCTCACTACTTTGCATGATGCAGTGCAAAGTTACTTTTTTCTCTCACTCTATACTAGATACCTAGGATGAACATTTGCTAGCTCACCCTCTCGCCTTTTGTGCAGACTGCGTAACCAACTACGTTCGCTCCGTTAGATGTGCCCGTGGAGGTGAGGTTGGGGGGCTTCCAGCGGACCTGTAGCACCCCTGGAGCCTGCCCACAGAGTACCTGTACGTCCACAGGGGGCTGGGGAGGGCCTGGGTGTATAGGAGAAGAATTGTAAGGAAAAAGTGCATGACCTTTTTCAAATAAATTCATTAAATCGCTAGCATACAAACAAGTGGGAGGAAGTGAAGCATTCATCAGATGCACAATTTGGCGCACACACAACCATGCACAGAAAAAGGCTCAAATAATAAGAAGGGGTGAGGGGGATTCCGAAACAACACACTGGGTGAACTCAAAATTTGCCCTGCATTTCTACATTTGTAAAAGAATAAGAAGACACCTTATTTTGACCTTGTAGATATGCACAGTCCATGCAGATACTTGTGATACTTGTGATAATGTGACAATGTTGTGGAGGACATTCGTGCTTTGTTGAAAAAAAAAGAAAGTTTGAGTATATGATAAGTTATTAAAGCCACCACAGGCCTACCTAAAATACTTCATCATCAAACTGAGGTGATGAATAAGGTAGTATAGTCGTACAAAATATTTGAAATATGTTTTTGGCATATCTGGGCCTCCGGGCCTCCTGAGAGACGTACAGTGAGCTCCACATGCAGGAAACCATTCAGAAAGATTAACTACAGCCTGTTCTTTGTCTTACACTCTCCTGGTTCAATGCATATCACTTGCATGGCTGCATCCAAACAGAAGCAGACGCACACTCGTATAAAATGCTTCTGTCTGGATGCAGTGGAGTAGCACAGCTTTATATAGCGCTTGTTACTACAGGCCAGGCTGTAGGCTGAGTAAATGACTCATCTGAATAATAACTGATCATATCTTGTGACGTGTGGCTGTTCGCTAATTAGTGATGTGCTCAGTGCAGTAAGCAAACTTGGGCAAAATTGCATTTGAATTTGGTTTGACAAACAAAGTGCATTCACATTTTAAATCATGTAGATTGATGTAGATTCAAAGTATTTAGCGTACCAGAAATAACCAGAAATAAATGATATTTTGCCCAGGTCCCTTAATTCATTGATCCTATTGAATGATATGTCATGATCATTCCCACTGCAATGCCTATAGCCCTCTCCAAAAGTATCATAGCACTTATTTCATAATTTAATCTCATCCTTCGATTTTAAAAAAGAAGAAAAAAAATGATTTAGTGCTCAGGGAAACCCAGCCAAGGACTGATGTTTCATTCTGACCTGTTCTGCAATATGGTGTTGGACCTAGACAAAATACAATACACAACAATGGTATGGTAAGGCAATGCTGTGCTTTGCTCTTCCACAGCAGAGTACACAAACTCAAACTGTACATGACTTATTGTTACATAGCAGAGTCAACATAAACAGTATAGCAGTCAGTTATCTCCATCCGTCCTTTATAATCACACAATATTCCTTTAAACACGTTAGAAGCAAACCTAACACGACTGAATAGAGTCTGCTATAGGGCTATGAATGTATTATTGATACTGTATCTACGTGTATAGCAGCAAGCTTTCCTGACCTGCAGCCTGAGTGCAGAACTCCACCCCAGCTTCTTTCCTCTCTCGCTGCTCCAGCGGTAGTTGCCATGGCACCTGGTGCGGCTGTGCCATCACTGTCACTTTGTACACAGTCAGTGGCTTTAGGTTGAGAAAGCGTAGTCTATACCTCCCTGGCTTCATCACTGCGTGTTCTACCCCATCCAAGAACACAGTGTGACCGTAGTTGCTGTTGCTAGGCAACCAGGAGAGCTCGGCAGTGTCACGCTGGATGTCATCCACCCGCAGACCACATGGAGCCACCACCACATTTGCCCCCACCAGCAAGGTGCAGCGCAGCTCGTCGGACAGGCCCCTGTCTGTGACGCTCTGCACCGACACGCGGTGAACGCAGCCGTCCAGGTCCAGCTTCTCCAACAAACACTTTGTCCGGCCGCCAAACGCTATACTGGCACGGAGCTCCCTATCTACCAACACATTGTAGCCAGAGATGTTCCCCCAGCCCCAAGGCACTATTGGAGGCTCCCAAGCCACAATGACACTCCGTGCCAGCTGCTTGATCAGGGAGATCTTTCGGGGATAAGGCACAACATCTTCAGCCAGGTCATCAGGGTCCAGTGGCCCCCCTGTCCCATTGCTACAGGGAACCAAGGCGTTAGATGAGCCCAAGAGGCCATCCTGGGAGGCACCTCCATCCACTGGCACCAAAGACAGAGATGTATGGTCCAGTGGGCCCAGGTCTTCCCCTTCTTCTCCGGACTGAATCGCTAGTTTTTCCTTGTCCTGGACAAACTCCACAAAGTTGGAAGGAACGAGTCCTCGCTGGCCATCCAGCAGCTCCCCTGTAACACAGACAGAAGTAGAGAGGCATGTGTATAGGATAAATGAATCAATTCTGATGTCCCGCTTTAAGTTCATGTTGATGAGCCAAACTAGTGATAATACTTCTACTGCTAATACAACTGTCTCTATAGAAAATCAGAAAATCCCCACTGTGATGTTAAAATTAAGCTTCACTAAAGGCACCTTAGCAGAAAATAAAACAGACAAAAAAAGAGCTGTAACTTAAATACACTAAGTCATCGTTGGGAGCTGTTTTCCTTCAGGGATCAGAATGAGTCAGTGAGAGGTGGGAGATATGTACAGTTCCCTGAGATTTAACACTACTTCTCTAATTTGTTTTTTTTATACCCTCCAGTAAACACTCAACACTTCTTTTCATTATCTCAAAGAACTTGAACTTTAGTTCACTGCTTTTGAACATTTCCAGGAACAGCCCTGAGCATGTAGCTGTTGCAGTCAACACAGGAGGAAAAAAAACTGCATTTCTTTGCAGTGTTCTATTTTCCCAAAGGGCAGAAGTTTGTCAATAAAAAATGCTCCATACCATCTTGTCCTTCAATCCCTTTTTCCACAGTGGCCTTGGAGACCTTAAGACCATCTGTGTGTGTCGGCAAATGTGTGTGCGGGTGAGTGTTTGTGTTGTTGGTGTGTTGCTGATGATTAAGCTGAGCCCCGCTGGATTAGTCATCAAGCTAAAAGGGACTGAGGTCCCTTCTTGACAACAGCTTGGTCTGAGGCCCGAGTCTCCCTTCTGCCTGGTAAAAAAACAAGGCTCCTCAGCGATTGCCATGCAATCTCACTGCCCACAACTAATGAATCACTGCAGCTGAGTACGACTGAGTCTGTAGCCGGATGCGCTGTCTGCAGGATTGCTTGCTGGAGGGATTAGGATTGCCTCTGATTGAGAAGCCTTTATAATTCTAAAGGGATTAGACAGAGAATCACTCCAATCACCAGATGTAAAGAGTTTACAGGATTTTTTTTCTTCTTGACACTGACACAAAGTTTACTTACACACAGGTGCAGCCAAAATAAAGTCATCACATAGTGGAAAATTACAACATTTTAAGTAACTGACAGTGGAGGGGGGAAAAAGTCAAAAAAGTGGTCTGGTAACTTTCAGCTTTTTCAGCTTCAATATTAACATCATCATCCAAATTAATCCGAGCCTAAACTGAAGGTACAAAAAAAAATACAGTATATATTATAAACAACTGTCGATTTACCCCCAATGAACAGCGCATGCTCCTACTATGCTGTAAAAGGATGTTTAGATGATTTAGGGATTCAGATTCTAAATACCAGACTTTAGATCAACCTTTTTGACTGGAGGATAGCTGGAAGGTAACAAAAACTTCATAGCATTTCATCTCATGGTGAGATAATATGCAATGATGCACACACTCGGTGTGACAATCAAGCATTCTCTGCCGCAGCATCAGACAAGTACTCACCCCTCCTGCTGCACTGTCATCATTTAGTCTACGCTTTTTTAGACAACGATGTGTTTTGCTTTGGTTGAAATACCAGATCGAATCTTACTTGCTCCTCCGTGTTGGTCAAATATGTGATTAGTGTTACTAGATGTTGCTGTTTTACTTCTCACCCTCATAGAAGCCATCATCATCCATGTTTCCATACACGTACAGATACTTTCCAGCCACAAGGGGGAGCTCTGCTTCAGGATGCTCGTTTGGTCCATCGTAAGGGTTATAACTGAAAGGAGAAATGTATACTTTTTTTTAGTTTTACAAAAAGAAGCTTCCATTTGTGAACAGTCAGTTAGTATACTTTAAAGGATTACATGGAATGACATTTAAATCTTCATTCACCTGTAGCGGGCAGTGCAAAGGCGGACCTGGCCTGTGTAGCGAGGCTTGGACCTGGGTGATGGGCTGGCCTCATCCTCCATCTATAGATTGACAAAAGAAGCACAGGAATGTCCTTCACATTTGTATTTTATAATTGAACCCAACAGTTAGTAAAGTAACCCATTCAGTATAAAATCATGACAGTATAACTCAATCTAAATGGGGGAAATAAATGCATTAATGTGGTGGTGTTTAGTGGTGCAGTGTCGCTCAGACTTATCTCGGAGGAGGCGAGCTTTCGAGGGCTGCTGGGGCGGTCCGTCGTTATGGTGCTGGATTTGACAGACAGCAGTTCTGGTCTTTCTCTGTCTCCAGTCTGTGTTGTGCAGGGTAAGAACTGGGAGATCAGTAGCGGCGTGTTTGCCGTGTTCTCATCGCCTGGGAGACATTGATTTCCATAGCAAATAAAGAGCAACTGTCATTCCTTCTGCACTCATTTGCTGCTCATTGCACAGCTATTGATCTGCTGTTGAAGCGAGTGTACAGCAAACACTCTCCGTGGCAAAGGGTTTTCCACCCCCATCAACATCTCACATCTGCAATGCATCTTTCCTTAAATACCACTCAGGTCCTTGGGGTAAAAGACACACTTTAAAATGTAGGAAATACAAAACAGAAAAGTGAAGCGTGAAAGTGTGAAAAGCTAAATTCCTTGAGGAAATTCAAGCAAGCCAAAAACCTGGAACCTTTGTGTCAGTGGGTTCTTGTGGTTTCGGGAGTGAATTATAATGTGCATTAGCATAAAAGCATCAGCGAGTACCCGCCTCTGTTTCATGTAAAGAGAAAGATAAAACAGGATTTCCAGCACTTCAAAGACCTTTGGTCTGTGCCACACTGTATAAATCTACATCACTGATACAGCTCTATCTGCTGGCTGTGCAGGTTTCACTTTGTGTTGTTAGAATACTAATGTGTTAAACCACATTCATGTCATACATTAGGCCTGTGATCAATTAGGGAAGATATTGATCATGATTAAGCAGTATTGCCTTTAATAGGGTCCACCTCTGGCTGGCAGCGATCCCATCCAGCTGTTAAGTGAGCCGTGTGGGGATTGAATGTCTCCCACTGTCTTTCATTCTAGCCGTAAAGTAATCCGGTGCATGCTTTTATCTAACTTATCAAGAGTGCATTCCTTTTTTTTAAGAATGGGTGAGCCCCTGGTAATAGACCGTTTCACTATGAAATTCTAGGTTCAAATGTCTGCCAATTGAGAGTACACACAAGTATACTATAAAAATGTAAGTACTTAACTTGTGTACCGTGGTTACATCATGAATGTCAAAAAATGTTCATGGCTGTTAACATGCATGTGGACTCCTTCAAATCCCACCAATGAACCACCTTCAATCAAATCATTTTGGTGCATAAATTGTTCATCCCCTCATGTGCTCCCTGTTGAACTTATTATTGAACCTTTTCTTTTTCTACCTGGACACTTACAGAGCAAGCCTTTGTTTGCCTTTTTGAACTTTCCTTTAATAAATATATATTTCTGTTAGACTGCGACTGGGTCCACTTCCTTATTTTTTTTTTACACACCGTGACAGAGAATACAAAAGTGAACCAGAAACCCATCACAGCTTACTAGTGTTTGCTCAACTGACTACATTACACAGTGCCATGCACATTAAAGATGAACACAAGTAAGAGATCTCCGTGATTATTTTGAATGACCAAGCTGCCATATTTGACTAGTTGGTAGTGAGAATGTTTTGGCATTGATGCTCGGGGCTAATAGATGAGGAGCTACTCAGTAAACCTCTTATTTCATAAGTATTATTTGTAGTATTCATATCCAAAGTACCTTTTTTTACATGTGCTGTAAAACTCCCCCAGCCCTGTAAACTAATGTCATGTGTACAGTATAGTTTCAGTGTCACCCTCAGTCTAGAATAAAGTTACATCATGTTTGTTAAAGCCTTTAAATACACCTCTGCAACAAGCGCTTCCCATAATCATAATGCTAATGATGTATTTAGTAAAATGTGAAAAAAGAAAACATCACTTTGACTCAGAACATATTTGAAGTTTGTTATTCGCCCACCTGTCTCTGTGTGTGCTTCGAATCTCTCGTGGACTTGTGGCAGTTTCCTCTCTGCTGAGACGGGGATTTTAATTTTCTGGATATCCAAAGTATCCGACTGCAAGCGGAAATTCAACAGCTCTTTTGACAGCTGGTGGTAGTGTTCACTCTGTGACCTGCATTTCTGCTCCAGGTCATGAACCTTGACCTTTGATAGGCAACAAAGAAAGAAGGAGGAGGGAAAAAAACAGAACAGAGAGCAGGATTTAAAGAGGGAATCATGAAGGAAAGCACAAAGCATAGAGTGTATTCCATAATGTAATGTTCAGATAGGGAGTCAACATTTCATCCACTAATTCTGATCAAACACAGAACCAATTAGAAAAGACTCCCTGAAGAGCCATGTTTGGAGCTTATAGCAGCATGTTAGATCCAAGCTTCTGCAGTCTTATCAAAATAAATGGAGGTGTGGAGCCATCTGCACTGTTCCAGCTGCTGATACATCACACTGCTACTCTCTGATAACCATGTCTGAGTACAAGAAAGAGTTCAGAGGATTATAAACCCTACAGTGTAGACATTAAAAGACGAAGCATGGATATCAAAAGAAGAGGTAATTAAAGGAGATGGATGAGATGTTCAGTAGAGCTGGATCTTATATGATGAACATATGGATACTGTGTCGAGGGTTTTGAAAGCTTTGGTGATTGCTTAATGTGAACATGAGGAGATCAAACTGATCAGGGAGGACAATAAATACCTGAAACATTCCGTCCTTATTTTTCTGTTCAGACAAAAAGGAGGGAAACAGAAAAAAAAAGTAAAGAAAGAAGAAAAATTACCTGAAAAAAAACAAACTGATGATGGAATTTAACATACATGAGTGCAGTTGTGATCAATGCAAAAGATGGAAAACAGTTATATATTTATCTTTGCAGATAAATATTCCAAAAAAACACAAAATATAAGAAACTATAAAAGAAAGAAGAAAAGGCCTGAAAAGTTTAGACTGAGGACAGTTTCAAAGAAAACACTTCAGAGGAGCGTTACACGGTGAAGCTACAGAATATTTGTCCTCCTGTTGAAGTGTGCATTTGCCAATAAGTGTAGAGAAACATACTGTTAAGAGCTTACAAAGTGATTCGATGGGTTTAAAAGAAGAGAAGAAAGTCCTTGTCAGCAGACTTTTCATTTCCTGATGTTTGTTTGAGCCAAACTTGTGCCGCCTGCTCTGTAAAACCGTATTAAAGCGCTTCACACGGATAATACCACGACCTCGACTGAACTACACTCGAAGGAGTCTGTGCCCTATTGTCGTGACAAAAGGATTTAGAGTGAAATGAGAAAATATTTTAGAGTAG
Source organism: Tautogolabrus adspersus (assembly GCA_020745685.1). Classification (NCBI taxonomy): domain Eukaryota; kingdom Metazoa; phylum Chordata; class Actinopteri; order Labriformes; family Labridae; genus Tautogolabrus; species Tautogolabrus adspersus. The sequence goes on along the minus strand of CM036549.1, from coordinate 28,938,565 downwards.
ATGAGCCGCTGACAAGCATCTTAAAGACTGCGATGATGACACACAGCAGGTCAGAGATTTGATCATGGGAAATTTATAAAGGGCATTCAAGGTCGGCGCGGTCCCAGGATTAATGGGATGTGCAGGGCTGCAACTATAGTGATAGAAAAGTTTGGAGATTAAACGGAAATCCTGCAGGCCGGGGAAGAGGGAGAAATATAACTGCAAACACAGATGCTCAGACACTGTTTGCTTTAAAGCCTGCTGTATGAGTCACATCCTGGGTCAGAGTATGGAATAACATTCATGATATATCAGCATGTGTTTACAACTACTTGATGTCAGGGCAGCGTACTGTCTGTGAAAGTCCAATCTCAAGCCATGATTACATGTCCTGTTAATACTGTTGCATCTGCCCACACTTGAATCAGTCTCATCAGAATTTTGTCAAACATCACTTCCTTATTCACTCTCTTACACACACACACACACACACACACACACACACACACACACACACACACACACACACACACACACACACACACACACACACACACACACACACACACACACACACACACACACACACACACACACACACAGTGCCCTCTCTGTTAGACAGTATGTACTGTGACACAAGTTCAAATTTCCCTCACTTATGAAACATCTTGACCGATAAGTTAAGGTGTAAGTTAAGTGTGTGATTGCAAGCAAGCATTTTTTTTTACATACTTTATTAATCCCTGAGGGAAATTCTGGTTTACACACACACACACACACACACACACACACACACACATGCACAAACATGCATTAGTGGAGAGATGTCAGAGTGAGGCTGCTACACTACGTGCCAGAGCTGTTAGGAGTTAGGTGCCTTGTTGAAGGGCACCTCGGCAGCACTTGGGGAAGTGACTTGGCAACTCTCCAGCAACCAGATCAACTTCCATATTTTGGTCCGCACCAGGACTTAAACCCGGCGACCCTCCTGTTCCCAACCCAAGTCCCTAAAGACTGAGGTAATGCTGCCCGCAGACTAAGAAACTGCTGCATACTTTTTTTTAAAAGAGTGTTTTACAGGAAAAGAGGAAAGATGGAGATAAGACAGAGAAACTGCAACAGTCTCATCTACGGTTCATCGTCCAAAACATTCAAGAAACTACAACATATCCAGAACTCTGCTGCTCGTCTTCTCACACACACATCACCCCCGTCCTTCATAACCTCCACTGGATCCCCATCCCCCAGCGTATCCACTTCAAACTCCTAATTATCGCCTATAAAGCCCTCCATAACCTGGTTCCCCCCCACCTGTCTGATCAACCATCGGTCCTGGGGGGACAGGGCCTTCTCCACTGCTGCTTCCACCTTCTGGAACTCACTCCCCAAAAACATCAGAGACTCCCCCCTCACTCTCCACCTTCTAGAAACCTCTAAAAACTCACCTCTTCCACATCACCTACAACCACTAACACTGTTCACGCCCTCCTTCTCTTACATCATCTCTTCTTTGTGTAGTTTTCACTGCTTTGTTTTTATTGTTATTGTTAAGCGTCTTTGAGTAAGAAAAGCACTATTAAAGTCTAATGTATTATTATTATTCATATTATTATTAGAAACAACAAAATACAAAAAGTATAAAATCAAGGCCAGAGAAAAGATGTGTGGACGAGGTGAAGTAAGTTACAGGTGACTGACACTTTCATAGGTTGACATTTGGTAATTGTGTCCAATGATTGGTTATGTATTTTAAACTTCAAAGTATTTACACTGATTTATAAAAAGTCTATTTTACGATGTATTAAAGATGCAGAGTTTTTTTTTTATCAGCTTCAAACAGATGAAAACTTTTATATGATCAGTTCTACCAAAGTTAATGTCTGACTTTGTTCATTGAAGTTCACGTCCAACAGGTGTACTACTTCCTCAGGCTGTTGGAGAGCTGGAACCTGAGCTAGTAGAGAACACACAGAAACCCTCAGAGACAGCTAACACTGTGATCATAGTCCATAAGGTACAACAGACAGCACACAGCTGACTCACTGTCAGATCAACACTCTGGCACAGACTTCCTGGTTGATCACAGCTCTGGTACTTGAAGAGATGCAGACTCCTGATGGCACATTTCTGATGAGCAGTAATGGACTTATTTTTTACTAAGTAGTGGCTGGCAACAGAAGTAAAAACAGATTTTTTTCCTGTTATTTTTTCCCCTAAAAAGTCTCTGCTTATCTATTTGGCTCTATTTGAATGTTAATTACTAAAGCAAATGTAAGAACATAAGTAGGAAGAAAAACCTAAAAAATCTCAGAGGAAGCAGTCTCTACTTAGCTCTTTTTTGACCATCCAAGTCAAAGTGGTTCAATTCAGTTAAAATCAGCTTTGAATATTGTATGAATATTTCCAAAAAGCAGGACAAAAGAAAAGCCTGGATAGGACAAATATGCTGCAAACAACATGTTTAAAGGTCACATATTATCCTCCTTTTCAACACGTTTTAATGAGTCTCAGAGCTCCCCAAAACATGCCTGTGAGGTTTCTTGTTAAAAATCCACTCTGGTCCTGTATTTGATCATGCCTATAAACTCCCTCTATTTCAGCCCTGCTCAGAATAAGGCTGATTCTGTGTCTACACCTTTAAATGCAAATGAGCTGTGTCTGACCACGCCCCTCTCTGGAAGGGCTTGGGTGGCTCGGGCTTTCTCGCTCCATGCCCTATTGTTTACGGTGAGAAGGCAGACTCAGAGGGCAGAACAAACACCTAGCTGTGGGAGTGTCACCCACCTGGGGGAGGGGTTACTGCCCTTTGTGATGTCACAAAGGGAAAATCTCCAAACGGCCTGTTTGAGCACACATTTTCTGAAAAGATATGTGACCTTTAAAACAAGATATTTGTTCATTTAAACAGGACAAATGTAGCCTAGAAAATGTGAATATCAGAGTGATTAAGTACATAATATATATATATTAAATCTAAATCTGCATGCATGAATTGTGTGACATATTTGGCCCAGTTTTGTAAACAAGGAAGAGAATTTAACATTTTACCCTTGAATATTTTCAGAAATATCAAAAGCGTGTGTGATTTAAATCCACTGGTCCTTCGTGATATTTGAAGTTTTGTTATCTGAAGATATTTGGAGAATATATGCTAATCTCAAAGGGTACAGTAGTCGTTAGAATACAGCACCTAGAAAAAAGTAGTAATGTGCTGAACACAGAAAGATGACAAGGTGTAAAAATGTACCAACAACTAGAAAGGCAACATTTTTAGCAGAGAGCTCTTCATCCCACCATCAAACAATCTGAAAGGTGCAAGCTGAATCTGCATTGTAAAATCAAATCTGCTGAGATTCCCAAATCTTTCTGGGGTGTTTATACGTTTATGATACAGAAGCAGTGATTCTGTGTCAGTGAATCAGCACAAACAGGCTGCTGAATAAGGAGCTTCAGTTTTCTGCTCTGATCATTAAATTGATGATCCAAAGGGGTTATGTCAAAGGACAAAAATTAAGCTGTCATTTACCTTCCCATATGGCCTTACCTTTTGCAGTTGATTGATCTCCTTCTGCTTGGTGTGAAGGGCCACCAAGGCTTGCTCATGCTCTAGCTGCAGCTGCTGCTTCAGCTCGACAGACTCGTGCATATGCTGGACGGAAACAGAGAAAAGGAAACGATGTGGTCACGTTAACCGACGATACGTTTGAAAATCACTCAAGAATTTCTCAACTGCAACACTTCTCTATTAATGGTGAAATATTCATTGTAGCGAGACCTTAAAGGCCTTTACAATAATCAGAATATTACTTTGGCTATACTCAAGCCATAAATAGAGGGTGTACTCTGCAGTAGGCTGGCCATCACTCTGACAATGAGCCTTCAGGGAAATTTTAAGTGATCCGACTGAGTCGCAATACGCTGCTGGAAACTCTGCATCCTGTTGTTTGTGGGAAGAAATTCTCAAGGTTTGTACTTTTTCATGTCTGTGGTGTGTTCTGAGGTTTACGTTGTATTCAGGAAACACATTATAAAGACATGGTTAGTTATGTTTTATTACTCAGAACTCATCAAGGCCACTCTGCTTGAACTGAAACTATCAGAACCAGAAAACACATGAGAAAAAAAATGTGTGAATTAATAAATATGCATGACCATCGAGCAAACATCTACTGAAGTCCTACATGTTTCATGCAATGATCAACTCAGAAAGGCTTGAAGTTTGAGCTTGTATAGTTAGCAATAAAACAATGCATACATTTTCTAAATAAACACTTTTTTAAAGTTTCTTTTTAAATAAAAAAGGATTTTATAACAAATCCCAAATCATACAAATTCATGTTTAGCACAAAGACAATCTGTTTAAAGCTCCAGTGAGGAGTTCTTAGCTGCATGAAACAGAAATGAATACTGATGACTCGTCATTATCTACACAAGCAAACCATCAGCAACACGATTGATCATTTGTAAGTTGTAATTATTAAAGCCTGTAAACTCTGCCACAGGGGAAGTGTCAGACAAAGTTATAAAGCCACTGAAGCAGCATATATTTCTATATTCTCTATGTTCCAATGCAAAGATTCCCTATGACTGATCCATTCGGCTTTGACAAAAAAAGCAGGATGAGATTTTGGGTGAGAAAATATTACTTGTGCAAATACCACTAAAGGTCAAAATCAGAAAAAGAAATAAAAGGTAACACTTTAACCACAGGGTGCATCAATACTGACACAAACCCAAAGTTCCTCACAGTAGCTTTAATCAAACAGAGGTGCAGTCTGTGTTCATGGCGTTGAAGCACAGAAAGCTTTTAAAAGACACTGAAATGTCTCAACAATTGGTTTTGGGTCATCTCAATTTAGATTTTGAAAAGTTTGGTCTTTACAACTGGCGCTAACGGGATCGCTATCAACAAAAATCTACTGCTGCCAGTTGTAATCTCTGTGTCTCTTGCACTCTTTTGGGCGAGGGGGGTTTCTAATCCACTTTATGGTGTCTCAAGCTTCTCAACATTGCGCCGTTTATGCGAACAATCACGTTGTTTGGGTTATTCGTGTTGTTTATCAGTCTCTTGCAGTATTTGCAAACTGTTCTTGTCTTGACTGTCTGAACACATGTCTTCTTCAGCTACTGACGGCCAACAAAGAGCGCCAAGAATAAAAACATTTTGTTCTCATCGATTTTGATTGTCCCTTATTTGTATCCATTCTTCATTGTAGCATGAGTATAATTACACCCCTAATCATAATCTGACTTTTTTTAGTCTTCATGCAGAGTCAAGCTAATATACACATGGAGTCTCTAATGTAGCCTACTGTACAGACAATACTTCAGATCTTATCCAACTCTTGGCAAGAAAGGAATAAAAGTATAGAGAGAAAATACATATAGCTAGCTGTATGTTAGCTTAGCTTAGAAATATGCAGATTAAACTTGCTGCTAGCTAAAGCCTCATATGTGCTGTACAGACACGTGAACGTTTTAAATCTCATCTAAGTGTCTTAGCATGAAAGAAAAAAATAAAATCAAAGTGTCAAACTGTTCCTTTAAAGTCAAATATTGCAATCTCAAGGTTTGAGTATAATGTTGAGATAGAAGCATGAATAGAGTTCAACAGTGTGAGCTTGTTATATGATATGTAATGTACACCTATCAGATGTAACAGGCTGTATACTGTGAACAGACTCGGATAAACCTGTCACGCATGGTCACCCACATTGATACCAAATCTAGCCTTTCCCAAATTAGCCGAGTCATGACTATATAGTATCTATCCACTGAGTCACGACGGGCTGACACATCTCGCAGAAACAGAGTTAAGGCCATAAGATGTTCCTCCAGGCTTAAAAAGAAAAGACAGCTTAGAAAGCTGTGACATTCATCATTTTCTCTCTCTGTTCTCTCTGCCTTAAAAAGAAAAAAAAGAAAAGCCTCTTTACCTCCCGGAGTGGCTTCGAGGTGTCCTGAGCAGGCAGTTACTGCTTTGCATAATCAGGGAGAGGCTCTAAGCTGCAGAGGACTGGGCTGGCTGCGAGGCTGTCACTGGAGCCTCAGAGAAAACTGTATTTTTTTCAACCCTTGGATATCCAGTTAGGGTATGATAAAGTAACCTACATTATTAGCACCCAGCTTCGTGGTCATTTTAACTTAAATGATCTATTTTACTCAACATACATAAGGATTCCTCGTGTCTTTGTTTAAAGAACTATAAATGACATCCAAAAAGAACAATTCCCACAGATGGGCACCTCACATTCAAACTGCCACTGTGTGTGGCTGTCGTGTGTAGTGTGGCTGGGCCCATGGCATGATGCTCATGTGCGTAAATCTCAGATGGACACAGAATCAGATGAAAGGACCGGCTGGTCGCTGATCCCGGCCGACAAAAATACATGATGCATGAGTGGCGGTTGCCAACCATCATTGACAACCGGCCGCTCTGTGATTATCCAGAACGTACAGATGGCCAGTCCACCCCTGATCACAGGTATCATTTATGACTCTATATGGACTGCAAAGTCGAGCATTTCTTATACTGTATACATTTGTTCTGCCTTTTACCCACTCTGTATGATCGACAAGCTCAGAATAAGTTGTGGCCATGTCTTGATCCCCCCCCCCCCTAGAAACGTGACAATGAGCCTTCTAAAACTATAAAACTATGTATTAACTATAAAAGCAAAATTGGCACTGCTGTAACTGAGTAGATATGACTGGAGACCCCTTTCAAATAATCTTTTGTTTTGATGTTTTCCTCTAAATAGTCTCTTGTCTTCAAAATCAATACTCAATAACAAAGTGGTAACCTTTTTGAGTTGTATTACGGAGTAGATAAATATTTCTCAGATGGGTACATTTCTCTCTCAAACATCGTGACAAACAGACAATCAATAGAGGATTCAGGGAGGGGAGGATTTGTAATGAGAGTGCCTCTCACGGCACAGTGCGACTGTCTGATTACTATTGGCAGACCATAACGTGATGAAAAAAGAGCCTCTCTGTGAAAGGATGACACTTCACCTCATGAGCTACAGCACATTCCTTCTAAAGTTTTTCTTAGAGAGCAAACACATGGCGAGATGGGAACATTTCCAAAAGGAGGCAGCGAAAATGAGGACAGAAAAAATGTGTGATGAGTTGTGAGAGCCAAAGAGAACGACTGAAATGAACGAGGGATACAGTATCTGAAGACTCGCTGAAGTTGGAGAACTTTAGAGAGTAAAAAAAACTTTGACAGTGGTAATGATTTGGCAGGAAACGGCTCGGACTTAGAACTTAGATATCGCTCGTTTGTCTTCTTTGCCAAAGAACGGGAAAGATTAGGAAGACTCCAGATTGATCAATCCCTGAGGTTCATTTAGGTTCATGCTCACAGTCTAATTTATTGGGCAGATAGTTATATCTCCCTTCTGTGGATAGATATTGGAAATGTGTTCCTTAGAGCATTGATGATGTGGTGTCAGGATTTTCTGAGTTCTGCTTTAAAGCAAATCAAATGCAGAGGTGACTTAAACCCACATTCACTTATTGCCGCTGGGGGGCGACTTCACTGGTGTTGAAACATTTCTGTTTGAAACACGATGTATAAATAACCCTACCTTTTAGATATTTTATTACCTTACACACATTTTAGTAAATAAGTTAAAGGTCTCCATTGCTAGTTTCAAGTCTCTTGAAGTGCAGCTTGATTTGTCAATTGATGTCGATATTACAGGTAAAGAAAAACACAGGGTATTCTCTCGGGCATGGCTGCCTGTGATTGATAAGTTGCTACTAAGGCGGCCAGCAACCAGGAGAAAAAGATTATAATGTGCACTGCAATGTGTAATCAACCCTGCCATCAATATGAGTCACGCCTGGTTCCAAAAAAAGAAAAAAAACAAGATGGCAAATGTCAAACTAAAGTCTTCAAAAGAGGGGATGACAAACCAGTAAGACGTCATGGTGATTACGACAGTCTGTGGTTCTCATTTAATACTGAAGAGCTCAGCGCCGGGCTATTTTACATCTTTATTTATTACAGCTTCCGTAAAAACAGATTCAGACGAAAAACTCACAGTTTCTATTGAGTGAGAATTCAGGGACAGGATCTCATTGGTTGAATTGGTCTCAAATCAAATATAGATCAAACTTGATATGATGTAGTGAACTTTATTTACTATTATCTCTCAAAGGCTTACGTATCATGTTCTCTTCAGACACACCTCCTTTATCCCTCTGCTCCTCCCTCTCCTCCTGTCTCCCCACTTCCTCCACCCCTCCCATTCTGTGTCACTAGCAGGCAGAGGCAGCGAACAAGTGCCGAAAGACTTCTGAAAAGAAGATTCAATTTCAAGTGACCGAATGTATCGCAAAATTGTTTTGGTTGTTACATGAAAATCTTTTCTGTTGGTTCTTGCCATGAGACTCTGTTATTAAGACCCTAGACACAGCTTCCCTGAGTGGGTGGGTCTGCCTCTCTTCCCCCACATGGTGGCAGGGCTAACGGTTGGAGAGGGAGACGGAGAGGGATGGGTTCACTCGGGGGAAAAAAGCCTCTGAGGCTCTGAGTGAAACATAAACAAGCTGATGGAAGAGCAGACTCATCCGTGTGAACACAGATCCAAGAACAACAAATCCAGAGGGAGTTTTAATTCACTCTCTTTTTAGGAAGGCATCATTACTCCACAATATATTCACATAGGGTATATTTGATGTTTGCTCTATTCTGTCTATAAGGCACAGATGAATTCATCTGAAGTGAGCAGGTGTTTAATGTCTGACTTAAGAAAAACATAAGTGGAAAAAAAGGTGATGTGAATTGAAGCACATCTCACCTTTAGAACCTGTTCCAGGTTCTCCACTTTGCCTTGGAGCTGGCTCCTCTGCTGCTGGGCCACGTCTCTCTCCTGGCTCACTACAGCAAACGTCTGTCTCAGCTGGTCATAGTCTGATTGCACCTAAATGAGCAGAACGAGTCCAGATGCAAAGGAGGGAAGGACAAGAAAACAACAAGAGCAAAAGGAGGTTGAGAGGATTATAAACATCATGGATGTAAAAGGCTGCACAGTGAGGAAGTGAGGAAACTCTGTAATTCCTCTGTTTTACTTGAAGAAGCTCAAAATGTACCCATTACTCTGTTGTTGTTTTTAAGACAAAACAAGCATGCAATTTTTATGAGGTTTGTTCTTGCGGCAGACCTACTTTTTTACTTTATGAATAGAGGATCTTTTTTTTTTTGACTGGAGGGTTGATTTGGAGTTCATAGTCTGAGGAGAAATTAATCAGCACATTTCCATTTAGCCTTGATGAGACAGAGCTGCTGACTGGAGCGTTCTGACTCTCCCTTCTTCATCAGTCAGAGGCCTCGAGCTAAGCTGGTTCCCTCTAAAGGTGGCCTCACAGGATCGGAGCCGAATCGTCCCTCAGACGCACACCAGTCATCTCGTTAATTAACGAAAGTGATGAGCGCACAAAAAGATAAGCTAGCTACTGCAAAGTGAACAGTGCTGTTGCAGAGGAACATTAGTTCATTCATATTGAGGAATTTATGACTGGAGCTGGAGTCTATCACACTCGAGCTTGAATCACATTAGAATTATCGTTATTTTTATAAAGTCCACTAAAATAATAATAATAGATTTAACTCTGAGGTACTTGTGTTGATACTCAACATTGCTTTAATGCGATGAACTGTATTACGTATAAAACCTCTCAAACTAAAGCACAATAACGTGAACATGAACATACAGTGCAATACAAGCCCCACTATATTTACAAGCTTTTATTTATTTTGCCTTCAAACCGTCATGAGATTCTAATTAACTCTCTTTGACTCCCTCTCCCACTTCTTCTCCTTCATTCTCTCTCTCTGCATAGACTGCTACTGTACACGCCCCCTGTGTCTTTGTCATGACTGGCCCCTTACAAGCCGGCCACACTTCTCCACACTGTACGCCTGGCAGGATCGGCCCACACTTTTGCCCCACTCGCTTTTCATCCCTGTGCCCACCTTGTCACTGCACAGATGGCATCTTTTTGTGTTACACGCTGGAGCGAAAGCTCCGAGCAGAGTCCCTGGACATGTGTCAAATCTGCCCCCTCTGTGAGAGTAACTATTAGCGCCAGAGTAGCTAATCGCCTACCATCACAGACTGTCTCCGTCCGGGCGCGCGCCGGCGCGTGTGTGTGTGTGTGTGTGTGTGTGTGTGTGTGTGTGTGTGTGTGTGTGTGTGTGTGCGTGTGTGTGTGTGTGTGTGTGTGTGTGTGTGTGTGTGTGTGTGTGTGTGTGTGCGTGGTTTGAAGTGGGAGACTCAGGCTGACTGTGCCAATAAAGACACATTAACAGGAAACGCACATAGTAACGAAGTACAACATGTATACATACATTGTTTTTGAAGGAGCAATATAAAGAATATAGTGTAGAAAACAAGGCTGCAGGTGTATTGATCTGTAAGGATAAAATCCACCAAACGAGTGATGTAACAGCCATTTATAAGACATTGTGCATGTACTATGTAGCCCCTTTATCACCAGTAGTGCAAAATGCAATGGATTGGTCCATTGATCATGGTCTGGTTGACCAATGACCATCATTCTGTGTGTCCTTGCAATGCATGCTGGTACGCCGCATGTCAGAGTGCCCTACCTGGTCATACTTGGATGCCTTCAGGTGATGGTTGATCAGCTCAAGGTTCAGACGGTTTTTCTCCTGCAGGGCAGCATGGAGCTTTGCCTTCTGGACAGGAGATGGAAGAAGAAAAGGAGTTTTAGTGTTTTTACGTTGTTATACGTCATCTTCCTCTTTTCCAAAGACTTGTCTGTCTCTCTGCATCATGTATGCAGGCGACACAGCGTAACTCCATCTTAAAACTATTGCGTAAGAGACAGATGAAAGACTCAGGTTAGCGCCGATCCCTCCCTCCCTTCTCCTGTGTGCATGTGTGTGCGTGGATAAGCCTTTCTCTAAGATGCTGTCTGGAGGACCGAACCCACAGCTGCATACAGTCACCCTCCATTTGGTTTGTGGCATTAAGAATAGAGGATGAGGTGGAAAAGAGAGGGGAACAGGAAGACGGTGATAAGAAGAAAGAGGTATGGGGGGAGTTAGAGGAAGGGAACTGGGATGGGAGGGGGGATGTTGGGACACAGATTATGAAGTGGGGGAAAGGTATAGAGAAAGAAAAAGCTGATAAGATGAAAGGACGAAACAAGGAAGTTGAATGCTGAATAAAGAAAATGAGCGCACAATGTCAGCTCAAGATTAAGTTGCGAACCACGTAAAGGGATTGAAAAGAGGTGTGCACTATCCCTCTGTTCTCTCCACAACCTGGATTCACATTCAGAAGTTGTCATGCTGCTGGTGCTGCAGGTACTCAAGCATTACATAATTACGCCAGACTCAAACTAGGCCAATGCTCTCTTCCTATCACAGCTCTGAGCATTCAAGAGTGATCTCACTGCGACTGGTCATATCCTGGCACATAATACCACTCCATGCTCGTGTGCTGAGCTCATATACCGTTGACTGCCATTCTCAGCATCCTGACTATAATATGTGGATGAGTAATTAATGTTAGTAGTCGGGCTTCTTCTCTCCTCGTCTTTGTCTTCTTAAACAAACGGCAACAGGAGTTGATCACAGCTTTTGTTTTCATGGCACGTCTAGCAGGATAAGATGTTCCTTTGAAGTGCAGCAGGGTTTCGTTTAAACGTGTCTTACTGATCTAAAAATATTGCCCTGAAATAAAAATATGTAGATTCATCAACTCCAAGAGGATTTTGTTGAGATAATATGTGTACAGATGCATTCGAGCTCAGAAAAGACAGCTGTCCGTGTTGCTTTATTCTGCAGAAATGACTTGAGCAGCATGTAAATTGTATAAAGAGGACCTTCAATGTATCAGTGCCAGTTTGTGCACAAGAAAAGATCGGGTAGCTCAGAGGTTTATGATCAAATTGATCAGAACAAATCAAGGAAACCAATAAACCTTGGAAAAGAGAGAGAGAGAGAGAGAGAGAGAGAGAGGGAGAGAGGGAGAGAGGGAAAGAGGAAGACAGAGTGAAGGGCCGGTCAGGTTCATCCGTCTCTTTGTGTGTGCAGGCAGAGAGACAGCCAGGGCTGTCGCAGGAAGACACAATCAAAGCGAGACACAGATCGAGAACAGACAAGGACAGGAAGACATAGAGGCTGGTGAGAGAGTTCTCTTGCTGCTCTTATTGTGTAACGCTGTCGCTGCATCACATCACTGCAGACTACAGAGCAGATAGTGCACTGAACCACACCTAGCTACAGTAGCAGCCAGAAATGATCTCTCGCCACTGTCTGGTAATTATGGAGACATGGCTCGTCAAGAGGTGTCAGCTGGAGTCTCTCTCTGTGCGGACACCCCAGGACATGGCCTTGTTGTTGACACCATAAGGAAATGCAGTTGGGGGGGTTGGAAGGGATGTAAGGTTAACAGAAATGAGGGATTGTGTTCAAATTTGACAGTGGTGGAGGAAGTCAGGTCTAGAGGAAAGAAAGTTTAGAGTTCTGATGAGGCTGAAGGAGCTCGATAGAGAATAAATATAAAGAAAGAGAAAATAAATGACCTTTTAAAGGCTTCTTTTTATGGGCCTCAGGAATGATGTCTGCTTCTCTGCTTCCTCCCACTTCCAGTGAATCACACATTCACAGCTCTGCTTAACACTCCGTAACATTGTGTAAACAGTGCTGCAAAGCCAGGGGACACAAACACACACACACACACACACACACAAAATCCTATGCCAATTTGATCTTCAATATGTGCAAATAAACATGGAAATCTGCTTTAAATACATATAAAGGATATGTTAATTAGGTGTTCTCTTAAAGGAAAAAGGAGCTCAACATGGGATTAACAGTACTCCGAGGACATCTGTGCAGATCCCTGTTGGAGAGTAAGTGTGGCGTGTGTGTGTGTGTGTGTGTGTGTGTGTGTGTGTGTGTGTGTGTGTGTGTGTGTGTGTGTGTGTGTGTGTGTGTGTGTGATCTGTGCGTGGTTGTGAAATAGGAGATCCATATGTGCGTGCAGAAAGAGTGGACAGGCTTGGAGAAGAAACCTCAACACTTCTAATGACTAATTCAGTTTGACAACTTCTTTCTTCCCTTCTGTATTTTCTATCCATCTATCGCGGTCTCCCACACACACAAACACACACACACACACACACACACACACACACACACACACACACACACACACACACGCACACACACGCACAAGCACGCTGGTCGTTGTACTTTCCCTTCCATCACCACCCGTATCATCATTCTCTCTCCAAAACCCACTAATTTAGCTGCTGGCCCTAAATCTGCTCCGCTCACTGTGGCCAGTCTCTCACTGGGCTTTACAGTCCCAGAATGAATTGTGCATTCATGAGCAGCTCCAATGTCTACACTAGTATTGCTTTATGTCATTTTCTGTATGAGCTATCAATAACCCTGAGAAAGTACAGTTTCCTGGGGTGGTCACATTGCGTGCCACACGTCTCTCTTCAGCTGTCCTATCCGATAAAGGATTTTATTTTTTTTAAATAAAGTAGTTAAATGATTATAAACATTTCTACAACTTGCTAAACTTGAGATAGCCTTAAAGGCCTCTTTTGATATTAGGGTTTAGGCTGGAATGGCTGGAAGTTACATAACATTGATTCCACTCACAAACCACGCTTCACAAAAAAGAAAGGTACGTTTTTTTAGTGTAGCATTCACACTGGAAACAGACGGGGACACTTCTCCCTGTTAGTCTGTTGTAGCGTGGCTCTATAACACTGTGTCTGTGAGTAGGGAATAAAACACTTCACACAGTAAGTTGTGTTCAAAAGTGAATTTAGAGGTCCTGGTTAGTAAACTTTCCAATGTTCAATACTCAAATAAACTAACCAAAGACTGACTGTGACTCCATAGAGATAAGGGAGTGCTATCAATCTTTTCTAACAAGAATCACAGAGCAAGAAAATCTGGTGTTTGCCCAAAATGTTAAATTACTTCTTAGACATAATACATTGATGTGCCAGGAAGCTACCTTTCAAATAAGTTGATGTCATGTTTTCACACAGATTAGACAAGGAGACAATAAATGCTACAATGTGGGTCTGAATAAGCAGGTGTGTCAAAGTGTTGGTAAGACCTTGGCTGAGAGCGAGCTTTCAGAGAACCCAGGCATCTTCACTTTTAGTTTCAACAGAAAAAAAAAAGTGTTGTCATGCCGGGGCGATGTAGAAGAGAAGAGGCTGAACTCTAGCATAAATAACACGATTATGACGTATCAGAGTTAGGCAACGCTTCTGGTTATTGTACTATCATGTGTCACTGCCTCAGTGAGTCTGAAAAAGGCTGCTGCGTCATCTCCTCTGACATATAACCTCTTCTGATTGATCGTGTCCAAACCAGACCAGGAAGTTACGCTGATTAGACCAAAAAGACGTCAGTGTAAAAAATGTGTATTTTGTTTTCCAAGTATGTCCCACTTGGTTACCTTATGATGAAGAGCTTAGCAGAGAGTATTTCATTTGAAGTACTTACTGGATGAACTGACAATTATTCATACAGATCCTAATTGGGTTGGGTATGAATGGTAACAATGTTGAGATAATTCCCTCTCTTCATTACAGAGCACACCCAGCTTTGTTTAATCAATGCAAATGTACTTCTTCTCTCTGTATGTCTGTATTTGGCAGTGAGGGCTTCAAATCCTGGACATGCTCTATTTCACAGTGATACAGGTTTCAAATGTATTTAAGAAACTGGGATGCTTTAGAATTGTGGATGTGCCATTTCTGAATAAAACAGCCGTTAATAGAAATTAATTGGAACATTCAAATCTTGCCAACAGAAAATTGCATTGGCAGGATTTTGGATCGGCTTAATGTGGAGCTAGAAGTAGTGGGGATCATAGAAGTAACACGAACTCCCGCAATGTGGTATTTGAGTAAGAATGAGCGAGTATCTGTAGCAGTTAAACCGGAGAAGCTATAATTGATGGAGGATGAAAAGCATGGGTGCAGAGATTTCTACGACGCTGACTCTAAATGGGATTCTCGGAGGTAGAGGATTGCTACTGGGGATTGTCATTAATCAGACGTCCTGGTGGAAACACTTTGTTCCACTTGGAGAAGACACTAACGACATGTGCTGACTTCAGTGCGAGCACCGGTGAAGAACAAGACACGTAGCATGTGTTCATTTAGTTGAAGAATTGAACAGGGCTTTTATATGTAGTAGTATATAAAGAATCATCAGCTCTCTATCATACTATGTCATCTTTTTATAGTTTGAAGTTTTTATCTTATTATTGTGTCACACATACAGCCCGCTCGGGCTTACATGACACCATGAGTTAAAAGGTTCCAGGGTCAGAGTGCAGAGTAGGTCTAGTCATTGTCACCAGACAGCAAGACAAACCCTAATTAAACAGAATCTCTTGTCTTCTTTTCCAAGCAAGCTTAAACACATCGAACTTAAATAGCCATTCCAGTGTTTGCACATCTGCTGACGCCAATATTTCAAGTTTTTGACGAGCTATTTCATGAAACAATAATTCTCTTAAATCATCATATTTTGTACAATGCAAAAGAAAAGAAAATGGGACTCAGTTTCCACTTAGTCCAACTCACACATCTCACAAAGTCTGTTTTCTTCTGGAATATTTGTTTCAATGGTCAGAGGAAGAATACCAGCTCTCAGTTGTGCAACCAAGGACCTTTGGCTTCTAGATAAACGACATGTTACACGTAACTCAGACATAAAATCATGTTGTGAAAGAAAAGAATGTTTTGAAACCATTTTTCTTTAAACTTGATCAAGAGCTTATCTTTCATGGAGTTAACGTCACAGCACAGATGATTCATTATTTCTACTTTAACTACACTACATCACTAAAGTTTGTAATAGAGAACACAATTACCTTGTGCACTAGATCTTCTATTCTCCCCCCAAAGATAAAACCTAATCTACTTCCTGTTTATCTTTCTAGGTTATATAATTGTACTGATCTTCACAGTTCTGAATGAGGTTATTATAATCTTCTACTGCAGCCTTGGTATTATAAACAGATAAATCCCTCGACTGAAAATCTGCTCATTGGTTTAATAGGACATCTGCAATATATGTGTGCATGAAAACAACTGTCTGTTTGTCTGCCAAGCTGTCTGTTCAGCACTGTATAATGTCTGGAGCATTCAGGACCATGGACAGCTCTTTAGCTGCTGACAAATGCTGTTAAGACTGGAGCATGGAAGAAACATCCTGCCTTCACCTCATCTGATTTAAAAGAAAAGAAAACAGCACTGGTGGGTTTGGCATGCTGGGTCACATTTCAAATATCCATGTTGAATCATAGCTAACAACTTTTTTGTAAGTGTTTGTTGCCACCATCGATCTATTTATTTGTTTGCACAAAAGACATGCAATAGTTCAACACATCGAAGACAACTTTCACAAGGAAAGGGAGAAAGAAAGACGTGTGCAGGTGAGGTTAGAGACCCTAGGAGGGCTTCAAATAAACATCATCTGTTTTCGTAGAGTAGTTTTCAAACTTGCTGTCGTAGCACACTGAGAGAGTGGATCCATATTTTGCTCCTGACACGCACAATCAAGAAGTTGCACACACTCCAATGATTTGTTACATGACACAAAGCCGTGCAAGATACTCTTTGACGAAGCTTTTCTCACGAGTTAAATAGTACAAAGCATGGAGGAGATACAAAGAGGACTTGAAGCTTGCAGAAATGGATGTTAAATATCAATAAAATCAGCTGTGCAAACGTGTCATGAGGAAGATTGAATTGTTGTATCAAACAGTAATGAACATTTGAGCAGAAACTATTGGCTTTCACTAACAAATGAGTCAGGTGTTTCATTGGGAATTAAAAAAAATACTACTTGTAACATATTTATGTAGCTTGGCAGTATATTTTCACAGAGATGGATCGACAACCACAAGCATATTTGGAGACCCATGCTACACTGAAATGAAAAGAAACCGCAGACTGACTGAAGGGGACACACAATCTCTTCTTCTTTATTTTTCAAGAGCGGCCATGTCTAAAAAATGGCGGGCCGTATTATGAGTATGAAAATGTTGTTAATGGACTAAAACACACAAGAACGATAGAATAAAACCACTTTAGGATATAATGTATGTGAAAGAGGACACACTTTCAAGGTTGATGTTAACTTAAGTGCAGCTGTACGTTTGGCACGGTACATCCCCACTTAAGGAAGTGCTTATGAAAATGAGGGACATTTTGCAGATTTATCATGGAGCAGTCGTAAGGTCTTCACTGCAGCATAGAATATGATATGTAACACAGACTCTGTCCTCTGAAGGGCTTATAAGGTGTTTTAGCCTTGTCACAACTGAAGGTGCGGCTTTCTGTCGTACATAATCTTCTACCAAACATCAGCTTCTGTGGCCACCTGTTGAAGGTCTCGGGAGGTTTTGGGATCAATCGAAACAAAGCTGCAAACACTGTGACGTACATCACGTGCTGAACACCTGAAGAACTCACAGTGCATTCTTACCAAGGAATTTACTCTAACCTTTAAGTCATATTGTTTTCATGTGTGCCAGTGTTTCAGGATTCAGACTGCAACCTTTTTTTAAGAGTGGACAGAATTGGAAATCAGAGAGAGAGAGAGAGAGAGAGAGAGAGAGAGAGAGAGAGAGAGAGAGAAAGGAGCCTCAGGCCGGACACGAACCCGGGCCGTTTGCCTGGAGGATCAAAGCCTCCGTACATGAGGCGTGCAAACCGACCACCAGCGCCCCTGCAACCTTTTCCTTTCTATGTGCTTATTATGAAGAGCAGTTCTGTGTGACTCTTACCAAAATGTCATCAATAGATTATTCATCGACCTGCGCGCCAAAAATTACCCTCCTATGTGTCAACACATTATCAGCTGACATTCATCCAACCTATGTGTCTCTACAGGTGCCTCATTCATAAGTCATAAATGTGTTGCCAATCTATTTTTGTTGAACGTGCGTGCGTGTGTGTGTGTGTGTGTGTGTGTGTGTGTGTGTGTGTGTGTGGGGGGGGGTTGTTTTTGTGTGTCACAGTCACTAGAACCCGCGAGGCCATTTCAAATACGTATAAACTATGGACGCAGATGGCAGTGGGTAACACTGATATAGCAGAACATGAGCTGGAAGTTTGTGTGTCTGTGTATCTCTGTGCGCATGCAACCATGAATGAGTTGCATAACTAGCATCTCTCGGCATACATTAGCCTTAAGCTCGTGCACATTCACAGCGTTCCAATCCCTCTGATTTAGAAACTCCTAATGTGTCAGGAATTATGTATATCCCATAATAAACACACACAAGTTAAAAGGATACGATTTCACGATAAATAATGTCCTTATCACTGTTGTTTCTGTAAATGTAAATATGTGGCTGCAGATTTCAAAACGTGGATGAACCAACATTAGAAAGAAAACTGAGCCTACACAGTCACTATGTTTATCGTAAATATCTTTAAGCCCAAATGCACACGCAAAATCTACAAACAGAAAAGAGGCAGAGCACAGGAGAAGTTAGTAAAAGCACTTACACACAATTTGAAGTGTTAATGATCTGAAATATGAGTTAAAAAATAAAGAGCCTTCACATACTGGAACTTTTGCTCTAGAGACGAGCAAAGTAAACTTCTTCACAGCAACGTTTTGCTTTACCGCCCTGGCTCCTTTACATCCTGTTATGTGTTTAAGTGTGTGTATTACTGTGTGTGTGTGTGTGTGTGTGTGTGTGTGTGTGTGTGTATGTTCACGTGAACTCCACTGCCAGCCCCTCGCAGAGCAGGAGACATTCCAGAGTTTATGGGGAAGACGGGGGGGGAGGCAGGGAGAGGCCTGCGCTACCGTCAGGAGAGATTAACTTCTCCTCCACGTTACACACATCCACTTTCACCTCCTCTGTCGCTTCTCCTGTTTCTCATCGGAGCGCTGCCTGGTTTCTTTAACGTTTGCACTTGTGTATGTGTTGTATACATACAGTTTATATATTTCATGTGACACAGTTTACACAGCGTTAGCTTTTTGACTCTCCACAGATGCTCAGGGGTGCATGTGACCACATAGTAAAAAAGCAGATTTAAACCAACAGGAAAAATGACCAAAAAACAAATGGTCAGGCTCATTTTCTCAAGCATGGGGTCTTTCTCACGCTTTGCAACATGAAAGCTGTAGTTTTCAACGTCCTCTCCGGTTAATTGACACTTTTCACTAATCAAAACAAACAGTATAATTACGATGAACCTTTTATCAGACAATATACGAATTGTATATCTTTTTGGATAATGGAAACTTATTTTAGGCATTACATACGATGTTCTGCTATTCTGCAGACTTAGCAATAAACTGCATCTTTATTGAAAATGGACATATTGAGCAGCAGTAGAAACCATTGTTATTTGCAGCTTGAAGGCATCCACAGACTGTGCAATAACACCGACCTTACAAGATCATCAGATGTCACACTGTGCAAGATGGTTCTCGATCTCCATCCGTGTCAGACTGTACAATGTTGAATCTGAGGCTTGTGAGGTTGTGTGATAAATGGCTTCTGAATTCGAGTAATTTGATATCAAAAGAAAAGAAAACAAATGCAAGACACTTACATCTTCCCTTGGCAATACTTACTGTTTTGATGATGCAGCAAAAACCACAAACAAGTCCTCGCTATAACACATTTAAATCTGATGATATGACACGTTACGAAATGATTTAGGAGTTGTGAAGCTGACTGTTGGGGGGAGAATTACGTTATTAGGATGCAGTTTATACTTAAAAACTTAAAAAAATTCAGATATTATCTCACAACATGATCCAAGCCAACTTTTTGTACTGACATCCTGAAGCTTCATTATGTTTCTTGGAAACCTTCGTCCAAGACAACAGGCACGTAGCAAACCATGGAGGTTTCAGGTGCTGAGGCACCCAGACTTTCACTGAAACGTCATTTCATCCCTCATAACCCCTAACCCTTTTTACTGAGGGAGTCATTGAGGAAAGCATATGGTTCAGTCAGATTGACGGAATGACAGTTCAGCCAATCACAGCCGTCTGACAACCCACCAGGCCGGAGTAGAGATGGAATACGGTAAAGTTACGTGCTTGCAGAGTCTAATCTTGAATTGTGTCTCATCAAACATTTTCTACGTCTTGGTCGTTCTCTTAGCCGTTTTTATTCACTCCTGTAACTTTACGATCTGGCTAAAGTTCACTTTGCAGACATTTCAAATAAAAGTGTGTTTTATATGAATAACGGACATAAAGGCTTACAGCAGTAAGAAACTAACTTAAGTTAAGCTAATTTAAGTCTGAATGCCCTTCTCTTTAAGGCCATCACCTTAGGTTTATAATGAATCTTTTTTCCTGCAAGATTTGAATTAGTAGGTAATTCATCTTTGGGAGACCAGAGTGGTTAGTGAGAACATCCAACATGCTTTTTGTTGTTTTTGTGATGCGAATAGGAGGAGATGCACAGAGACAAGGACAGAGAAAGATATCTAAGCTTAACCCCCAACATTATCTTATCCCTTTAACGGCTGCGTTGTTGTTTAGGATAGGGAACACCATCAGGGCTCCACCGTAATGAGACAGGAAGAAGGTGCACAGGTGAACAGTTTTGAGGTTTGTCATCATCCTGTCGTAATGAGAAATACTTTATTGATGGAGGGGGGAAACTTGCGTTGCTCTGGGGTAGATAAGATACGATAATTCCACTTTATTCTCCACATTTCTTTAACAGACACTAAAATGTCTTCAGTCAATGGTGGTGATCTTGGAATAAAGAGTTTCTCAGGAGTCAATTTTGAACTCGACATTATGTACATATGGTTTCTGATAAAAATATAAAAATGCACAGTATTTGTCCTGAACTATATTGTTGTTGAGACTACAATGGGAGCTGAAGGCACTGGGGGGAGGGGGGGGGGGTCCTAGCCTTAAAACATCCACCCTTTTAAATTCGCTGCTGCACCCCTGCAAGAAAGCCCAAAATGCCACTATATAAAAATACCTTTAATGTTGAGAGCAGCAGCAGTCACAGTTTGCTACATTTCACAAATAAAAATTGACATCTCAGGCAAAGCCTGATGCCAGATGTGAACTGTACTTTTTCTAAAAGTTGAGTATAATCCAGTCTGAATGTGGTCTGAACAGGGTCAGGGAGAAAGAAAGAGCATGTGTGAGCATATCAACTGCTACTTTGAACTCGGGGGATTTTCCAGCTGTACTGTATGTGGAGTGTCCTCTGGGCAAAACATTGGCCTCTCCTGAGACTACACATGTCCCATAGGGAGTAATAGGGCATAGGAGTTTTCATGTTGAAGTGTGTGGGCACCGTATGTACATACTGTGGGAGCAGGCAGTCACTGTGAAATAGTGCTCCCATGACGTGGCCAGCTGAGCTTCCAGTCACATTGATGACATAACATGTTTGATGTGAACAGGACCTATTGTTCCCTCGGGCCACACAGAGAATATCAGAGGGCTGAAGAATAAGTTCTGAGGAAGATCAGTGTAATGCTAATGAAGAGCCCAAGAGCTGGTTAGGGATTACATGTGCTCCGTTGGGCCTTCATGCTCACATAATGCTTGGATGGACCTTCATGTTCAGAATACACAACTGCACACACACACAAACACACAGACAACATGCACACACATGCACAAGCGTACATTAAAATGCTTAAGCACATGTAAATCCACACAACTCTCATATACTGCCATGAATCTACACTTTTCATCACACAGTCCTATATGTGCACACAAACGCACAATACCCACAAATACATGCTCACATGACCCCAATCTGCAGCAAAACATACTGCACGAGTGCTAAATAATTTACATCTGACCTCATTGCACAGTTGCTAAAATGTACAGTATGCTAGAAATACACCGACAGAGCTTGAGCAAAGGTTTTCTCACGCTGCTTTTCCTATAGGGGTTTACAATCTGGATTTATGACAAAAAATCAATCGGAAATAGAAACTACTGTATCTTTATCGCATTACCAAACAGGGCACAAGAGGACAAACTAAGAGACTTCTGCAATGGCAAACGGTGCAAACCCAGAGTTTTATACTCCTCAGCAGAAGCTTCAAAATGCTGCAGAGCGTCTTCTTACAAAGACGACACTCTGCGAGAACGTTATGCTAGTGTTGGCATCTTTCCATTGGCTGCCGGGAGATTCAGAATTAATTATCATAATTTTTTTGTGTGTTTGTTTTAATCTATGAGTCACAAGAAATTACTTAAAGTGTCTCAGGTCAGCCTCCCATTGTGAGCTGGATGATTGCAGAGGTCTGCGTAAAATAAACAGCGGACATGGGAGTTTCTACTCCCGTTATTTCACACTAGATCATGAACCTTAAACACTTTTTCCTCTTTCCTTTCCTCACTGAGATACTTCTCTTTTGGTTGTATTTATTTCTCTTCATTGTGTTCTTCATACGCTGTTGTGAGCATCCTCCCTGCTTGTTATGTTGCACTAAATATGTTTTATTGTGAAGTGCTCTGTGATTTGCCCACAATAGAAATAAACCATTGCTTACTTTTTGTAGTTTTGTACGGTTTCCTTTGCATAAGCAGGACACAAGCTAACAAATGGTCTCTTTTGTGGGAAGCTTGAGTGCCAAAAAGTGGGACTGCTACCATGGCTACATCTCTACCTTTTGACCAAAACCTCCAAAGCAGAAGTTTATTTTCTTTCTGTGACTTTTGCCTTTTCAAAAACACAGATGTCTGTTGAATGTCACGTTGAGAAAGTTGAAAGGAAGGCCTTGGAATTCAAAAACACTCAATTATACAGGGGAAGCAGTTCATCTGCTTCACATAAAAATGTTCCTAGGTTTGATTTTACTGTATAAAACATTTATATAATGTTTGGTCACTCGTTATAGTGTTCTTGAATGACTCCTGCAGCACTGCACAGCGGATACATGTGAGCTGAGTTTTAGGTCTCAAGTGAGCAGGACTCAGTGGCAGAGAGCAGTAGGTGACAGTTACAGCAGCACAGGTTCTGTCATGTCATCTGTATCCGAGCAGGCTGCTCTGTCTGACATTGTGTACTCCTCTGTCCCTGCTTCACCCCCCCATCGCATCCATTTGCCCTTGGTGTTCAGTCCACCAAAGGCTCCAGTCCTATGTTTAATCATTCAAGCCTTAACAGACACGAAACACTGGGGACTGAAGAGAGGACAATGGACGGCCTGAGTAAAGAGAAAAGACAGTGGCACACAAGACAGGTACATTTTAGCGGAGAGAAGGTAATCAAGTAGTTATTTAGAGGAACAACAGACTAAAAGAGAAAGGTGTGCTAATGTGAGAGAGGCAGAGGGAGAAGAGAACCTAAAGAAATACAAGTGACAGTGGGAGACAATTAGTGCTGCGGAATTAACAGGCCTTTTATCAGCATGATCCTTTGCTAAAGGGCTCGCAAAGCACGGCAGCGATAACAGTTAAATAGGCCACAAAATTAAGTTTTAGAAAGGGGCACTTTGGTCGACTACGTTTTCCTGCACGTATGTCAAAACCATTCACAACACCATATCACTTGGTGAAGGGTCAAAGAGGTTCTTAGTGGTGTCATTGAGAGGACTCTGCAGGTGTGTCCTTAACTAACACTGAGGATGGAAGATGAACATGACACACCAACATGGTGAAAGCCTGACAATCTGGAAATACAAATTAAAAAACATTTTGTGGTGTGTACTTTTGAATTGAAATCCCAAAAGAGGTGAATCAGGGCTTAAACAACCATCTGCACTCATTTATTTAATAGGATAGGAAATCCTTTGTGAAGGAGCAAGTGCACCACCTGCATGACAAGATAAATGGAAGGGCTCCTCATATTGTTCTTTATGAAAGTGTATATATGTATTTAGACTTCAGACATCCATTTACCACTGACACTGCCTCTCTCCCTCCTCTCTCTTTGCCCCACCCTCCTCTCCTCGCTTTCCTCCCTCTGCAGTGCTCTGTGTCTTTCCTTTAATATAACTTCTGTGTATCTTGAAAAGCTGCCAGGAAATGTGCAGAGGAAATGTTCCTTTATTGTTTCCCTCTCTGCTTCCCCCGCTGGCTAAATGACATCAACACTCATGGAGTGTATGCTTAGCAATCAATACAGCACTCACTCATATTCAGGCCCGGGTTAGTATTCGAAGCTACGCGGCCTCGGCATGTACACACACACACACACACACACATGCATAACGGGGTGAGGGAGGGCGAGGGAAGGGGATGACGGGGTTGCTATAGAAACTGTTCTCTTTCAGGTATGGAGTGTCAGGATGATAAAAAAGTAGCAATGAAGTATCACATTCAACATATCTGATGCCCTTTGAATTGTCTGAATGTACGCCTGCATATACTGCAAACAAAAGCTGTCTTCTATATTTACTGTGTTAACTGCATGATGAATGAACAGTTATGATAGCACAGAAGCACAGGGAGGGTGCACACTACTGAATAAAACATTACAAAAAACAATATCAATACCCCAAAACAATACACAGCACACCACACTCAATACGATGTAGATGGGTAAACAGCTTTAGAGGAGAGTAAGTGTGAGCATGTTTGGCACACTGTTACTGATACAGTGGAAATGTGTGTGTGGAGGCATGAAATCCAAGGGAAACATGCATGTGAAATACTAGAGTTGTTCTGATACCGATGCCAGAGTCTGTGTCAGCCTCCGATACTGCCTAAAATGAGATATCTGCTGTCGGTGAGTACGCCAGTCAATGCACAGATTTTGACACAATAACGAATTAGCCCTCAGTGCATCTAAAACAAACAAAACTAGGGTTTTTGCTTACAGAGAATATATTTGCGGTCAAAAGCCAGCAAAATGTCAGAGTTAAATCAGCGTTTTTCGTCCAATATTACCGTTACATATATTTGATAATCAAACTCAAATCAGAGGAGTACTGTGTCTGCTAATACTCAATTCTAGGTATGTTAAATAGGGAATAGAAGGAGTTGATTTGTAACATCTATGCTGATTTACAATTCAGCTACACCCCTACCATGCTTGAACTGTTCAGAGATCATCGCAGTGCCTGTATGTCCTCAGGAACATTTTTGATTAGTCAAGAAGGCTGTCTCTTGTCTGCCAGACTCACTTATAATCTCAGGAGAGGTGCAAGAAAATCAGCCATGAGACCAAAAACACAAGTTCCCATCTTTTCTCCCCCCCCCCCCCCTCTCTCTCTCTCTCTCCTTTCGCCCTCTGGCATTCAACTGAACGTCAGCTGGCACAGCCTCCCAGTCTGCCGCATGGAGACGAAGAAGTGGGAGAAGAAATGGTAGAATGGTGCAGGAGGAATATGATTAGGGGAGTGTATAAAAAGATTGCGCCCACCAAATCTAGCTGTTTTCTTATACTTTCATGTGGTGGAAAAATGGGAAGTGGGAGACAAAAGAGAGAAGTCTAAAAAAAAAGGGATTGAAAACGAGAAAGTTAAACAGCTCATTACGAGTAAAATGCTGCAGAAAGAGACTTCAGAAAAGCTGGTTAGAGCACCAACTCTCTCTCTCTCTCTCTCTCTCTGTCTCCTCTCTCTCTCTCTCTCTCTCTCTCTCTCTCTGTCTCTCTCTCTCTCTCTCTACTCTGCCTTATTTCTCCTTTGGTCTGTCCCACCCACACAGCCATACATTCAGACATATGCATGGTGCAGGCAGATGAACCATCTAACCG